>CM037787.1:61613451-61663451 GCA_021229015.1 Solen grandis | reverse complement strand
CTATACGTTATCATTAGAGAAAAAAAATCAGCCTAAGGAAAAGTTAATCAAGTATATATTAATTCAATTATTCTTTCTGCTGGAGTCTTCACAGGATTACCATGAACATACATTCTGTGTTTGATTTTTTTTGTTTGCATCATACGATATCAGTGTTGTTCAGCTCTAGCTGGGAATAAGTGTACATAATTCGAATCTCTTCATTTTTGCATATAGAGCTAATGCTACATTTGCATTTTCTCTTATCCTGTCACTGTAGCTGTGTGTCTTTTTAAAGGATTCTATGCATGAACAAATCGCAAGGAATGTGTAATGTTTTGTCGAAATTCAAAGTGTCCCATTACGTACGCTTCGCCTTATTCACGGCGTATTTGTATATCTGAGAGGGATGGAACTGGTACAAAAGACCTGTTTCATTGTCAGCCTGTACTAGACATTTTGCTCAGTATAAGGCTGTGACTTAAAGTCTGGGACGGCCTCAGTGTTCAAAGAGGGCGGCTCCATGCCTTGCTGTGTAGATGGGGCTTATGGCTTCTCGTAGAATAACTGATTGTAAACGTTGCGTGCCAAGCCTCGTTTTAAACCCACCTACGTAAACCGTTATTTCGCAGAAGTGACGTCACACATAAGAACGAAAAGCCACCCCAAAGAAATGGTTCCCGAACGGTAACGCATCTTACGCACTGCATACGCCTTAGCACACCCAACCTTATGTCCCTTGCACACAATACACACAGATAATCGCTACACTCTTTCAATAAATGATAATCTATAGATATTTATGATAAGTGTCTCGCATGTATGATGAACAACAGTTCATTAGATGTGTATCTCAGTTTGTATTGATGTACTTATATTTTCCCATAAACAATTATATCAACATAGCGTACAAAATTTTATAGGACACTGACATTATTATGTTTGTTATTTTAGAAATTTTGACAAAACACTATTTTAATGTTAATTCTTCACTAACTTTCCCATAATTCACTTTACTTACTTGGAAAATGTTCCTATGGAGAGATATTTCCTTTAATAGAAATAGATAAAGCTCAAATCTCATCCATTTGAAATAACAAAATGTGTTTTGAAATTGAGAAAACATTCTAACTTGCGTGAAACTTGTTCAGAAAGCGAATTACATCGCTGTCAAAGCTGTCGAAATGTTTAAACAGCAAATGTTTATAGGTATTTTGAGGAATAAGATCAATGGTAGAATGAGAGAAGATAAATAATGACATTCTAAATAGTCAGAATATAGACTACATATGATGGGTATGTTTGTGTGTACATTTGTATATGTGTGCATGTGTACATATGTATATGTGTGCGTGTGTACATATGTATATGTGTGCGTGTGTACATATGTATATGTGTGCGTGTGTACATATGTATATGTGTGCGTGTGTACATATGTATGTGTGCGTGTATACATATGTTTATGTGTGCGTGTGTACATATGTATATGTCTGCGTGTGTACATATATATATATGTGCATGTACGTTACAGCAAAAAGTATTGATTCAATTCATCTTATCATTTTTATTCAGTGAGTATGCGAGTATAACGATTTTTGTTACACTAATACATTTAGTGTGTGTGCGTGTGTGTGTGTGTGTGTGTGTGTGTGTGTGTGAAATATCTCTTAAGTCCATATCGAGATATATCGATATAGAGGCACAACGACGTGAAATAATTATGTAGAACCGAAATACTCGCAACTATCACTACGAAACAGTGAAATCGTGACATCCCCAGACATTAGAATCTCTAAAATGCTCTTCATGCGCATGTATATTCCGCATTAAACAAAACTTCCAAAATTCACTCTTAGAATAATACTAGATAAGATAGATTAATTATTCAGTAGGATCGCAACCTTGGCAGATAATATCGCCGATTCTTGTATCAATAAATTTAGATGATTACAAAAAAATATACCTGGAATGCACATTAAATGAATTTTGTTATTTTACTTTGTAAAACTTATAAAATTATCTAAACGATATTTAGGAAAATTGTGCTTTTATATTTTTATTGTACACAATTGTTTCGGACTGAAGAAAATATAACGCATAGGAAAAGAGGTGAGTGACAAGAGGAATAATTGTATTATACAGGTAACTATTGATACATTAGAGACTTTTAACCAGTATATTGTCTGTCTGTCTCTGTCTGTCTATATTTTATAGAGACCTTTGCGAAGAATACCGTCCTTTGTGTACGAGTGGTTTGAGCATCATCTTCAGTATCAGAAGATTATGGGTTTGATCCACGGCCGTGACATACCAAAGTAAAAAACAACAACATGATACTGCTTGCTTGTCTCTCATTATTTAAAGGTAATATCAGAACTGGTTGGCCTGGTGTTAGGATAAAGTGACTTGGTGAGGTATCATGCCACATGTCAACAGCGTGATTCTGCAGTGTGGCGGCACTATATAGTGTCCAAATGACTGAACTACTCTCGGTGTTTATTTGCAAATCCAGTTAATTTTTAATTTCATAACGACCGTCATCTGTATTCAAAGACAGAGCGGGAGAGGGAGGTGGGGGTTGTTTAATTCAATAATAACTTTGGGTTGTTTTCAATAATTATGAATATTGAATAGGAATGCTATTAAGATATTCAGGTTGGTATCAATTAAGAATACTTCACACATTATCATATTTATTATATATCTCAATAGTTAATTACGCCCTCTCCGTTTCTCAATATATTTTATTAAGTGGGTTAAGAGTCTGCCACATCATGGTATATGGACTTAACGTATACGGATGTATACAAAAATAATAAGAAAATTATCAGAGTTCAAGAACGTCCAAATATCAAAAGAATTGCAATGCAAAAGTCGACATCGTTGTTTGAACTATCGTATCAATATTGTATTGTACATATTAATAAAATATCAATCGTAATAGCATATAAAAAGCGTATCTATGACGTATCAATAAGATTTGAGTAGCTCATTGAACGTATCCATAACGTATGAATAGGATATGAATAGCGTATTTACGTTATTTAACATATCAACAGGATATGAATAGTAGATTGTTAAAAGCAAAAGCTACAAGATTCTGATACCGATCAAGTCGGATCACACATACAATATACTAGCAGGCGTAAATAATCGATCTAGTCTCTCTCTGTGTCTCTCTTTGTCAAATTTAATCTTTATCTGTCACATCTAGTCTATCTATGTCAAATCTAGACTCTCTCTGTCATATAGACTCATTTTCTTTCATATCGAGTCTCTCTTTGTCTCTTATCATTACAAACACGCGCGCGCGATGAAACTGATAGTTGCGAGTGTTTCGGTTCTACATAATTATTTCATGTCGTTGTGCCTCTATATCGATATATATCGATATGGACTTAAGAGATATTTCACACACACACACACACACACACACACACAGAGGTGAAGAAACGTTCTGAAAGAGCGTATATCGGATTATGAATCGGTTCCGATGATTTTAAGAAATATTGTCTCATTAATTCAGTTAACGGTTTCTTTATTTCTTTATTTGAACAATATTACTAACTGAATCATTAGTTGTAGATTGGAATAAATGCAATGGTTAAACTAATAGCTAATAGCAAGTTTGGACATTTAATACCGCTTGAATGCATCCGAAATGATTTCAATCAATTTAATTCAGTCCTTATATTTACATCATTTGTGAATAACTTTTTTAAATCAATCATTTGAAGAAATTCCATTAAATTTGGACAAGACGAACATCTTAGCAACGCAACAGAACCAAGTTTCAAAATATTAATTCACATTGCGAAGAAAAAAAAGTTCTTGTTCAAATATTTGGTTGTTTGTATACAATATTTATTTCGAAACAAATCATCAATCTAATTTTTCCTGAGAATGCAAAACTTCTTTTGTAAACTTTTTGATGGACATGTTTTAAATATTGTTTACTCAAAAAAGTGGTACTGATGACGTCTATTATGACGTCATTGTTGATCATGATCTGGGTGCAGGAATAACATTAATATACTTTGTTCTGGATCATAAAAAGCATTGTAGTTTTGTTAATTAACATCATATGTTAATGGTGTCATAAAAGACATTAAGAGGACATAGAAAATAGTTTTTATTTCGCCAGCACATGCGATAACAAACGCGTTCGCACGCAGTAGCCATCGCTACCGATATAAAAAGTGTTTTTCTTGTGCTTTTTATGCCACCGTATGTGTTTCATTTGAAAGGTTATGTTCATTTTGCTTTTCTCAAGAATGTGTATCAGATCTATATTCTACCTTTGCAATGTGTTTTTGTTCTCGTATAATAAGGAATAAAGCCATAAAAAAGAGCGGATTATTTCTTCACCACAAACAGTTTCCTATATTGTTAACCTAGCCCAACCCGTTCAATTACTATTTATATTATTTGATGTGTAATTATTTCATTGAATTACATGATATTGCACATAAACCAAATACCATTTTGCATGTTATTAGACAGTGCCTTCAATGTGAAAGTGAAATCATTTATATCTATACCATTATTTATTTGAACAGTTTTAATTTGTGCATTGTAGGTAAGTGACGACTGAAAAGTATTATTGTAGCGTTCATCTTCAGTACTTTTCATATAAAAATGTATATTTTGCCTCATTTCTATTGGTTTATTTTCACAATTACCCTTTAAGTTTAATATATAATAAAATAGAATCTAAATATGTTTTTTGTCTTTTTTCCCCTGAAACATTGTAACGATTATGACATTATCTCTATCCCTGGAACATTGTAACTATCATGACATTATCTCTATCCCTGGAACATTGTAACGATCATGACATTATCTCTATCCCTGGCACAATGTAACGATTATGACATTATCTCTATCCCTGGAACATTGTAACGATTATGACATTATTTTTATCCCTGACACAATGTAACGATTTTGACATTATCTCTATCCCTGGCACAATGTAACGAATTTGACATTATCTTTATCCCTGGAATATTGTAACTATCATGACATTATTTTCTTATCCCTGGCACAATGTAACAATTATGACATGATCTCTATCCCTGGAATATAGTAACTATCATGACATTTTCTCTTTCCCTGGCACAATGTAACGATTTTGACATTATCTCTATCCCTGGAACATTGTAACGATTATGACATTATCTCTATCTCTGAAACATTGTAACGATAATGACATTATCTCTATCCCTGGAACATTGTAACGATAATGACATTATCTCAATCTTTTGAACATTGTAACGATAATGACATTATCTCTATCTCTGGAACATTGTAACGATTATGACATTATCTCTATCTCTGAAACATTGTAACGATTATGACATTATCTCTATTTCTGGAACATTGTAACGATTATGACACTATCCCTATCCCTTGAACATTATAACAATTATGACATTATATCTGAATCATTGTTACTATTATGACATTATCTCTATCTCTGGAATATTGTAACGATAATGACATTATCTCTATCCCTGGAACATTATAACAATTATGAAATTACTTCTGAAACATTGTAACGATCATGTCATTATCTCTATCCCTGGAACATTGTAACGATTATGACATTATCACTATCTCTGGAACATTGTAACGATAATGACATTATCTCTATCTCTGGAACATTGTAACGATAATGACATTATTTCTATCTCTGAAACATTGTAACGATTATGACATTATCTCTCTCCCTGGAACATTGTTACGATTATGACATTATCTCTATCTCTGCAACATTGTAACGATTATGACATTATCTCTATTTCTGGAACATTGTAACGCTAATGACATTACCTCTATCCCTTGAACATTGAACGATATGAACATTATCTCTATCCGGGAACATTGTAACGATTATGACATTATCTCTCCGGAACATTATAACATTATGAAATTACTTCTGAAACATTGTAACGATCATGACATTATCTCTATCCCTGGAACATTGTAACAATTATGAAATATCTCTATTACATTATGACATTATCTCTATCTCTGGAACATTGTAACGATAATGACATTATCTCTATCCCTGGAACATTGTAACGATTATGACATTATCTCTATCTCTGGAACATTGTAACGATTATGACATTATCTCTGGAACATTGTAACGATTATGACATTATCTCTGGAATATTGTAACGATTATGACATTATCTCTTGAACATTGTAACGATTATGACATTATCTCTTTCCCTGGAACATTGAAACGATTATGACATTATCTCTATCCCAGGAACATTGTAACGATAATGACATTATCTCTATCCCTGGAACATTGTAACGATAATGACATTATCTATATCCCAGGAACATTGTAACGATAATGACATTATCTATATCCCAGGAACATTGTAACGAATATGACATAATCTCTGTTGAAGGAATTACAAATATTGAAATGTATATTAAAAGGATTTAGTGCATTAAACTATCATGTAATATATAATTTTTTCCCAATATCATTTCTATTTTTATGTACAGTGTTTTGTCCTGCGATATATGAAAAACAAAAGTCAAATAAAACTAATGCATTTTTGTAAATCTTTATTTTTATAATGTCGGCGTTGCCGTCAAATTCCACTTTTGATCTACTTGAGGTTGGTGAGAATGAAAAAAAATGTCCTTTACTAACGAAATAAAGTTACGTCAATTGTTGGAAGAGATGACAACTAGCTGAAATTTATGCTTCATGTTGAGAGGAAAACTAGCTGAAATATGTTCCTCGTATTCACAATATTTTACTAAACCATCCAGTCTGTTTGGGAAGATTTACTAACTGAATTCTTATCTATGCTTATTGTCTTCCCAGGTTGAAACGCTTCCCATACACTAATTCTTACATCATGGAATCATTCTACAATCTCCAATACTTAAATTCTCATTAGCGCCACGCATTCTTTTTTTAAAGATATATTTCTTGTCAGTGAAAAATGAGTTGTTCTCCCACTTTCTTCATTATTGTTCATCTATGCTGCTTATGTAATGGCAAAGTATCGTATAACAGCTAGGGAGCTGATTGTGGAAGAGCTAGTCATTATTCACAGACAATTTATATACATCCTTCCTCTAACATTGTATAAAAAATCTCAATAGCATTTTCCAGCCATATTGTCCACAAAACAGTTTTGTCTCACTTTTCCAACCTAGAATTAGGTTCAGAATTTAACAGATAGTGAACACATACCTATCATTTCCCGGATGTCAATATAATCGACATTACGTCTATCCTTTGATTTTATTGTGAGCAAAAATAATATTTGGAAATTTGCTTTTGAATTTTAGTCTCTAGTTAAAATGGATACAAGAACACTCTATCATTGTTTTAAGACTTACACTGTTTACATATTACACGGTTTTTTATATCAGATAACGCAAAGGAAAGAGTTATATCATTTCCAGTTAGAGTAGTGTTGGATATCTTTTTACTAGTTTGTTTTTGCCGGTTACATAATTGTGCTATTGCTTATTAACTTAAATCCTGGCTATCTTTCTATTCAAGTCAACGAGATTTCAGTCATTATTTGTACACGTGTCGATAATAATCGAACGTCTTTTGTTTAGCTGTTACTCGATACATTGCCAGTCTTGATGAACTAAAATCAAGTTGGAGTTGGACTGGTTTTTTACAGACATGTTATATATGTTCCGCCTCCAGTTGCATCATCCAAAATTGTTTTACAATTATATGTTAACATACTCTTAATTCAACCTTTATGACAAATACAACATTAAATATAAAATCATCGTGCATTCGGGGTCTTCCTCCACCTGCAATTAGCTTGACGTCGCTATATGACTGAAATACTGTCGAAGCGACGGTAAACTCAAGTCAAGTCAACTTAAATATAAAATCAACCCTTTCACCAGAGGATCAACAACATCCGACATAATTCGCTGATTTGAACTGACCAATCAGTGACTTGGGAAATATCTCAAATGTATGTTTATTTCCCATTGGATAGTTTGTGAAATTTAACACCAGAATGTAGATTAGGTGTGTCACTTTACATAGGTTTACGTCTATTTTCGGAGGGAAATGGTGTATAAGATTAATCAAAATTGTCTTGGAATGAATTTCAAAAGGTGTATGTTGTCTTTTTCAAATTTCATGCAAAACAAATAAAAGTTTGAATATGGAATATAAATTCCGCGTATTCCATTTCCATTACATTCAACTATTTGTAACATCCGTAACGGTTGTAAAGTATTTTTGAAGTTAACAAAATGTTTATAAAATAAATATGACATTTCCAATAAATAAAACCATAAACCGGCTTTGAATGTTAACTTGTTAGCGATTTTCCTCGACGAATTTCTATCCATAAATGTTATGGATCACGGTAAATCCCAGAACGGTTTGGGAAAATTTCTATAATGACTATTAATGGTGACATAATGAACTTCAACATGTGTACAGTACCATCCATCCATCCATCCATCCATCCATCCACACCAACAGTTACCGGGGTGATAACATCACTTCCTTCATCAGACTGTTGTACATACATTTTCATTTATACCTAGTGGCCAGGATATTACCAGGAAGTAGTGTCACCGTCACAATATTAGTGGTAATCCAGGAAGTAGTGTCACCGTCACAATATTAGTGGTAATCCAGGAAGTAGTGTCACCGTCACAAAATTAGTGGTAATCCAGGAAGTAGTGTCACCGTCACAATATTAGTGGTAATCCAGTGAAACGAAAGCGTGAAATAAAAATTTATATCTACTCATCGATTTTCTGAAAGCTTTTTATACTATAGAACATTTTCTGATTCTGTTACTTCTAAAGAAAACTTGCCATTGTATTCGGTGTTGATTATGCTGTCCAAGACCGTCTATTATTGAGATCAAGTAATATGGCTGATTGTACATGTTTGCTTTAAAAAAATTCATATATCTTTAATCCTGGTAAGTTACTAATAACAGCAGCATTTCTCAGATATCACTGTCTTTGTTACATCGCTTTGGCGTGTAATGGTAGGGCGGTCCGTAGCACGACGAGACGGAAAGGGACCGGACAATATAGCCTTACTTTACATTGTGACGCGGGGTATATTAAGAAATAGACATTGCATTTCATGTGTTAAAATCTTCCCTGTGGGTTAGAGGGAGAAACACGTCTATGGTAAGAAGCGGAAACACATTAAGAATTTATGGAAAACATCGCACGCAGACTTACACAATAAATGCACTATTGGCTGTGCCAAGAGGTGACAAGATCATGAAAGAAGACCCAACAGAACTAATGGATCTAAAGAATGCTATCCTGTGTGAAAGAAATTGATGAAACTCTGTAAGTGTGTATACGATAATGAATTAAACCATAGAGTGGACAATGTATTGATCAGATGCAGTTTAAAATCTGAATGTTATGAAAATAGAAGGATGATTATATTGTGGTTGATAAAGGGAGCCATTGCAATTTTAGATGGCAAGAAGCATTAATAGTATCATTCATAAAGAAAACAACAATATCACATTTGAATAATACACTTTACACATTTTATTAAAAATTGATCTTAAAATTGTAAAACATATTTTGATAATATTATCTTCAATGTTGTTACCGCACTTCTTATTTCCTGACACTCCCGTGATTTGGCACAGTGTTTAACATTTCGCGTCGTCTAAATGTATCATTACATTGACATGTTCACCCCTCCTCTCTGCAAGTATGCTATACTGCATGTTCTTAGATTGCAAATTAATTGTACCTCTGTATATGATTTAACTAACATTTTTTTACAACAATCAATACTCTTTCTGTTGCTATGCCATACTTATTCGTGCACGTGCAAATGGTGAAAATATTGGACTGTCTGTTATTAATGTTTTTAAAACGGCCCACATATTTTACTTACGTTGTAAAGAAAATGTTAATTGGGTTTAATGTCTCGCCAACAGTATTTAAATCATTCGGACACTACTTGAGACAGTTATAGTGCTGCCACACTGCAGTATCAAGCCGCAGGCATATAACATGAAACCACACACGATCGAACCCAAGACCTCCCGAACGCTCTAACCACCTGGTCAAAGGGACGGTCAAAGGGACCGGCAACCGAACGCTCTAACCACCTGGTCAAAGGGACCGGCAACCGAACGCTCTAACCACCTGGTCAAAGGGACGGTCAAAGGGACCGGCAACCGAACGCTCTAACCACCTGGTCAAAGGGACCGGCAACCGAACGCTCTAACCACCTGGTCAAAGGGACCGGCAATGACTGTATATCAAAAGAAAAAGAAAACATAAATGTTTAATGCCTATGCTATATATTAGAAAATCCGTTCTTACAAGAAATATACATGTCAGTCACGAAACAAATGTAGTTTCTATTTATCTCAGGATACTTAACGGTTACAAATAATAAGTCATGCCAAAACTACGGCGTAGATATGGACCCCGTTGTCAGCGGTTTCCTATTCGAAATTGGTGTTTATTCGCGTACTGTATTCGATCATTCTATAACTATATTTCCCATTATACCACCGCTTCACTGAAGAATCACGCTGGTCACGTGCCGTTCTTTCCCGTCTCATCCTACGTTCAATTTTTATGAAACAAGATGCGATAAAGCTCCAGTTTTTATTTTGTGAATGACATAAATAGTACAGTCTTAACCAGCAAACCGGTGATTTCTTCACGTACATGTAAATTAAGGTATTAGAACCCTAATAGCCACCAATTCCATCAGAGCCATGCATATAACTTCACAATATAAGCTTTTAAAATGTCTAACAACGAAAATCTTAGGGGCATATTGACATGTTATGACATGTGGCAGAAGTTCTTTTATTACCCCCCCCCCCCCCCCGATAATATTGCTATCATGAGATATCTCTCCTTAAAACTAAAGAAGTGAGTGGGACGTTAAACCAAAAAACAACAAAAAAATAAACAAACGAACTAAAAACTTGACATTCTCCATTTTTCTGCTGTAAAGTTTGTTTTTTGGGGTCATGAAATTTGAAACAGAATCATATGCAACTTTCTACTGTGAGTTTTTCTCATAAATTAAATACAGTTTTTCATATTCACACAAAATATATATTTCCCATAGGCTTCAATGTTAACTTCAACTCAGATTATCACCCTAAATTTGATAAATTTTGAAAAAAAACAACAAAAAAACAACAAAAAAAACCTCTTGGTGAAATTCATCCAGTGGCAAGATCAAACTCCTTCGCAGTAGTTACCTCCCCTTACAGTTGTCGATAACCACTGCCATCACAAGTAGATTTCGGCTGATATAGGCCGGATTTACTATGTCACTTTTGACTTCAGTTTTGAATATATCATATCAATTTCATCATATTTCACGAAAATAACATTCGTGATTATGAGATAAGTAAAAAATAAAATCAAATAATATTGATTTATAAAATTATGAGTGTTGATCACATGGTTTCAACTATCATCACGTGACTTGTGTGGTGGCAGTGGTTTAAGTAGCGTAGCGTGACGTAACCGGTGCGCGGAGTTTGTGGCAAGATATGGAATACGGCTATAAGGGTGCTTATACATTATATACGAAGTTAAAGTAAAATTGATCATGACGACAAGTGTACGTGCTTTATTGGACTTCTACTGAACAAAAAATATATTCTGAAAAAGAAAGAAAACGATAAGTAAACCAAATATCTTTGGAACTATTTAGCAGCATCTCAGAGTTAGTTTTCGCGATCAAAGAGTATTATATACCATCCTAGTCACGAACTTCAATACTATACTCAGGTATTATTTACATGTACACGAAAATTGCTTTACTTTAAACTATTCTTATCTACATCCATGTTTAAATATGGAGTTAGAAAATTGATTAATCCTGAATGTCAGAAATGTTGCCTTACTGCCTTCAGTTTTATATGACTGAAAGTTAACAGGATATCCCGACATCGTCTTCATTGCCCTCGTCCTTCTATGACAATGGCATCAAAGGAAAATCTGGAAGACTGGACACACGATACCAATTTGTTCCTAATCGAGCCGATTAAGAGATATTTCATCCGCTTTTACATGAAAGAAACGCAGTATCATTACGTGAACTGGGTAAAGGATCGGAAACGTCGCTTAAAGGCAGACTGAATAATTGTTTCTCTTTCAGCAATGGTCGATGATCCTCATATACAATGCAGACTACAACACTGACAAACGTGTATACATAAAACACAACATTAATAACAAGAAATAAAATCAAAACGGAAGTGCTCATGAAAGCAATGCAATTTGTTTTGACTTGACTTGACTATTTGAGTTTACCGTCGCATCGACAGTATTTCAGTCATAAAGCAACGTCCAGCTAATTACAGGTGGAGGAAGACCCCGAATGCACGGAGACATCCGGGTAGAACCACCGACCTACCGCAAGCAATTTGTTTTGAAATAGAGAGAGAGAGGGGGGAAGAGAGAGAGAGAGAATAATGTTTTCAAGCTTTCTATATTTTGTTAGACACTGTAAATACCGGTGTAACGATTTCAATGGACCGCCAAATTCAAGTTCTCCCAGGAACATGGGACCGTTTGAAACTCCCCAACCCGGACATAAGAAAACGTTTTGAGGTCGCCCCTCCTCCCATTTTTAAATTCCCTACTCGGCAATATAAAAAAAGTTTTAAATTTCCCCCAAGAAAACGTGAAATGTTTCTAGGTTCCCGGGGGGACTTGAAATGGGTTGGGTAGTTTGAAAACGTTACAACTAATAATTTAAAGTGGCCAACGATTCAAGCTCCAGCCCCCGGGAACAAATAAATGTTTTAAATTCCCCCATCTGGGAATTTGGAAACGTTTTTTATTCCCGGCTGGGACATATTCAAAATGTATTGAGACCCTCACCATCTAGTTGTCAAATTCTACCACAGGTACTTGAGGATAGGACCCTGTCTTTATCAATAAAAAAAGAAAATCACGATAGTCTATACATAATAAACAAGGTAACCAACTTCAGCAGGATATTAAGAGCATCCATCAGGAATTGGTGTCAAAATATCTATGAAAAATGTGTCCATTGGTAATATTGGCGAGTTCCCACTGTCAACAGATAATTTTCCTCCATAACTGTTTCAAAGAAATACAAATATAACTATTTCTAATGTCTAAAATGTCAAGATTTCGAGTGGGGATTTAGTGATTTAACCCCATTCGAACCTCGATCAACGGAAGTGAACCCAACGGTAAGAGTATTCCGAAGTTATTTTAATTACAAATATTTTCGGAACACTTCTACCTTCCCGTTCTATATCATATACAATCGCAACATCTTTTTTTCAGTCTGAGTTGACCTTCGAGGGCGATGACGTCATAGGTGTCGTTTTGGGTTCACTTCCGTTGATCGAGGCTCCAATCGCTTAAAATTACTAAATCTCGAGTAGAAATCATGAAATTTCAGACATTAAAAATAATAATATCTGTATTTTATGTGAAGGAAAATTATCCGCTGACGGTGGGAATTTTCCAATATTATCGATGGGCGCATTTTCATTGATTTGTTGACACTTTAATTCCCGATGGGTGCCCTTGTTGTTTTATACATAGTGATTTTTTTATTTATAAAGACATAGATAGTAAACTTTTGATTTATTGGAATGTGAATATTTTGATACAAAAACTCAATGTAAATGGCAATATAAAGTTGAAAACCGCCTATATTCAAAGCGCGTCTTGTGTGCGTTTGAAGGGGGTGGGGGAACAGCTAGGGTCCTGTCTTCATGTACCTGTGAATTCTACTTGACATCCGGATGTATTTAAATTCCTCTATTTAAAATTATATAAATTCAATTCAGGAACATCAAATCGTAACAGATACATCAAAGTGCTAACGACACATTTAAGAATAAGTTATAAAATAAGATACTTTCCCAACGAGAAAAAATAAAAAAGGAAAGGTGTCATTTGAACACGTTTTGAAAATACCGAGAACGGGAAGATTTACCTACCTTATATATAAATTTAATATAGGAAAATTAAATATCAATAGAAATATTAAGAATACTCATCATATTTGTTTATATCATACGTGTTTAGGTTTTATGTTTCCCCGACGTAAAGAGGATTCATTTGAAAACGTTTTTAAGTTCCCGGGTGAGGAAATTAATCGTGGGAGGGTATTTGAAAACGTCTTGAAAACGTCTTTATGTTCTCTGGTTTGAGGGGACTTAAAATGATGGTAACTTGAATATATTACACATGATGAAGATGTAACATGCACTTAAATGATTTAAGATATCAACACTGTTGTGCTGTTAGTCCAATAAACTGCATGCGCAATGATTTGGTTGATGATCATGCAAACACGAAATTTCAAAAGCACTGTTGAAATTGTCGATGCAGCGGAAATTCGAGCTATTTGTCATCTTCATTTATCTAATCAGATAACATACCAAGATCTGTCAGTTAACTTAGGGAGATCTAAAAAATACTAAAAACGTCAACTTCATCCGTTATGCAACTTCCTTGACAAGATCTGTATATTGTGCCTTGTGTCCCATCCCATTGAATTTATTAGACCGTCTGTAGACGTCTTAACTGTTACATTTCGGTTTTATGATTTGCCTTGATTAAAACCTATTTCTCCAAATTAATGCGAATGCGTGAGTTAAGTGAAATGTGCAATTTTGTAATAAACACTACCATGACGTCACGGGAAGCAATTAATTTTCACCCTTGAAATATCTCGGCTAATTGAGAATGTTTGTTTCAAGTTTCCGCACTGCTGTGAAACAATCAGATCCGGACACTTTCAGAGGCTTTACATATCAGTTTGGACTGCTTTTTCAATGCTTGATTGAAATGCATGATGGTTGGTTAAAATTTGTGTTATATGATTGAATCAAACGATGAATGATTTAGTAAAATTACCTTTTTCGTGTCAACCAGCCAAATTATACTATTTTTGACACACTGTGACACACTTATTTTGGTTCTTGGTCAAAACAACAATGTTTCTGGCGATACACTGCGATTGAAGGAGGTATAGGCTTACACTTTAACCAATATCATAACACGCACAATTACGATATAACGCCATTATATGACGTAATTGAAACGTGTTTTAAGTAGCTCTTTATATTTAAGTAAGCAATGAAAGCTTAAGCATATAAAAGAAGTTGAAACATGGACCTCCAATTTACTTAATTCAGTATTAACTTTCATGTATTCTAGGACACATATATAATATTTTATACATGACATGTTTTTTTTTCTGAATTATTATTCAGTAAACAGAATCAAATGTTTCCATTGAATTACAGCATACCATCAAGTTAAGGATTGCATTTCATCATTAAAAAGCTCAACTAGCAAATAAATGCACGGGAACATTGTATCTATGTATCTATTGTATACTAGAAACATATGCTAGACATGTAAATGTATTATTATATGTATTATATGTAACGATTATATGTTCATTTATACAGAAATTGTTAAATCTCAAATATTAAGAATGAAAGCAGTCCATTCAGTCAGTATTTTCTATCAAAACGTACATGCATTCTTCAATTCTAGGCAATCACGACTTAACGCCACTGGGAATTTTCGTCGAACATTCAACTATGCGTTATATCATCAATGTATTAAGATATGATTGCAAACTTGCCCCAAAAAGGTGAAGCATCCCATTAGTGATTTTTGTTAGTGATTCAGATTCTGACAATGTTTCAGGCACGACATTCGCCGAGATGATTTTCTTATAATGCCGCAATAAAATAACGTTAATATAACTTATAATTTGCCTTTTGCATTTAATGTCGACGGCTTTACTCATACTTCTAATATAATTAAAAATAATAATCATAATTATGATTTTGAAAAAGGATAAATCAGTTTTATGTTGCAATCAGTGGGCATATAGTCCTTTTAAGTAAATTTTCAGATATTATTGAGACTTTTAGATTTTTGTAGGGCAAAGAAAATAGCTCCATTTCTGGTCTCCAGCAAAAATAAAAAGGTCGGTAGGTCGAGAATTTCTTTTTACATGAAAGGAAAGGTAAAAAAGGGGAAAGATATTTTTAAAGGTGGAAAGGTTAAAAAACTTAGGGGTCGATCATAAAAAAGAGAAGAAACGGAACTATTTTATTTGGCCTACTCATGACTCACTACAAAAAAAACCTTAGGTTAATCTGTTCGATAAATTATATGACTGTCTAGTCTTATATTGAATGCTTCTTTGAAGTTGTATGTCTGTATAGTATGTAGCTAAACTTAAAAAGAATTTTTTCTTTCATTAAATATGTCAGTATTTATGATACACAGCAAGAAGTCTTACAATTTGATATTTTTACCAAATAATGTAGAAAGTACGTTGCTGTTGTTAAATAATACGGATTTCTAAAATAGTGTAAAACCTAATAATAACCTGATTGGTGATATGTAAGGCAACATAGTCTTCATGTAGTAGAATATGTTACATTAGGTTCTATAAGTTACATCAGAATTTTAAATATACATTATAAGTTGTGAACGTGAAATTGATGCCTATTCAAAATTGATCTGACAAGAAAGTATATCGCTAGTGTCTATTGTGTTTTTTGACCTCAGCGTCGGAGGGTGCATGCGAGAGATTACACCAAGAGAGAGAAATATCATTCATATGACCATTAAAGATATACATATCTATCCTGCTGTCAAGTTTAAAATTGCTATTGATGCACCAATTTGTACATTTTCCGCTAATTCGAAAGCAATAACTCTGGATTAACTGAAGTGGACATGATAATTATGCAAAAACGAGTATGACGCATATCAATACACACTAGCTTTAATCTCTCGAAAAAATGTACATGATTAAATGCTTTAACATCAAAAAGAGTCTTTATAAAGGATTTTTTTTATCCAAGGACAATAACTCTAATAAAACTGAAATGACCATACAAAATTCCTCGATAATCAGAATATGGATGTTTAAACATTCCTTCATAATCAGTTTCATCTTTATTGTAACAACATTCAAAATTATAATTTAAAACAACAAATATTTACCCCACCGATGGCTTCATGATTTATATATAATCGATCTAGTCTAGTGGAAAACATAAACATTAAAATAATTCTGTAAAAACTATACAGCCAGTACATGTGTGTTTCGGGATTTCGGTCCTTAAAGCATGTGCACTATATGCAATGTAATTATATCTAAGATTCTACTACATTGTTAGAGAGACAGCTGTACTGTTTCCATATTTGGACGTGAAATCCTAGGCATGCCACATAGAATCTTTCAGGTGTATACTCGCAGTTCTGCCACACTGCAACGCAATCCATACACAAGTCGTCGTCTTACAGCACTAACAAAAAACAAAACAAAAAAAACTCGAAAACATGTGCAGAGCTATACGCGACGTACAGTATGAAAACAACAAAATCATGTGAATATATGTAACCCCATTGTTTTGTACTAAGGTAGTTCAGGACTGGTTGGCCTGGTGTGAGGACAAAGTGACTAGGTTTCATGTCACATGCCTAAGGTATTTTACTGCAAAGTGACAGCACTATATATGTCTCACGTAGACAAAGTTTTCAAATGACTGGAATACTGTCTATTTAACGTTAAACCCAACAAACCCCAAAAATGAACAAACAAGACTATGGTCTTCATGTAAGAAATAGTGTTGCCAACCTGCAGTATCACGCCACGTGGAATAAAATTACATTTGTCGCATTATCCTGTATCTTCTAAATATGCTAAACACCAAGCAGGGGAGATACCAGTACCAGTTTAATCAACTTTGGTATGTAATGGTCGATGATTGAACCAACGACCTCCCGCTTCCAAAGTATATATATATCAAACCTGCTTTAAAGACAGGAAATGATCTTCTTCCTATTATTATTTTTTTTATTATAATTCTCATTTTTGTATGAAGATCGTGTTCTCGTTAAAATAGTCCCGCATGAAAAAACAACAACAACAACAAAAAAAAAAAAAAAAAACAACAACTGAATTTGAAATTTTGTCAATATTTCAAATAGTTTTCCCAAACTCCTTTGAGGAAAACGTATGGTTCAAATATAACTTTAAGACATTGTGTTTAGACTATACAAATTGTCCCCGGTGACCAGGTGAATAGAACACACGTATTGGGAGCTGGACGTCGTGGGTTTGATTCCCAACCGCGGCATACCAAAGTAGTCAAAAATGGTACTGGTAGCGTCCTGTTCTTCGCTTAACATATATACAGGGTAGTTCCGGGGCTGGTTGACCCGTTGTCAGGATAAGATGGCTGGGTGTGGTATAATGTCATGGGGACCTATCTGTCTGAAGTAGACATAGTTTCCAAATGACTGAAATACTGTTGTTGGGGCAATCAAACTAAACATACGAAATGCATCAAAGATATCATAACACACTGAAGTTAGCTGAAGAAAGTCGTATATAATCAACTTGTAAACGTTAAAGCAAGATGCCAATATATTGATTATGCTTTTGAAGTACTTGAAAGATTTGTACTAAACCTAAGCTAGACTGTCTTATATATTGTTGGATATAATCACGCGATTTCGAGAGCAATTTTCGACTAATTCGAGATCTGTTTATAAACTCAAAGCAGACACCTTTGTTTAACATGACAGACACAGACGTGATAATGATAGGCATTCAAACGGATATCTCCGTATCTTGTGCCTCTTGTAAAATACTTATATTATTATTATAATTTATTATTTGCATTTGCATTTTTGCAATACTGCTACATTTGTTTAGCTGGGGCCGCCGTGGCCGAGTGGTTACAGTCGTGGACTACAAATCTCTCAGCCCCTCACCGCTGTGGGTTCGAATCCCGGTAGGGACTTCGGATTTTTCATGTGAGGAAGCCTTCCAGCTGGCTTGCGGTAGGTCGGTGGTTCTACCCGGGTACCTCTGTGTACTCGGTGTCTTCCTCCACCTGTAATTAGCTGGACGTCGCTATATGATTGAAATAATATCGCAGCGACGGTAAACCCCAATACAACAACAACAACAACAACAACATTTGTTTAGCTCAATCGGTAAAGGGTTGAGGGCAAAGGATTGATACCTTGTCAATCACATGTCTACTATTAGTTCTAAGCGCCAATTGATATGTACAGTCATGAATATTCAGCGTTCTTGTTATACGAAATATTCAATTAAAACATCGGTTTCTGAAGCATGTAGGGAAAGGCATTTCGTCCCGACTTCCGGTCGTCTGGAATCATGTAGCTCTAAAAATAGAAACACGCGAAATCTACACATTATTTTGTTTGTAGCATTCAATCAGAAGACTGCATTGTAGAAAAGTCTTCATTCAGACAGAAATACTGAAGCTTTACTTATAATCCTCATTCATTTTTCATTTGAACCAAACCTCTTACCCCTCCTAACCTTATTTCTTATATAATGAATGCGTTCTCTTCACGGTTTTCAGCTTCACCTTTAATTTATTGTACCGTGCTTTTTTATTGTACTACGTTGCTATGAGGCAATTTATTTTCAAAAAGTTTTATTCCATATTAACAAAAATATCGACTTACCTTATAATCTGATTGTACACAAAAAAGAACAATACATGTATATTTTCTAAAATGATTGTATGGTTTACTTCGATACAATATAATACAAACAATCTTTTCTCTTTCTAAAACCATTTTGAATATAATGAAGCTTGACAGGTCAACAACAAAACACTGATATAGTAATATCTATAGTAGTATTCCTTCAGTAATGAAATATTTAGGCATTTTATTAAAAATGATTAAATACACAAATCTGTTGTTCAGTACTTAGCTGTAAGATAGGCCGATGGATTTAGACCAAGGATCAATATCATTCTCCTAAAATATACTTTCATCCATAAATATCCATTGGTCGAAAGTTGCCTTATTAAGAGTATATTAATTGTCTGAGCCGGTTGGTCCAGTTTTCCCAAAATACGATGTCTGCATTGCATCGATCACTTTGATGACAAGTGCGATCTCTTTGTTAGGGCCAAAGTGTTTATGCCAGTTGCATACCAAACGTACTGAATGGAATCATCGAAAATAAATCCTTTTCTGATGGGTAGACCAGACCAAATTAAGCTTTTAGATGAAGTTTAATATGGAGCTGTCAGTAACAAACAGATAATCGCCACTTTACATAATTATGTCAATTTAGGTAGCATTATTGTCTGGAGACTTGTCTAAATATATTCTATCCGACTAAGTAGTCATTCTAAATTAGTGGCAAACACTTGAACCTGTCAAATAGATCGATCTATTTTGTACTTGGTAAAATATAAGTGTTCTACAATTAATTTCACTCATTTGCTATATTTCGGTAAAAATGTGCCTCTATCAAGAAAAAACAACAACAACAACAACAAAAAAAAATAAATAAATAAAAAAATAAAAACAAAAAAATAAAAACAAAATAAAAACAAACATGAAATTTTGAGCACCTACATGATGGACGTTTGTACAGTCACCATACTGCTGTAATAGCAAAACGTCTATTTATATAGGTTAAGTCGCTGACTTCAACACTCACTCAGCCCCTCACCGCGTGGGTTCGAATCCCGGCAGGGTCATTCGGATTTTCATGTGAGGAAGCCTTCCAGCTGGCTTGCGGTAGGTCGGTGGTTCTACCCGGATGCCTCTGTGCATTCGGGATCTTCCTCCACCTGTAATTACCTGGACGTCGCTAAATGACTGAAATACTGTCGAAGCGACGGTAAACTCAAATAGTCAAGTCAAGTCTATTTATATAAAACCTGATTTCATTCTTGTCCACGAGAGACTGTAATGAAAATAATAATGTAGCTAGATTTACAATTTACACATCCCTGTGTGCAAAGATAGTAAAACAATCGTTAATTCTAATATATGTGTGTAAATAAGTCACTCGTCAACCCCATAAATCAGCTGAATCAATTCTATGTCTTGTAATATCTTCATTGATTAGTGAATCATATTTATTTCATATCAAGATCGCCCATTTATTTCTAAAAATCAAGCTAGCGAAATAAAATCCATCGTGTTCTATGCGCTTGCAAAGAATACAACTAGTAGTCTCAAACAATAGAAATTGTAAAACTATCGAACAATAAGTACAGAAAATTCCATTTACAAATTGTTATTGAGTTCAAAGGCGGTGATTCGCAATAATTACAGCTAGTCTCGTGTATCAGCAGGAACAAAATGCCTTATTGTTGTATACGTCTTTTTATGATAATTATAAAAAAATAAATTATGGAACAATAAAAATACAGGGGCGGACATGAAATACAATAAATATGAAAAACAAATCTTTTTTTTCTTAATTTTTTTTTTTGGTCATATATAGTGCATAAAGTTTTGTTTGTACATTGTTTTACATTTTATCAGACTTACATTTGTGTTTATAAATACAATATAGTAATTAATCGTAAAAGGTATCTTCTTATGTCTTCTACTTTGTTAAATGGTGTTTTAGAATTACGAATAATTCTCAAATTTGGTCTTCATTTCTCTAATGTGAAAAATCGCTTTAATGAACAGTGTGGGTGAAAACTAAGAGTTCGAGTTGGCTGTCTGAATGAATACTCAGCCAATAGTTGACCATGTTTAGGTGGATGTCGCTATATGACTGTAGCAGCCACCCCCAACATAACAATTCGGAACGTACGTAACAAGGTTGCAACACGCTTTATTACATTAGAATGTGTCCCCTCGAAGGCATTTGAATTATATTCGAAACCAGCCTACGTATTTAGTTTGTAACCTTGGCATTCAAGGTATAAGGCCAGAGTTCTTATTTTGTTCTTAATCTCACAGTGTTGTTAAAATGCCAGTCTTACTTAGCTCTTAATACTTAACGAACACTGCGAAATAGAATCAAAACTGGAGATAGCAGCTGCACCAACATGCATTCTCTGATGTTAATACATAATTATGAAAGCTCCACAGACGGGTGATTATAACAGTGTGTGTTTTGAAAGGCCTTTCCCCGATTACAAACGGTTACAATGACACACTTCATGGTGTGACAAGAACTTGATATAATGACACAGCAGTGGCCTTACTGACCTTGGACATTTTCAAGGGAGTGAATATTGACTTTTGTGTTGACAGAGGGTATGGAAAATTATTTCTTTCTGATAGAAACTTATATTAAATAAATGTTTCAAACGTAATGTTCGGCATATTCAATATTAGAATATAATAACATGTCTCTTTTCCTAAATGTATAAGTGTTGATGTTTAGCCTATCTAGACATTAAAAACAAAAAATGTATATTTATTAACCTGCTTGGGCCAAGTGTCTCAGTCATTTGGGGACTTTTCGTCAACGTGAGACAGGTATAGTGGCGACTTCCTGCGGCCATACACAAGTACATGTAGCATGATACCATAGACACATTACCCTGATACTGAGCCGACATATCCCAGAACCACCCATATACTGAGCGCAAAGCACAAGGGAGATGTACCAGTATCATGTTTTATGTTTAGGCCTCTTGGCTACCGGCGGACACCCTAATCACTCGACCACTGGGACACGTGTTTTCGAGGCTTGTTGATTGGGTGAGGCTCAAAACACATATATGAACTTACTGTGCTTATTCGTAAAGTATCAAATATTCCTCAATCAACAGTTTTTTTCTTTCATAAGGTATCGCCCTTCTGTGTTCTATATACAACGGGGTCATTCCTGGTTTTAGTTTTATTTTGTATTCTCTCATCCAATTATGCGAGTATCATGTCTGTGTCGAAAATCAGTTAGCTATCTAAAATGTTACTTCATCATAGCCTTAGTATTGTCAACCATTTTATAACATCATTGCTTCAGCAAGATCTACCTTCGTTGCGATACAGAGAAACCCAGCAGTTGCAGACATCAACGATAGTTTTATGAACAAAACATGCCGGGCTTAAGCTTCAAACTTCTGCTAGTAGGAATATTTTAACAGAATATTATTCAATATCTTGGCTTGACTTTTTTATGACTTGACTATTTGGAGTGTTTTCAGTCATATAGCGACGTCCAGCTAATTACAGGTGGAGGAAGACCCCGAATGCACGGAGGCATCCGGGTAGAACCACCAGCCTACCGCAAGCCAGCTGGAAGGCTTCCTCACATGAAAATCCGAATGATCCTGCCGGGTTTCGAACCCACGCGATGAGGGGCTGAGTTGATTCAATATCTATTGCCATCAGAATGGATTAGATCTTAGGAAAGTTCGGTAGACATAACAGATTGCATATAATTGATAATAGTATGTTTACACTGTGACACCTAAAGTATATGATCGAACAATACTTCATATTAGTCTTGTGTGTATATCTCATCAGCTTATTATCATTTTCATTGTACAATGCCATTGAATATGTATTTTATATGTAGAAATGGGCGTTTAATCAAATTTGCAAGTTTCAAGTTTTCTGCGTAGTATACCATTGGCTTAAACTATTTACGTCGTGAATTATAAAGGCTCTCAACTTTTAATGAATACTGTCGAATCGAAGAGACTAAATAAAAACACTCGAACCAAGTACACATGCTGACGTTCTATAATATATTAGTTAGTTTTAAATCAATTTTATTTTGTGTCGATTGAAAAAAAAAAACAATCTTGCAACTTATACTAATCCCTCTCGGCGATTTCTGGATTGGACCAGAATTTTACGCTTCGGTAGGTAATGGGAAAGTCCTTGGCCCGATCGGGGTTCCAACTCACAACCTTTTGATCCGTAGTTAGGTTTGTTACCACTGGACTACAGCGCCTTTCTATCAACAGCCTACAATAGCCTACCTTCCGGTCGCTATGTTTTCAAACACATTTTATTTTGTAGAATATATAGCGGTATGTATTCAAGGTGTGCTAAACATAAAAAAATGTATTATTGAATTTGTGTGTGACATATTACGACGTTTGGGTGGGTATAAGAATAGTCCCCAGTGTTTACATTAGCCCAAACACCTAATAATATATATATACTTAATATATATTTAAACGCCATTGAGTGTATACCACGGTGAATATTTTGACTCAAACGTCAAACAGGTAGATTATTTTGGTAAATTTACGTAGTATATTCGTAATACGGTCAAACCTTATGGGAGATTCCGTGTAGTGAGATAGAGAAGGGGTAGTCAATGTCTTATGGTAGACAGCCGAATAGTTAGTGAGTAGGACTAAAAAGCTAAAGCTGAATTGTACTAGTATCACAGCAAAATATGATGTTCGTGTCTTTGTGTTATTGTAATTAGAAATATGCCATACGAATTAAATGAATTCGTATACATACAGTTCCGACTGTCTGGTTTATCAAACAATCATTCAAAACCTGAGACAGAACGCTGTAGAGATGTCTGTAAAAACAAAACCTTATATGGTGGTAGTTTACTGGCATGTGTGTGTTAATGTATAGCCCTTAAGAATCGCGTACTTCAATGAAAAAAAAAACAAACAAAAAACCAAAACAATCTGACACCTGTATTTGAAGTACCTTCCAGCGTAACGGGCTTAATTAAAATGCATGTGAAGAATTAGAAGAAAAAGCATGGCATCTGTAATGAGGCTGATTTTTTTTCTTTACCCTCCGTCGTAATACGTTGACTCTACAGGCGATTTTAGAAGCCATTGGACAATATTCCCCTTTCTATACATTCGAAAATACCCCAAGAAGGAAAATATCGGGGGAAGTAATTAGTGCATAATTGTATGTTGTGACAAAACAATTTTCAAATATGTGTTTATCTTTTTTAGAAATGAAATTTGAATGAAATGGCTTTCTTTTCAATGACAGATTGCAAATCGAAATTGAACTACTAAAAGAACACAAAGCAAATAACGAAATGTTTTAGGAAATCATATCCGGGTTAACAAGATAATTATTTGAAAAAAGCCATTCTGCTGTTTTCATGGACATGCTTAAATATTGAGAAAATGCGTTGCAGTGTTTGGGATTTCATGTACATGGAATATTTTGGTAACGACTGTCTGCTCGACTCAGTGAGACTTTTCAATCATAATAATTCTCACGAGTTTCGTTAACTATTAATTTTCAAAAGTATTCATAACTGTTATCCCCTAGCCACTTTCACAAGCAAAATCATATTGCAAAACAAACATAGTGATGTACAATAGCGAACGCTGGTAAATACGACACTCCTCGGAAATTATTCATGAAAGAAATAATAAGACTTATAACTTAGACAGCTGTCTTCGAATTGACAGCTCATATTGTTTTCTCTTGGCTGAGTGTCAAATCCGTTGATTTATACGGTCTGCCCTCTCTCACCAGTATAGCATTTAACTCTCCACAAAATACTGTAACAATGTTCATCATGTTCTGTCTGTAAATATCAGATGACTATTTCAAAATCCATCAATCCGTCAATACATTCTTGTCTTATACATTACAACGGCAATATTCCGAGAAGTTTTTTTTAATACCTTGCCTTATCCGAAGTGTAATCATACTTCCGGTGTAACAACACCCATCCCCAATCCAAGGCCGCTCCAGGGAACATAAACAAGTTTTCAAATTCCCCCGGGTAATTGAAAATGTTTTTTTTTATTTGTAATCCTGTGAGAGACATGATTAAAACATTTTGAGATCCCCCCCCACTTATTTTGGGCCCTATTCCGGAACCTAAGAGCCTTTTCATGTCACTCCTGTGAAATTTAAAAACGTTTTTAAGTTCCCGGTTGATATTGTCAAGGAGAGACAGGAAACTTGTACGTTATTGCCTTCATTTTCCCGACGAAGAAACAAAATAAAGGGAAGTAATTTGAAAACGTTTTCATGTTTCCGGGGAGGGAAATCCGAAAGCCTTTTGTAAGTTACCGGGAAATTTTAAATGGTAAACGTTACGCCTAAACATTTTGTGTGCCCCGCCAAATCTATTCTCCCCCATGGAACATCCCCACCCCACCCCCCCCATTTTTAAATGTTTTCCTAAAAAGGGTGACATTGTGGAAAAGGGGGGGGGGGGGGGGGGGGGGGGTCAGTTACCGTCAGCGGTGGGATGGGTCGGGGTTTGTAGTGGAAGAGTTTTTACACCGGTACGAATTCAATCAATAACCATTAAACTAAAACTATGCTCATGTTTTTTTCGGTTTTATGCGATTTAATTGTATTTTTGTTAAAATATTTATTAATATTTTTCTTTCGCATACAGAACCTTTAACATAATACAAGGTGTATCGAGGGTTACTCAACTTTAGGCTATACAGGCCGGCTTGAAAACTGCGACTCGAGCAACACGGAAATAAGTTTGCGATGCATAGATTTTCTCCTTGAAATTAGAAATGCATGACATTTTATCATGTTAAGTCACAATGAATTGTCTTAATCATTCAATTCTGCTTAATTATTTAATTCCTAATTTCTATCGGTATTTGATGTTCGAAATGGAATTAGTGTGTACTGTTATTATTTATAATTAGGCTCGTTGAAAATTGAGAATTGACGAATTTTAACATTTATAATTTATAATAAATATTCCAATTAAAAAAAAAATAGCAGTAATTACCATTGCTTGAATATGTATGATCATTTTTATGTTATTCATAACATCAAACAATTTCAAGCATATCACACGAGAAGACCTAACAATGGTCAGTCATTTTTTGTAAACGATATATACATGTTCATATTTAATCATATGATATCCAATTCGTTCTGAATTATTAAGGAAATAACATATAAATTGATGATATTCGTATCTGCTGCCATAGTTGAGGTTCTGAAACCGTATCTACTCACATTTTACAGTTTCTAAAACCTACCTACTGCTTCTAAAGCATAGAGATATAATGATTTTATGACGTGGACCTATCTCTTAAGTTGATTGATGCCGCCACATACTACTTTGATTTAGGGCTGTGATTCTTGAAAAGTTCGATATCTGAACTTGTCTACTGATTGGCCATATCATGATAAATCATTATTGGAATTGACATGACGAGCTTGATCTATGTATAACACAAATGTAAATAACAAAGTTTAACTTACGTACATGTATATAACGTACAGTGTATTTTTATCGGTGAATACCCAAAACATATGAAAAAATGTCTAACTGTGCAAGTAAATACAGAGAAAGAGAGAAAGAGATAGAGAAAACAAAAGAGCACCAATAACCAATAAAAACTAATTCAGTAACATTAATCAGAAAATATGTTTCTTATAAGGTCCTAAACACATGCTTAAGGTATATGCAAATGCAAACAAAGATGAGTCTGATTGTACAGTCGTAGTATGGTTTATCTTTATCACACCTGCATGTGATACAGAGAGATTGTACATAATACCCAAGAAAAACAAGACACGATTGTGATTAAAATATTACGTGGCATCAATTTGTATTTCAAAACACATAATGGAACATGATAACAGTGATACGCTAATTTTATGCATAAATTATGCATTAATTATATTTCTATATACTACAGATAGTGTCTATGCCGACCATATAGCTCGCGCCCAAAACACACTCACCGGATAAATACGTTACATGTATTGCTTATAAATATTGACCTGGCACTCGGAATCTTTCGTGTGTGTCCATCAGAAGATCGACTAGAAACACCAAACACGATGCCACAGCTCTACCGACTTGATTTCTGAGCAACTGTGCTATGCAGCAGGGCCAATATGCTATACTGAGAAGGACATGCTGTCAACAATATCGCCTGATGTTGAGGATAATCTGACAGTTAAAGTATCAGTATCTTATAGATGTTAGACCTAAATCCGAATTTCCTTACTGCATATATAATTCAGTTTTAATTTCATCACTGAAAGACCTTGAGAAATGCATAATTTACAGAACGATTCTATTAGAAAAACTACAGATTGTGGCGGACTCGTTCTATATTTAACTCAAAACAATGACAGCATACAATTAACATACAAGGGCTTCTTCAGAATTTCGTAGACCTCTACTACCGTGTATCAATCTTTATTCAGTCTATAGAAAAAGTCCATGAACTCCTGAAAAACCCGATGTACACCGAAACATCCGTGGTTTTACTGACGATGTGTTTCAGAACAAGCTCCGCCCATTTTTCTCACTATTTTGCCCTGTCTGAACAACTAAGACTTCCGGGCGAATATTTCATTATGTTGGCTTAATTAAACATTAAGAGGTTAATGAAACATCATTTGAGGCTTTGCTTATTAGAAATTTTGAAAAGTATATTTTCCCCTTTCAAATTCTGAGCTAAAACGCACTGGGACTTTAACCTTTGATATGTTAATATTATATGAGTGCCAGGTCAATATTTAATAGGTATGCGCTTAGGGATAAATCGGTATATTGCGATTTTGGCCCGACATGAAAGGTATCGGTACAGCCATCAACGTTGTCCATACTTTCTACTTGAATGTATCTTAATTACTCAAATACAAACATTGATTTAGATGAAAGCTATACCTAAGACTTCATCTGCACAGACTGGACTGAGATTAGGTAAGATTTCCAATGGCCGTAACAGTCTATCATATTGACGGAATTCTATTCGACGATATGATTGCATTTCATCCGCGAGATTAGATACACTTCAATTTACGTAATATATGATACTTAAAGAGGTTCTTTCTCATAACATTTATATTAATAATAATAACATAGTATGTATTTGGTGATCGCAATCCACCGATTGTTGTTTGAGGGGTCTGGCGTTAAGCATTTTAGACTGGACCATCCGGGTTATTTATAAAACAGTATAGACGAGTTCGCTGTAGTTAAAATCGGCCATATTTAGATATATTGGCAGCTAGAAGAACAAAATAAATTGTGGAAAGTTGTGCAATTTGCACTAAATGTGATTCTGTGGCGTCACATTCACCGGTACCATTCAGCTTTGAACATTGTCGTCTGCAATTGCAATGACGGCAAGCATCATTTTGTGGAGGAGAATAGTAAAGAAGTCGCTCTTATTATTACAACTTCCCTTTTTCAGTTATAATGGAGAAAAAAAATGAAAACAATAACAATAATTATATTTATAAATCTTAAATTGGAAGCATAATTATGGACATTGACAAACATACACTATCAGTCTATACTGTATCATGATATTTGTCATTCCTTCAAATCGATATATGTATAATGGCAGAATGTTAATATGTCAGCTACATAAACATTAAAAGGCCACCTTACCTCAATTATTCAAAGAAATTACAACATTTAAATCTATTTTTATAATATTCATTTTTAACCTTATCTTTACAAAATGCATGCACTTTGGTTAAGAAAGGTTAAATAATTATATTTATAGCCAAAAGATATCGTGATACGTATCATGATATGTTTGGAAAACATCGCAATTTATCGCGATAAGATTTTTTGTCGATACCCATCCTTAATATTTATGCATTATACATAGTAAGGGACAATTATGTTGACATCACATACAACACGTGCATGTATATGCTATTAGGAAAGGTCACGAGGCAATCGCATGACCGAAGTACCTGTCATAGATAAATCATTTACCTTCCTGACATCAAACAACCATGCAATTCTGAGCTTTGTGATATCCCATTTCCTACTGACATGAAGTACATTCTCTGATATCGAACAGCTAATAATAAAACAAAAAGACCGCTTTAAAAGAACTATAATATCTGATGGTAGGTGAGAGACCTCTGTATGCATAAATACTGAACACAGTTTCCGAAACATTCGTTATGATAAGAATAATAAATATGGCACGTGTTACAACACACTCTTGGTATATACTCGTACTTAAATAAGTATAAAAATAAAACAGCGTTTCGTAAACATATTTTTTTGCATATCAAAATCTGTCTTTTAAGCGTCAAAATTCATAGATATCGCAAACGCGCTTCATATCTAATGTTAAGCGGTTATTTCAATCAATGTGGCTTGTAAAAAAATGATTTTTTCCAAAGTAGAATTGCCCATTTTCTTTCCAATTTCCATATATATTACCCGGGTTAGACATTTTTATGCTAAAATGCTACCTGTATATGCTTCATGAAATCGTACTAAACCCTGAATCAATTATTTCTTCGTCCTTCGTAATGTCTTGCACACCCTCTAGGAACTATTTTTTAATTCTAATACCAAGTGACAGTGGAGGAGTAGTAAAGAATTTTGCAGAAATTGGATTTCAAAACAAATATATACGAGGGGTGATACAGAATTAACCGGGTTGTGGTTATTACTTTAAAAAATTTAGGGGAACACTTAAACAAATACGTCGGTGTATAGATCAGTATGCTGCTGTTGACTTTATTGAGTTTATCATCGCTGCGACAATATTTCAGCCATGTAGCGATGTCCAGCTATGAACATATCGAGGAAGATTCAGGGTGCACAGTAGTGACCATCTGGAAGGCTTCTTCACATGAAAAAGTCATGTGACCCGGTAAGGACTCGAACCTACAATGGGGGCTGGTTGATGTTCACTCGGCAACTTTACCCAATCGGTCATGAAGGGGCCCCACTTCAGATAACAGATGTTCAATAATGATAACAACGTTGGTCCTATAACCTTGCCGATTATTACATACTTATGACAAGACTAAAACAGTGTCCCCAGTGTACACTGAATTCCAATGTACGAGAACATCCATTTAATATACTGAAATGTTCGCGTCTAAGACATGTTTCTTTAAAACAAAACACATAGCTATCCAATATCTCTACAGTGTACTGAGGTGTTAATACCAAACCATTAGGAAAATATCCTGCTCCCCCCACCCACACACACATACATGTACAGAGGGTTTTGGTATCTAAACAGTAATAACTCTATCGTTCTTACGCGACTACTTGCAACATTTTGCTGATGTTTTGGATTTTACTGTCGCCGCGACAGTGTCAGATGATGAAATGTACTGACAGACCCCGGGACAGGGAGACTTTCGGGTATGACCACCGTGATATCACAGACAGCATGTTGCTGACAAAACCATATCATATCTGTCGTCGTTACTGGGGCATTTACTTTAGTAATGGATTTTATATGTTCATGATTTATAAACTAGTACATTGTTTTCATCTTGGTCGTTCATAATTTATGCTATTTTTCCTTCATTTTGTTCACCATATCCAAAAAAGAATAAATAAATAAATAAATAAATAAATAAAAGAATATCCTTAATGAACATCATTCTTGTTGGATATGAGGAAAAACAAAAATAACTAGATTTGCATACTGCAAATGCAACGGTTTTCGTGATGATCAACAGTTTCAAACCTGATCAGCCAAGTTAAAATACCAGAAAAACAACAAAATGCAAAATGCTTTATATGTGACCAAAACTTAAAGGCATCTCGAAAGGAATGTGATGTCCCACTGAGCCAGGCCCCCATCTGCTGTGATCAGACCTGCTAATTGCTGGTCATCACTGCAGGGAGTCTTTAGCCAATATAGTACCTATATGTTACGGTAAAACCTCTGATGGGTTGATGCATAACTAAATTATCTGCTACAATGGAAGTGAGATAGTAGGCTAGTTTTACACAAAGCAATAAACATATAATGACTTGACTATTTGAGTTTACCGTCGCTTCGACAGTATTTCAGTCATATAGCGACGTCCAGCTAATTACAGGTGGAGGAAGGACACGAATGCACGGAGACATCCAGGTAGAACCACCGACCTACCGCAAGCCAGCTGGAAGGCTTCCTCACATGAAAATCTGAATGACCCTGCCGGGATTCAAACCCACGCGGTGAGGGGCAGAGTGAGTGTTAAAGTCAGCGACTTAACCCTCTCGGCCACGGAGGCCCCAAACATATAATGAATGATAGTGATAATATGTGGGTTGTTTAGTTTATGAACCCTTACATAATTATTCTTTATTACATTTATTACTTGGAGTCAATTTTGTAACTCCATGATTATAGGATCATACGGCATTTATTTCAGAATTAAAGTTTTGATATTGAAAATATAGAGATACGCATTTTTGTAGTAATTAAAATGAGCCTGAAGGACATAATTCTGACAATGCAAGATCTTTTTGTTTTTTATTTGCTTTTGCTAGAGACATTTTGTTACATTTTATTCAACAGAATTTCTCTTGTTGAATAAACAAGTAATAAAATTTGTGTTGATTTCCGACATATAAACATGTGTTGAGGGAAGAAATGAGAGAATGAAAGTAATGAGTGATACATAACTTATTTAAAAAATTAATGTCCCTTTTTATGATAATTTTACAACTTAAATAAAATAAGAAAGAAAGAACAAAATAAATGAAAAAATGATAGAAAGAAAGAACAAAATAAAGTAGACAAAATAAATCAACAGAGAAAGAAAGAAAGAAAGAAAAGGAAGATTTATATTTGCTCGAATAAAAAAAAAAAGAATAATAGAGAACTTTTAGGATCATTTCTGGTATTTGGTATGTTCACAACTTTTTTACAAACTGTGAATGACTACATACAACCCCATGTAGCAACATATGCACTCTTGAACAATACCTGTGACAGACTGTGGCAGCCTGCCTAATCAAAAACAGATGCCCACACAACGGCGGGTGGGTGAATTTTTGCTTGATGATATATATTATTATACTCAATACCATAATTAATTGAAAACAACCGCCATAACCAATATATTTTGTTACTATATGCTTTGTCCAATGTTATTTACTATGTAAATCTTGGAAATAAACTATTGAATTGAATTGAATAAATGGGGGGTGGGGGTCACTTATATAAGGGTTTTGAGATGCCTTTAAGCATCCATATATTGGCAATGAGCCAATATGATCTAAGTGTGGCACATTGAACGATTTGATTAATGTTGATCATCACTGTGCGCTCAAAAATGTCTTCCAAAGTGTCCCACTTTTTATACTAAACAGTTAAAAATCAGGTGAGACAGTTGGGAATCCTGCTTATTATTATAAGAACAATAGTTTTCAGTAGTATAAATGATTTACAGTTTATTTGTTATCAAAAATTTTGGTAACGTAACAAGCCATTTGGTTAAACATATATCAGCTTTCACTCTATGCCTCAAAGTTCAGTAATGCACTAGAAGGAACTTTTGGTAAGCTAAAACTTGTTTAAAAGGTGGATGTTTGTACATGTACTTAGTTGTTTTGCTATCCAATTCAATAGTGAGTGTGTGGGAGGAATAATAATACATGTAGAATAAAGACACAATTCATCCCCTCTCTCTCCCTCTCTCTCTCTTACCCATGATTCTTTGAGCGCTTTTACACAGGTCATTCAGACCAGTGTTGACACATTGCTCTCATAGTTACACATACACTGTACATTGACCTGTTGCAAGCCAGCTAGCAGAGCTGCATCTAATTATAGAACATAGGTAACTTCTGTCAAATTTTCTCTGTTTTTATTCTGGGTCATGTATTGAAATTCTCTATAAATTCATCAATTCTTGACATTTTTTCAAAATTCTTTTTTTGTTGACGAGGTAAGACATTCTTTTTTCCAATGATGACAAAATATATCACACATTTAAACTTTAAAGGCTTTAAAATCAATTCAAAGTTTGACCAAACTTCATACTGCCACCAAACAACCAAATCAATCCCGATCTGAAAAAACTAAAATTCTTCAAAAAGTACTTTTTAGAGGCTTTTGATTTTACCCATATTCTTTCGATAAAATATTTTTAGATTTTGAGATATTTAAGGTCAAAGAAAAAACCAATAATCACAATATGACCTTGACCTTTGCATTTTTTGAAAATTTGAAACTGTGAAGTCCCTGGAAACAACAAACAATACAATCTGTGAAAATTTCATAAAGATTGCTTCAAAAATAATGACAGAATCCTCCAAAAACTAAAAAAATGCCTATTCTAGAAAATTTGTTTCCTCCATATTTTAGTGCACTTTGACCGCTTATTGAAAGCCATTTTATGCATTTTCTGAAATCGCCACCCCATATATTTTGTGCGCAAAGATCTTCGGAATCAATTTCAAAAAACAGAATGAGCGTATCTAATCTCTAACAAAAATGGGCATGTTTTTCGTGGACACACCCTAATTTGCCAGATTATTTCAAAGATTCAAACATTCAACCTCTTCTAGCTCAAAAGTTTCAAAGATATGGATATTGCCACTCATCATATTTTAACGGGCAGTTGACAGAGAACAGAATGCAAAAAACTGCATACAAATAAAATGTCAAATGACAGAGTTATCGGCAATTATATGTTTTGATGCTAAACGCCACCTAGCGGCAAAACTTAGTACTAAAATGAAAAACAAACTTAGTGGTGCACAACTTCAGATACATGTGAGTATGCATGGAAATTTTCATATTTGTAGCACTTCTAATCATGTCGCAACAGCGGCCACAAAAAAAGTGCAAAGAATAATAATAATGGAAAACTAGATTTGCATACTGCAAATGCACCGGTTTTCGTGATGAGAAACAGTTTCAAACCTGATCAGCCAAGTTGAAATACCAGAAAAACAACAAAATGCAAAATGCTTTATATATCTTAGTGTTTTTCTTCATTGGTGAATTCGCTGTGACCAAAACTTAAATTAAAGGCATCTCGAAAGGAATGTGATGTCCCACTGAGCCAGGCCCCCAACTGCTGTGATCAGCCCTGTTAATATCTGGTCATCACTGCAGGGAGTCTTTAGCCATTACAGTAGCTTTGTGTGTAAAACCTCTGATGGGTTGATGCATAACAAAATTACCTGCTACAATGGAAGTGAGATAGTAGGCTAGTTTTACACATACATTCATGACCTGTTACATCCCAACCTAAAGAGCAAAGCTAGCAGAGCAGAGTTCTAATTATAGAACATAGGTATCCAGTGTTCTGTCAAATTTTCTCAGTTTTTATTCTGGGTCATGTATTTAAATTCTCTATAAATTCATCAATTCTCGACAGATTTGCGAAATTCTTTTTTTGTTGACGAGGTAAGACATTCTTTTTTCCAATGATGACAAAATATATCACACATTTAAACTTTAAAGGCTTTGAAATCAGTTCAAAGTATGACCAAACTTCAAACTGCCACCAAACAACCAAATCAACCCCGATCTGAAAAAACTAAATTTCTTCAAAAAGTACTGTTTAGAGGCTTTTGATTTTACCCATATTCTTTCAATAAAATATTTTTAGATTTTGAGATATTTAAGGTCAAAGAAAAAACCAATAATCGCAATATGACCTTGACCTTTGCATTTTTTGAAATTTTGAAACTGTTAAGTCCCTTGAAACAACAAACAATACAATCTGTGAAAATTTCATAAAGATTGATTAAAAAATAATGGCAGAATCATCAAAAAACTAAAAAAATGCCTATTCTCGAAAAAAAAAATCCTCTAAATTTTAGTACACTTTGACCGCTTATTGAAAGCCATTTTATGCATTTTCTGAAATCGCCACCCCATATATTTTGTGCGCAAAGATCTTCAGAATCAATTTCAAAAAACAGAATGAGGATATCTAATCTCTAACAAAAATGGGCATGTTTTTCGTGGACACACCCTAATTTGCCAGATTTTTTCAAAGATTCAAACATTCAACCTCTTCTAGCTCAAAAGTTTCAAAGATATGGATATTGCCACTCATCATATTTAAAGGGGTAGTTGACAGAGAACAGAATGCAAAAAACTGCATACAAATAAAATGTCAAATGACAGAGTTATCGGCAATTATATGTTTTGATGCTAAACGCCACCTAGCGGCAAAACTTAGTACTAAAATAAAAAACAAACTTAATGGTGCACAACTTCAGATACATGTGAGTATGCAGCGAAAATTTCATATTTGTAGCACTTCTAATCACGCCGCAACAGCGGCCACAAAAACAGTGCAAAGAATAATAATAATGGAAAAAAAAAAAAGGGAAAAAGAAACACAAGAAGAACAGTAGGTTTTCGCGGCTGCGTTGCAGTCCACGAAAACCTAAAAAAAAGGGAAAAAGAAACAAGAAGAACAGTAGGTTTTCGCGGCTGCGTTGCAGTCCACGAAAACCTAATAAAATATGTGGATGCAAGGACCTGCCTCTGACAAACGACTCTCGGTATAATGAACAGATTCCTTAATCCCTTATCTAATTATCAAAGCTGAGGTAAACATTGCTTTGATGAATAAAAATCGAATTATTTTCATTTTTGTTGCTGAGAAGTCGCATCCATAGGGAGATTATGCATTAGTTTCAAATCCTCTTTCGTAGGGCAATTCCAATTTTGCTAAAGCAGACTATTTCAAATGAAAGCAATTAGAAAGTTTGAAACAGCTGAACATGTTTGAAGTTTAAAATTTCTAATCCAAGACGTGTTAAACGCTATTAAACCTTTCCCTGCTGCTCGCACGCTAATCCTTGAGACGATGTTAAATGGCTTCTACAGGTAGATGATAGCTCTCAAAACAGGGATTTCAATAGAGTTTCATAAACTGGAATTACAATATCTTTTTATGGTACCGTCTTCTGTACAAAAGGAATTGAAAACAGCTAAGAGGCACGTAAAACATCTCGGTATCATTTGTTGTTCCGTTTGAAGTCAGCTTTGGCTTTGAATTAGGGTGAATATTTCAGAACAGAAAATAATTATTTCTGAGCAACACATTTTGTTTAATCTGTCGGCAACGGATATCATTTCTTTTCCGTTCTTTGAACCTTTGAAAATAGCTTGGTTATCGAAGACGAAATTCTAGTCACGAAGTGATATCGTGTGATCTGAGTACAGTATGATGAGGTAAAATTGAAATTACATAGGGCATGCGTTGAAGTTATTTTAGGTTTCACTTTCTTTAGTACACTCTCGGCTTTGTTTGAGTCAATCTGTGTACATGACACAAACAAATTAAACACATATAATGTAATATGTAATATCATGACCTGGTCAACCAGTCCAAGAATTATCGTTAGGTGCTGCCAGTCAAGGGGGCCATAGACATTGCACAGTTTCATTGTGATGAAACTATGGAAAGTTATTTGAGAGATTCTAAACATAAAAAAGAGAAAAAGAAAGACAGAGGTCACCATACTGCTTTTTTGTTGCTATGGTAACTATATCAGAAATGTAAAAGATTGAATAATACCTGAATAAACACATAATAATTTTATAAAGCTAATGCTTTTATGTATTTATAAATATTAAAGAATACTCACTCTATTGATTTAATTCTGGCTTTTAAATAACAAAAATGACATTAAAAATAACGAAAATATACATATTTCTAGCTTTATCAAAAATCTGCCATAAGATTTATTTCAGTTTTTTGTATAAATAAGCTAAAACACAGACTGCTTCAAGATATCACAAAAAGAAAATTAAAGCAATAGCTTACCATATTACTTTTTTCACAAATGCAACCTTATCAGCCAAACTTTGGCTTAATTGGCAAAAATGCAATGAATCGGGTTTTGAGCCATCAAATGTGTGCTAAACTTGTTATTCAGAATATCATCTAAGCACGAAACATAAAATTTAAACATAACTAAGGCAGTGCATGCAAAAATATATCGAATTCATATTTTTTTTCTCACGAAATGCAATTGCGAGTTTATCCCCCTTAAGACAAAACAATGCTTCACATATTCCATGCATATACACGTGTGTATATTCTTATAAACAGGACAGCACACGGGTAATTCAAATTGTACATGCTAATGCACCATCAGGATATGTCAAAAGGTTTGACGTTATATATGTTTGGTTGGTACGTTTCTTGGTGATTTTGTGAGAACAATTATAACTGACTATAAGCAAATAAACTTACAAAAGTCTTTAAAGAATGTTTATTTTTGATTTGCCTTCATTTGTAAAAGTCCACCACATCTTCTTAAAATATGTACATAAACATACAAAAAAAAAAAGAAAAAAAGTAGAACCGCAAACAGATTTGTTTCAGATGTAACCCACGTCTTTTTTTATTTGGGTGTGTTCCGAGTGTTCTCATATTTAATTAAACAGTAAGCAAGTCTATATTCATTCGTATAATTGGAATGTTTTTCCCGTTTATTTATGATACAGTATCTTATTTAAGCATCTCTTCGGGAATAGGGACCGACAAGACTGTTCACCAATTTGAGTGGTTATTTTCAGTATATTCTAAGATCAAAGAAAGGCAATTGTATCTCTTTCGCTGTGAGTTCTTAATTTAAGCATTTTGTAACTTTTGCCACGTTCGCAGATACGACTTAATTAAAATATAGATATCATGAACATGTTTGTGTGACTTTAGCAAGCTAATGAATAATGCGAGTATAATTGTGTGTATTTCTACCTTTCTTAAAGCACTGTCATTTCACTACGCACACACCGAAGTCGTGAAAATTCGTTGCTTGTCGCATATATTGGTAGGTGAACGTTACCATGGGGGTAGATAAACAAGTCGTGTTCTCCAAGTAACTTAAATACAGTCAAAGAGACGTAAATGTTAACAAACATTTTCACGACGCTTGCTCAACACTCCAATCCTTCTCGTACAAATAAGGATGCAGATTACCGGAAGATATGACGTAATGCAAATGTTACATATCAACTCATTTTAAATATATACATTACATGCGCGGATTAGGTGATAGATCTTATGTTGTCCAACTGATTTATTTTTGAATTCCCATCAGAGGGAGAGACCCTCTAAATCCGCTCATGTATTACAAACTAAACTAGTCAACATTATCGACTATATCATCTACACTGGGTATTTGATTTGATCATGTATTTTGATATTATATACGAACAGATAAAATATGAACTCAATAATTTAAGTCTTTCAAAAGTCATATGACAATCCACGGTCAGTTCTATTTTTATGTTGCATTAAACAGAAATATAAAGTTTTGTAAGATAAGCCTTTTTTATGGCCTAATACGTCTACCTTTTGAATGTGTTTGTTTACCTGCTACATAAATTAACAATTCGTCTTGTATGTTGAATGAATATGAAATAAATTGTTTTCTCAGGTTATTTGAAAGACTTATATTTTTAGTAGCATATCTGAAAGCTCAACAGAGTAGCTTACCTTACATCCGGTGGAGGTGTATTCCATAATTTTAGAGCAACCTCGACAGGTTTCTGCCTTAAAACGTTGCCGAACGGCACTATGGAACAACCAGTGTTACCTAGCTTCTGTCCGAACTTAAATCCCGAGCATGCCCATAAAGTTCTATCATGTTCTTAACGATGTTTGAATCCTAGTCATGTATTGCTTTAAAAGTAAATGTCAAATCATATACTTCTATAAATCATATATCTATAATCATATACTTCTATAAATTATATATCGATAATCATATACTTCTATATATCATATATTTTATCATCATATACTTACATATATCATATATCGATAATCATATACTTCTATATATCATATATCGATGATCATATACTTCTATAAATCACATATCTATCATCATATACTTCTATATATCACATATCTATCATCATATACTTCTATATATCATATATCGATAAGCATATACTTCTATATATCACATATCTATCATCATATACTTCTATATATCATATATCGATAAGCATATACTTCTATATATCATATATCTATAATCATATACTTCTATATATCATATATCTATATCATCATATATCTATAATATATACTTCATAATCATATATTCTATATATCATATACTTCTATATATCATATACTTCTATATATCTATATTATAATCATATACTCTATCATCATATACTTCTATATATCATATATCTGTCATCATATACTTCTATATATCAGATATCTATCATCATACACTTCTATATATCATATATAAAATCACATACTTCTAAATCATATATCTTTCATCATATACTTCTATATATCATATATTCTATATATCTTAACTTCATAAATCATATATCTATATCATATACTTCTATATCATATACTTATAATATTATACTTCTATATATATACTTATATAATCATATACTTCTAATCATATCTTATATACTTCTATATATCATATATTCTATATCATAATACTTCTATATATCATATACTTCTATATATCATATATTCTATATATCATATATTCTATATTATATATTCATATATCTATCTTATATCATATATACTCTATATATCATATACTTCTATATATCATATACTTCTATATAATCTTATTATCTATATATCATATACTTCTATATATTCATATACTTCTATATATCATTTATAATCTATATATCTTATACTTCTATATATCATATACTTCTATATATCATATACTTCTATATATCATATACTTCTATATATTATATACTTCTATATATCATATACTTCTATATATCATATACTTCTATATATATATACTTCTATATATCTTATACTTCATATATATCATAATAACTTCTATATATCATATACTTCTATATATCATATACTTCTATATATCATATACTTCTATATATCATATACTTCTATATATCATATACTTCTATATATTTTATACTTCTATATATCATATACTTCTATATATCATATACTTCTATAATCATATACTTCTATATATCATATACTTCTATATATCATATACTTCTATATTTCATATACTTCTATATATCATATATCTGTAATCATATACTTCTATATATCATATACTTCTATATATCATATATCTATAATCATATACTTCTATATATCATATACTTCTATATATCATATACTTCTATATATCATATACTTCTATATATCATATACTTCTATATATCATATACTTCTATATATCATATACTTCTATATATCATATACTTCCATATATCATATACTTCTATATATCATATATTCTATTTTATCATATATCTGTATATCATATACTTCTGTATGTCATATACTTCCATATATCATATACTTCTTATATCATATTTTACTTCTATATATCATATACTTATATATATCATATACTTCTATATATCATATACTTCTATATATCAATATTTCCCATTATCATATATCTGTAATCATATACTTCTATATATCATATACTTCTATATATCATATACTTCTATATATCACATATCTATAATTTTATACTGAGGCTATTTATGTACGGGATTTATGTTACTGCAAATAGTTATTATACGTTAAGCTATATTTCGAACTGAGAAACAAATGATATTCAGTCTATAGGCGTCTAGCGCGTCTCTAAAAATCCCGTTTGTAGACATTCATTTATTTCTAATCAAGATGTAGGATATACGTAAGCGGAATCTTAAACGTTATTTAACAGATTTTGAGACATCTGTCTGTAATCAGTAAAGCAAAGAAGCATCTGATGATCCCAGAAAGTATTAAAATACATGTTTACGAAAGCTAAATATTTACACAAGTTATGTATTGTCACATGAGCGTATAATAAACAAGTAACAGCACAATCTATAAGCAGACATAATTATTAGCACAGCTCACACAGTAGACCTTATGTAAATATTTCAACTCCGTGTAAAAATAACCCCTTTCATTGTTTACCATACACTGCTTATGTGTTAGTTCCTAACACAGCAGTCTGTCTGCAACTGTATTTTTTAAAACATTTTTATCAAATTAAAAACATCCTGATAAGGATTTGATCTACATGTCTGGGAAAAAAACAATATTTTTTTCTTTTTTATTTATCCATGAGTAATGTCAATATATCATTCCGGCCTTGACAAATCAGTAGTTCTATTTCGATATATAAACCCACGCTGCGCTGTTTCTAACTTCCGTTGCAGATGTAGAAAAAGACATATTAGAGAGGGAGAGAGAAATTATCTGATCATTTTTTAGAAGCTTACTTTCTATACAACGACGCGTTAACAGTATCCAGTATGTTCCTCGATTAAAGAGAGACTCCCCAGTTGTACTTTTCAGTATTTCTACAAACCAAAGACCACTATCATATAAGCTTGAAAACAATGTTTTCCTGATTTACACTAAATATTCCGTACTATATATATTCTTGTTAGTTGGTTTCCATTAGCTCTGAATATTAACAAATATTAATCACATCAGATGCTGAAGTTGGATGTACACGAGTACATTTTATACCATATTCTGTATTTATATCAATGAGATCGTTGATCCAATTAGTGCGTGTGACATTTGACATATTTAGGTCGCATGTAAGTACAGATAACATTAGAAAATACATTTAATGAAGTTAATGTATCAGGACTGATAATTGTGTAAACGCAGATACGTAGTTTTTTTTATATTATGTTTTTGTTTTTCTCTCAATATTTCTATGTGACTACTTTTTATTTTAATCTAAAATAATCGATTTTTACTTGCTAGATAAAGACAACGCAAAGTAATTGTCATATGTGAGAGCGCATAGCTCGTCATCCTTACCGGAAACATGCTTATACGACATGCTAAAGGGGAAATTTCATCAATTAAAACAAACAAATAAACAGATATAAACAACACACACGCACACACATTTTCACCGATCTTGTTAAGAATGCCTTGCACATTTAAAGCGCATTACTGTAGCTAGAATTTGTTTATTCGTCCCGCCGAACTACATGTCAAAAGCGCATTACTGTAGTTAGAATTTGTTTATTCGTCCCGCCGAACTACATGTCAAAAGCGCATTACTGTAGTTAGAATTTGTTTATTCGTCCCGCCGAACTACATGTCAAAAGCGCTTTACTGTAGTTAGAATTTGTTTATTCGATCCGCCGAACTACATGTCAAAAGCGCTTTACTGTAGTTAGAATTTGTTTATTCGATCCGCCGAACTACATGTCAAAAGCACAAATTTACACCACACTATCATTCATTTTGTTTGTAAAATTTTGTTAATCTATTGTTCAGTAATGAACACCATTATGTATGTCTTACACTATTACCGGCGGATTCCCATCTTACTGTTAAATCGGTAGTTTTCCAGATTAAAAGGCCCACTATTCTTCCAAAAACAGAATATATTCTTCTGACAAAATAAAACACACACACACACACACACACACACACTGTGTGTTGCAGATTCTTTTAGAGATGCAATCTGTACATACTCGTGTACGATAACATTACTTCATAAATAAGAAATAAACTTTTACTGAAGATCATTAATACCCGATTTGTATATTCCGCTTATCTTAGTAAATTTTCTGACGTTTTCCATCAACTCCCGTATGTTTCCCTTTACAAATAGCAAGTACATATTAAGATTGATTAGAGTTTTTATTTTACCTCGCACCCTGAGCTTGTCATTTTGGCGAGTAGGTGTTAAAAGATGTTTATTTGTAAAAAGTAGTTTATCTAAAAAGTGTTGTGTATATGGTAACACAGATGTTTATGAAGAATAAAAGATGAGTTATCTAACATAGGGTGATTAATTGACATAATAATGATTAATTCATATATGTAATTTATATACCGTTGTTTATTATTTAATCTTGCTTATATTAATGAACTCGTTATTGTTATTTAAATTTACATTAGAATACACTAATTAATATATTATGTTTTTATTATCATATATTTACTTGTACTCTTGTATTGTAATTTATCCTGTATTCATAGAGATAAATTACCCTATTGTCCCCAGTAATTTTATAATTAAAGGGGAAGTGTATATATATAATAATACGATAAAGAAGTTTGTACTTCAATATATACTTAGTTTCTCTCTCTCTCTCTCCCCCTAGAGTCTAGTGGGGTTTGAGGAGCTATGTAAGTTGTCCTGAGTGGGCTGTACTCAAACAGGAATGAAAGAGTACAAGTTTATTTTATAATATAATGTTTTGTATGTTGTTTTAAACTAACAAATTGGTAGGCATGGTTTTTATTTACATATATACAAATTAAGATAAAAGAATAGATATATGGCCCCCAAAGAGAAAATATAGAAAAAACCTAGGGGGTAAGTAATGAAGTCTATGGTAATGGCGATCAATACAACCCATCTTTGTAAAACATTTATATTTTTAAAATTTGCCACCCCACAGTCAATCGATCCCTTGGACAACAGAATGTTGCCCCAGGGTTTAAAAATAAGTTAAAACCATGTTTTAATTAAACTTTGAGTGGAGAAAAGACGCCCCTGGAGGACAATTGAATCCTCCTGAAGAGGCTATATAAGAATTAGCTAAAAGATCCGTTATCACCTCAGATCAGATCTGAAGTGAACTGATTGACTATGAGGTGACAAGGGGAATAAATCCCAATTAAAAGTTAAGATTTTGTTTATATATCACAATGTCATCACATTATGATGGATGGGGTGTAGAACTCTATTTTGCCCTCACACCAGGCCCAATGATTATGAATTTTTTTTATTTTTTTTTTAAAAAGTATCCACTTCTATGCAAACAAAACGGCCCCATAGGGTGTATAAACTATATAATAATGCATAGATAAAATAACAATATATATATGTACAAAAATATTATTTGTAAAATTATGGCCACGGTGCCGACAAAAAGAGTCCCATATAAATTTATATGTTTGATCGCCATTTGCTCAAAGGATGACCCTCCTCGTGGTGTACTGATGCCCAGACTATGCCATCAGCCAGGAGCTCATATCATAATATATTTTTATATCTTGTCTGTCATCTGGCAGTCTACCAGATAGACAGCCAGGGCTTGATAAACTGACCTACTGTGGGTTTTACTAGGATTAAGGATATGCTCAACGGAAAAAGACAACCCCGCTGTTTTTAATGCAGATATAAGTTTTGATCTATATGATCTAAAAGATTTGGCATTCCAATAGAAAATGTAGCGTAGTATTTTTGACTTTACACTTTTCACACATAGATTGTAAATTAAGAATATATTTTCCTCTATTACCCGATAAAAGATTAGTGCCTAAACGAAGTCGGGTAATACATTTATCTAGATTTATCGATTTGGAATATATACTTGGTTGATTAAAACTAGCAGTAGATCTATTAAAAGTATCATGATATGTATTTTGTTTTAATAAATTAGACAATTTATTTTCGATTTGTTGTTTGATAAGTGAGTACACTTCTGATTTAGCTAATGGACAGGGGTTGGTGATTTTCGTAAATAATAGACCTTCCTTTGCCGCCCTGTCTGCTTCCTCGTTTCCCTTAATACCAACATGTGCTGGACACCAGATCAAATGGACATTTAGTTTTTCTGATAAACATTTATTATATATGATATAAATTTCTTTGATTAATTCAGGTCTGGAATTACTATTGTTGTTTTTAATAGATATTAAAGCAGCTAAAGAGTCTGAGAGTATGGCTGTCTTATGTGGCTTATGTTAAAAAATCCAGGTAAGTGCTTTAATAATAGCAAATAACTCAGCCGTGTAGATTGATAAATTATTTGTAAGTCTTTCCGTATATTGGATCTGTAAATGAGGAATAGTATAAGCTGCTCCAATTTTACCTGAATTTGGATCTTTACTACCATCTGTGAATATTTGTAAAAATTCATTGTAATTTTTTTCAATATATTCACTTGTTATAACTTTAATGATATTTGGGTTATCACTTTTATTAAATTTTTCTTTTAATTTCAAATTTACTATTGGGGAAAGAAGAGTCCAAGGTGGCACGTGGGATGGTCTAAGATCAGCAGTGTTGGTATTTATTAGATTGTATTCAGCTAAAAGGTCATTTGTATATGCTCCAATTGGTAATTTAAAAGTTTTCCTTTTGTTATATTTAGCATTTATAAAATATCCAGTACCTATTAGAGCATTTACGGGGTTGTCCTCCCTCCTTGAATCTGATCGCGCCCAATATTTAAGACAAAGTTCTTCTCTTCTCAGGCTCAGAGGGGGAATACCAGCTTCAGATTCTAATAAATGTACAGGGGTGGAAGGGAGGGCACGTAGTGCAATTTTTAGAGCCTCATTTTGGAGTTTATCTAATTTTTCTAATATTGGTTTTTGGGCACAAGAATAAATCGATGCTCCATATTCAATTTTTGGTCTGATAAGGGTTTTATATAATAATAACAGACTATGTTTATCTGACCCAAAGTCCGTACCTGACAACATTTTCATAAGATTAATATCTTTTTCACATTTATTTAAAATAGTATTTATATGTTCTGAAAATGTAAATTTTTGATCAAGCCACATGCCTAAAAATTTAACCCTTTTTTCAAATTTAATTTGGGTTCCCCCTTATGTAAGATCAACTTGATTTATATTTTTATTACCAAAAATTATATCTAAAGTTTTTTGTTTACTCAGTTTGAAACCCCATTCTTTGGCCCAATCCCATACTGTGTCTAAACCTAGTTGAGCCTTTCTTGTTAAAAAAGGGATATTGGGACCAGATGTCCATGTCCCTGCGTCATCAGCGAATTGACTTGTTGTCATCCCTATTTTGTTTAATTTTTCTGGTAAATCATTAACTAAAATAGAAAACAAGATGGGAGATACAATAGCTCCTTGAGGGGTACCTCTATTTATTTCTTTAATATCTGACAAAGCGTTACCTACTTTAACTTGGATTTTCCTATTTTCTAAAAAAGATTTGATATAATTGAAAAAATTTCCTGTAATACCATATTTCCTTAATTTATATAAAACTCCTGAATGCCAGGTTAAGTCAAATGCAGCTTCTTAGTCTAAAAAAATTGCTAAAACTGAGTGGCCTTTATTTTTAGCTGATAAAACCTCATGTTGAATTTTAAATAATCGATCCAAAGTGCTTCTCCCTTTTCTAAATCCGGATTGTTCTCTATTTAATATTTTATTTGATTCTAAAAAAAATTCTAGCCTATTTTTAACCATACTTTCTAATAATTTACCTGGATGGGATGTAAGACTAATGGGTCGGTAGGACTTTGGGTCAGTGGATTCTTTGCCTGGTTTTAATAAAGGGATTATACATGTTTTTTTTCCATTCAGTTGGATATACTCCTTGGGACCAAATCATATTGAAAAGTTTAAGCCATATATTTAGTAAAGATAAAGGCATATTTTTAAACATTATATAGGAGATCCTATCTAGTCCTGTAGCTGAGTTTTTTCTTGTATTTATAACTTGTAATAATTCATGTATTTGAAAACTGGTATTTAATATATGATTATTTGATTTATCCTCCTTTAAAAACTCGCTATTAATTGATTCAAAATTTTGTTGATAATTTATCACATCTGGGTCTAAATTTAAGTTGCTAGAGGCTGTTGAATAATGATTAACCAAGAAGTTTGCCTTTTCTTTATCTCTAGTTGCTTTACTTGTTTTATTTACAAGAAGAGGAATAGGGTGAAATGGCATTCCCTTTATTTTTCTTATTTTTATCCAAATATCTTTACTATTTGCCTTATCATGCTTACAAGAATTGCAAAAAATATTCCAATTTTCTTTTTTTGCATTTAATACTGTTGATTTGACTATTTTTTTCTTTTTCTTTATAATTATTGAGATTCAGAAGATTTGGATGTCTCTTTAATTTATTTAGTGCTTTTTTCCTATCTGCAATTGCTTGTTTACAAGTATCATTCCACCATGGTACATTTTTCTTTTTTTTATTATTGTTTATAATTTTCTTTGGTATACTTTTATTTGCTATATCTAATACTTCTGTAGTTAGATTATTATTAAATATATTAATATTGTCTGAAAATACTTTATTTAATGTGATTTGTTCACACTCTTCTCTAAACATGTCCCAGTCTGCCTTATCAAAATTAAATTTATCACTTGTATTTTGTTCTATCATTGTATCCGTGTTTTTAAAAGAAGTACATATAGGAAAATGGTCTGACCCAAAATTATCGTCATGCACTTTCCAAAAGGAATGTGTAGCTACTTGTGCATTGCAAATAACAAGGTCTAGGCATCTAGTACATATTAAAGGCATCTAAAAACCCTTATATAAGTGACCCCCCCCCCCCCCCCATTTATTCCAAACCCAGCGTGTGGGGGCATCTGTTTTCTGATAAGGCAGGCTGCCACGGTCTGTCACCCATGGTCTGTCAGTCGCAGGTATAGTTTAAGATACAAGTGTGCATGTGTTACTACATGGGATTGTATATGGCCATTCACATTTTTTAAAAAGTTACACAAGTTACAGTTATACAATTACTAAATCCTAAATACCAGAAATGATTTTATAAAGTCTCAATTATTCATTTTTATTTGAGCATATATAAATTTTCCATGATTTTTTTTAATTGATTTATTTCTCATTTATTTTGTTCTTTCATTTTATTTGTCTTATATTTCTCATTAAATTTGTTCTTCCTTTCTTATTTTATTTATTGTAAAATTTATCATAAAAAGAAACATAAAGTTGTGAAAAAAATTATGTATTACTTATTACTTTCATTCTCTCAATTCTTATATTCTTTAATTTTGTTACTACGTGGGATTGTATATCGCCATTCACAGTTTTTACAAAAGTTACACAAGTTACAGTTCTACAATCACATAATCCTAAATAACAGAAATTATTCTTCAAGTTCTCAATTATTCATTTTTATTAGAGCATACATTAATTTTCCTTATTTTTCTTTCCTTCTTTATTTGATTTAATTCTTACCTTTTTTGTTAACCCTTTCTTTATTTTTCATTTATTTTGTTCTTTCAATTTTTGTGTCTGTTATTTCATTTAATTTCATCTTTTATTTGTAAATTTTTATCATAAAAAGAAACGTAGAAAAGTTTTGAAATAAAGAAATAAATCATAAATGTATTACTAATCACTTTCATTCTCATTCTCTCATTTCTAAATTCCCTCAATACATTTTAATGTCAGAAATCAACAAGAATTGAATTACTTGTTTAATTCTGCTGAATAAATGTAACGAAATGTTTCTAAGAAAAAAAAATACAAAGCAAAAAAAAAAAAAAATCATTCAATGTCAGAATTATGTCCTTCAGACTCTGTATCTCAATATTTTCTATATCAAAACTTGAATTCTGTAATAAGTGCATAAATGTACTAAATCTACAATTAGTAAATTTCACAAAGAATATGTATGTAAGAGATCATACCCACATATTATCTATCATTCAATAAAATGTTTATGGCTTATGTAAAACTAGCCTACAATCTCACTTCCATACTAGTAGGTAATTTAGTTTTGCATTAAGCCATCAGAGATTTTACTGTGACAGATTAGGTCTATATTGGCCAAAGACTCCCTGCAGTGATGACCAGCAATTTTAGCAGGTCTGGTCACAGCAGGTTGGGGCATGGCTCAGTGGGATACCACATTCCTTTCGAGATGCCTTTAAATGATGACGTATCAGATAAATAGTGATTCGGCGACGATTTTTTAAATTGAAATTATCCAGATAGTTGACCGTCTTCGGGAATACTCACCAAAACTCGCCAATGCAAAATGTAAACAGTGAGAGCATTTTGACATCTATACAAAATACTAAATGGCATAATTTGATCAGCTTTTCCAATGTGTTTATTTGTTATTTTACAGCAGATTTTTGCATAACATGTACCATTTGAGTTAGCCTACATTATGTTAATGCTATTTTATCTTTTCTTTTTAATGAAAATTGTATCATGAAATATAATGGGCCTTTAAATGGGGTCCTTATCAAAAATGAATTCATAATTAATACTAGAACCGTTATTTGTACAATCATCATCAATATATCTTATTAGCGAAAGAAATGTTCAACTGATACTTTGATTTAATCACTAGTCCAACCTGTGTCTGATAAATATATCACGCTAGTTTATATATCCATAAATTATTTCAGATCATCAGTTACATTAATCTTATGCTCAAGGACTTCAGACACGCTTCGTCTTGATTAAGTGTCGTATCATTCAAACGACATTATACTATTTAGAAATATAATGATGCATATATTAACAGTAGATTGGTGCATGTTTTTTGTCCTACTTATTAAGTAAGATTTTCAATTTGTCCGTGAAAAAATACATGTAAAATTGAATTTTTATTCATGAGGCGTTTTTAATGTCCTCGAGTATAGATATTTTTTTATTATAAATTATCAGTTGTTGCTATTGAAATCCTATCCTACGTCGGAAAAAACAACAACAAACAAACAAAACATTGTATTTTGTCCAGCTTCAAAAGACTTCGTTTACTTTTGAAGTCAACGGAATAACAAGTGCTCAAAGTCAGCGTTTTTTTTTTTTTTTTTTTTTTTTTTTTTTAATTTAATA
>CM037787.1:61563351-61613351 GCA_021229015.1 Solen grandis | reverse complement strand
CATTTTTGTCCCTTTCTTTCTTTTTTTAACTGCCTAGTATATAATACCACCTAAATTTAACGACAAATACGTTTCCTACCATTAACTTAAAATCACAGAACTTGCCAGCGTTACAAATGTATAATGGTGTATCAAATTGAACACTTTTACTTTCTTTAACTTTTATATCATTTTTTTTTTCTTACGTCAAATATATTTTTAAATATTTTTTTTTTTTCAAGGATTAGCATTGAGCTGTCCTGTCCTAAAGATATTAACATTTTGTTAATTAAATAATGCTAATGGCTTCGATAATATATCACTAATTCAACTTTTTGAACATACTTTCTTAAATATTATTAGCTTTATTTATAATAATCAAAACTGCGAAACCCCTCATCAGTATATAGCATGCGTCCTTTTAAAGCTCGTTCACAGATGGTCATTGACTGAAAATGTGATTTTAACTATATGTGTTTATTACGTCTATCAATATTCATCTACAGACGCAATGTCACCCAGTGCAATCATCCGTGTTAGTAAAAATATATGTGATTTCCAAATTACAGGCAATACCGTCACAGACGGTTTCGACACTATATTTAGACTGATGAACCCTATAATTAGATTCAGTCACTTATCCTGCATGCGCGAACTTAATGGGGTGAACTTACGAAATAGCTACCCAGAACTGTGAAGACGCCAAAGGAAAGGGCATGATATTTAATTCAGAAACGTTTGCGCCCTTTTTAACAAACTGTTCTTTCTATGCCACTGTAGTACGACAGTGTCGAATCAATCAGCATATCAGTATTACTGATAATAGTATCACAATTCAGGAGGCACACTCACCGCGTGGGTTCGAATCCCGACAGGGTCATTCGGATTTTCATATGAGGAAGACTTCCATCTGGCTTGCGGTAGGTCGGTGGTTCTACCCGGATGCCTCCGTGCATTCGGGGTCTTCCTCCACCTGTAATAAGCTGGATGTCGCTATGACTGAAATACTGTCGAAGCGACGGTAAACTCAAAAAGTCAAATCAAGTCAAGTCAGGAGGCACACACAGATGAAGGGATAAAGGAGCATACAAACAGCCTTGACAAAATCAGGGTTTTATATTTCTATATAACCTCAAATTTTATAGGTATTAAAACCCTTATTATAGAGAGGAAGTTTCTCACCGTGCCACTTACTTAATCATATCTAGCGCTCACGTGAACACTGTCACATTACAGCAGGTTTATCATTTGTGCCAGATTTCATATGGAAGATTTCGGAGACAGGTAGCATAGCGCGACTGAACAAGTCACAGATGTAGAGTGAGGTGATAGGAAATCTAATGGACGCCAAGGTTTCAAATCTTAGGTTTATTTGTCTGTTTGTTTGTTGGGCTAGCGTCCCGCCGACAGTATATCAGTCATTTGGAGACTTTTGTAAAGCTTTGCAAATCTTAGTAGTCGTTTGGATACATATTTCCCCTTTATTGACATTGCATTACAACTTGGTTCTGGTGTTTTAAATGATGCACCGATCGTTTCATTTACATGCCCAACGTGATTAATGGAATTTAGCATAAATGTAACTTCTTTAAGTGCATTAAAATTAGTAAACTCATTATATATGTTTTCCATTGTCAAGGAGACAATAATTTGCTCGAATGGTTGGATGATTAACCAGCTTATTGTGTATGTATTGGGATCAGAATCCCAAAGGGCAATTTGTTAATTATCTAATATTTAATGATTAAGTAACATTAAAATAAATACGCGTGTAGTATCGTTCTTTCTTTTAGAAATGTAGAATCTATATGACGATAGAACTACTTACTTCCCCTTGGTAGAAGAGTTATCCCCTGTAATTTATAGGATCATTGTTGTTACCTCCCTTGAAAATTAATGTAATAATACCTTCCCTCCATGATTTTGTATATTCGCCATTGAGAATTAATCGCGTATGTAACTTCAAAAAGAATTTATATGTATTTCGATATCAATGTTTGAATTTTTAAGTGATCATATCATCAAGTATATTACCTTTTTTATTATTTAAAAAAACTCATTAGTTTTACACATGTGATTTCCGTGTTAAGAAAGTCATCCGAAGTTTTAAGTATTATCTTAATTATAATTTGATGATTCATCTGAACCTGATCAAGATCAATGTTTGAAATGATCTCAGCTGTATCGAACCATCAGTGGTACGACAATTCTGATTTCTTTCGTTTATATTAGACCGAGTTTTTTTCGCTGCTTGGGCCAATAAAATATTTTTCTCTATTATTTTTAGTTTTTCTTTTCTTTTTATGCGACAATAATTATATATCGTAGTAAAAAAATATTTTTATCTTCATCCAATTATGTTAGAAGATATTTTTAACTTTATGAAAGGTACGACATGCAGACTAAGTATTAACACTGTAATGAATCAATACCGGCTGCCTTAAACTGATCTTGACTTTGATTGCTGAAATGTATTAACTTGACCTTTTACGCTTACAAAAATTCGTGTTATCTCACTATTAGTGCATTGACGTGTGTAAATATATTTGGAATCAATACTCTTCTAAATACTAAATGGAATAGAAAATGTTTTCAGATGGATATTTTTTAAAACTAGAGCATTTACTTACAGTTACACTATATAAACTTCTTTAAAATGCAAATGTGCTACCCTTCCTAGGAGGATGACCTAAGAGATTATAATAGAAATTCTTACTTAACAATATAGAGATATGTAAATATACGTTCACAGTTTTTGCCGTAGGACTGAACGTATGTATCGACTCAAACAGTATCCAGATTCATAATGGGTGAGTTTTCATTCGAGAAAAGTGTTATGTTTACAATAAATACTCGGACAGTCTGTTGGCTGCTTTTAGAATCATTTCTTAAGATCAGCTCCTCAGAAAAAGAACAAGATGGACCTGAAGTCGCTCTCCTGAGAAACATTGCCTTCATTGCATGTACAAGTTACTATACCGGTATTATAGCACAGTTCTCCTGAATACAGAATCAAATCAGAAATATAGGAAGATTCATTTCAATTCCACATACCAAGCTGTACCTCGGGTCCAAAGTTAAAGGTAATAGCTTAGAAATTCAAATGTAGGTCACTGGCTGATGATCTTGGACATTAAAGTACAAAGTTCACTTCCACACACAAAACTGTACCCGGTGATCCAAAACTTAGGGCCATAGCCTCCTATAAAGGTATGTTAAAACAAGTGAACATCGGGCATGTTCAATTTGATACCATGGCAAACTTGAGCTCCACTAGGTCATGTTACGCACCTTATCTCTAAACCCCAGACATTGCAGATTCAAACAAGAAGACTTTTGAAGTTTTTCCTATGTAAATCTAAATAAAACCAAGTAACATCTGTGACAGCGTCAATTTTGTCCCCAAGGTTGTGTTTTGAACAAATTTGTAAGAGATCCACTAGAAAATGCCACTCGTCAAATATCTAAACTCTAGGCATTGCGGTTTCTGACAAGAAGGTTTTTTAAGATTTTTTACTTTTAAACTTTATTTTAGCTTACCCAGACCGGAGCCATTTGAACAACTTTGGTAGAGCTTCACGCAAGGAGCGAGTTTTTCCTATGAAAGTCTATATAAAACCAAGTGATCCCTGGGACGGATCCAATTTTGACACGAGGGCCACGATTTGAACAACCTTGGTAGAGGTGCACTAGGTCCTGTTACATCCCAAATATCTAAACTCCAGGCCTTGTTGTTTCTGACAAGAAGCGTTTTCCTAGTTTTTCGTATATAAGTCTATGTAAAATAGTGCCCCCTGGGACGAGGTCAATTTTGACCCCGAGGTCATGATTTGAATAAACTTGATAGATGTTCACTAGACAACGCCGCACACCAAATATCGAAGCTCTAGGCCTGTTTCACTTTTAAAATATATTTTAGCTCCTGTGACCCAGACATGCGATGGGCCGAAACCATTTGAACAACTTTGGTAGAGCTTCATGCAAGGAACATCACAGGCACGTTTTATCAAATTTGTTCCAGCGGTTTCAGAAGATATGTCGTTTGAAAAAATTGTGGACGACGGACGGACGGTGATCGATCTTAAAAGCTCACATGAGCACTACATGCTCAGGTGAACTAAAACGGCAACACGTGAGGCTAACATGACACAATCAGTGGTCATTTAGAACTATTTTAAATTGTTTGACATTAATGTATTATTCTGAAATTGAAATCTGAATTTTGTAACGATCTTGATAACTCTTTTGTAGTTTATTAACCCATGTTTTAAAACCGTTAAATTGAATGTAATTCTTCTATACTATAATGTTTTACGATGTTGTTTACAATAAACTCTCTGACGGACGCTATTTTGCTACGTGCAAATATCATTTTAGCAACACCATACTGTTCTAGTTGGCATATTAAGGAGGAAGTGGAGAAGATTAGATGAAGATGATGGGCTCATATAATCTTATGATTTTTTATCAACTAATTAAACCCAAGGCATGACTTGGCATCTCTTGTAATTCGAGGATTACAAAAATATGAATGATCCAAGTCTCATCTTAGAAAAAAAAATTAATTTTATTTATGGGAATTGTATTTCTAGTTTCTGTTGCCTAATGAGAAGGTTTATTTAAGGAAGTGCTTACGCGGTATTGTAAATAATGTTATTCGAGATCATGTGTTGCTCATATCTGCTGTTGAATAGTGATTAACTGTTTATATGAAATAGGTATCATTCGTTCTGAACATGCGTTCAGGTTTTATCTCCTACAGATTTTCTGATAGTTGTTTCAGTACTTACATAAATTATCATCATCATCACATAGTCACTAATTAAATTTTGGCTTACTTCTCAAATATATAAAATAATAACGATGTTGCTAATATGGGTTATACTTTAACATTTCCATTACAAGTATCTTAATTAGGGTGAAAAGAACCGTAAATTAATAGATAACAGTTTGGTGACCATTTTTAAATGTTCAAAGTACAAAGTTCAAATCATCAGTCATTATCATAGAAAACTAAAATGACGTTTTTTTTTGTTTCTTTGGCCTAACTGCCAGCGTTTTCCGGTACGTCCAAGGCCATGAATTCAAAAATATTTTTATGCATTTTTAAGACTTTTTGAAAATTATTATCGAAATAATGTGCAGGCCAGGGCCTCAAATGGAGCATTAATTTGGGAAATGTCATTGTTTTCGTAGTTTCGGTTTTATCTGTGAACTGTCCGTTTTACCCTTTTACATTTTGAATGTCTCAATTTAGCCACAACAGCTTTATTTATATGGTAATTTATCTGAGCTAACCTCTCCAAAATCATAACTTTTAGTTTGTAGCTTTACAGATCAATTACCTTGTCAATATATATTCAATAATCCCTTAACCAGTAACATTTGTATGACTTTGTAGTGTGACGACTGGAGATCGAACTCCTGACTACGAGATATACACCCAGCCATCGCGAGTGGATAATAGCAGTAGATGATAAAAAAAGAATACAAATGGAACAAATCCGTAGATTAATCTGCATTCTCATCCGATTAACGGAAGTGTAGCTCACTCGTAGGGTAGTAAATTTTCAAACGTGGCCGTCTTTTCTGTGTTTACATTGTACCCCGGAGTGAACACAACAACATAGGAAATGCAGATTTTTTTTTGAGGTGTTCGCTCGGTTAGTACGTGTCACATTGATGGTAAACAGTTGATAGGTAAGTGCATTCGCATGAACATGGGACCAAAGTCCCACTCCCCAATAAAGTTGATTAGAGATTTAGTAAAATTATGAAGTTCCAAGAAATGAAAAAATGAAGAAAAAAAAAATCTTTGCGAGGCTCGGATCATCGAGAACATAGTTATATATTTTTTTAAGCTTGAGATATTACGCCGTGAGCATTGTCATCACATAGAAATGAATTAATACGTTATGTACTTTTGTTTTAAATGGCATATCATCTTAGTTAAATGTTAATTTTAAAACATATAAATTAACATAGAAAACATATTATTACTGTTTATTGAAAATCGAAAAATCCAGGGTGTGACCGATGTTAGGCTCATTTCTTTGTGCGATAACTGTTAACGTTCATTTCAACCAACGGGAAAATCATGCTATTAGCTTTTTAGACCGCTCAAATTTGTTTGATTTATTTGCTTGTTTACTCTCTCTCACTCACTCTATATTGCCTGTTTGTTTTCTCAATTTTATTTATTTTTACAATAAACTATTACGATGATAAGGTTATTTATTGAAATACAAATATTTTACTAACACCTTGCTCTACCTTTCGTTTTTTGCCATAAGCAAGCGTACCTCTGTTCTGATAGTTCGTTGTTCTCATTTTAAATTATTCGTTTTATTTAATATTACTTGCACTTCAAAATGTTAGTTGACACTTTTCGAACATAGTCAGGAACAAATTTGAAATTACAATGTATTAACGTAGATATTTCTCTCTAAGTTGCATCCTTGCTGTCTGCTACAATACATGATTTATGCTGACATGTTCAGCCTTTCTCGCTACATATCTTCCCCTCCCTCCCCCCACTCTCTCTCTCTCTTATCAATATCGGTTTGTCTATCTTTAATGACTTATTGTTGTTGTTTTATGTCCTTCTCAATGTGTTTTACACAATAGCAATGTTAACAAATGTTTGTTTCGTATTTGGTTTCTTTCATAGTTCTCCATATTGTACTCGACAAAACATTCCCAGGATAATCCTCATAAGTTCATAGGATAAACCAGTTGCACTTTCTTCGGTCATGTAGATGAACAATTCTGTCTTTAGTACATTATCATTTAATTCCTCCTTAGTACCACATGCATAAAACACTATTACGTGTCGATTGTTCTTTGTTAGACAGATAAGAACTGTTTAAATGCATCGTATGTACACCTTGTTGTTATTATAATCAAAACAGTTTGAAATAGTTACTAGGGCTACTATGGATATTACTTCGCTCTTTTATCTAGTACAACTGGTCTGAAAGACTATCTCACTAGGTTATTTATGCACATTGTAAATATAATATAGTCACCTTTTCAGTCCGATCACGTAAGTTCCATAATTTATAGACATATGGTCTGGCGAAGTAATACATTTTGCGATGTATATTCTTGGAATATTTTCTAGAACATGGATTCTATCTCAAGAATTACATAAAGCACAGTTTCTTAAATTACGCGGTATTGATCTTCCATACCGATCAATCTCAATGATAAGTTGATAAGAGGATCATCTTAATTTCGCAAATGCATTTCTATATTTAATTGGTTCATCAACGTTTTTTCTAAAGATAATGTTAATTCAAAGTGCTTCAAGTTCTGCCGTTGCTTATTTTGTTCCTGTAAGACGTTGCTTGAAAACGGCATGTATGTTTGAAAATCAACACTACTAGAATAATCCCATACCTGTAAAAGATCTGAACTAATCAAAATAAACATCATGAGCAAATTTCTTCATTTAATTAGATCAAACTCTATATACATACAAATAAATTTAGCAAAATATATTATAAGAGCTATAGATAGTAGGTTTTTAACTTACGTGTTAATGTATGAATAAATACATTTCAGATGAGATAAACTTAATGTAAAGTATTATTCAAGTACAATGAAAGTATATATGAATTATGAATGTATTTATGCTATGTTTTTGCATGCACTGTTGTATATTTATGTTGACCAAAGGCAATATTTGTTGCCGATTTGCCTGACTAAAGTTGAGTTGAGTTGTAATTTAGGGTATTACGTCAAGTCAAGGAGTTTATTCATAATAATATAGGCGGCCTAAAATACAAAGCATATGATCATGTTATAACTTTTTATCAGACAAAAGTTGTGTCGTACACCTTCTTCTTACTTTGTTCGACCTTAAAAACCCAATATCGTGAATCTGTCTTACCATCATGTAATAAGACTTTCATATTAAAGTTAAAATCAGTTTTGATCATATTTTAAAATACGTACGTATTCTTTTTAAATAAAATGGATACCTCCCTTACTGTCCATACTCAGACATATTGCAGGTTGATTGTTTAACAAAAAAAAAGACTTACAGAACATCAGTAGCACTGTTCTCATAATTCAATATGGAACCAGCAAATGCATCACATAACTGACATAGATTGCTGGGGTTTAACCTGGCTCTCATTGCTAGGGTTTAACCCGGCTCTCCGTGATCTCATTGCTGTAATTTAACCTGGTTCTCATTGCTGGGGTTTAACCTGGCTCTCATTGCTGGGGTTAAACCTGGCTCTCAGTGCTCTCATTGCTGGGGTTTAACCTGGCGCTCATTGCTGGGGTTTAACCTGGCTCTCATTGCTGGGGTTTAACCTGGCTCTGAGTGCTGGGGTTTAACCTGGCTCTCATTGCTCTCATTACTTGGGTTTAACCTGGCTCTCATTCTCTCATTACTTGGTTTTAACCTGGCCTTCACTGCTTGAGTTTAACCTGGCTCTCATTGCTGGGGTTTAACCTGGCTCTCATTGCTGGGGTTTAACCTGGCTCTCATTGCTGGGGTTTAACCTGCTCATTGCTGGGGTTTAACCTGGCTCTCATTGCTGGTTTAACTGGCTTGAGTGCTGGTTAACCTGGCTCTCATTGCTGGGGTTTAACCTGGCTCTCATTGCTTGCCTTAACCTGTCTCATGCTGGTTTACCTGGCTAATTGCTTCTCTTCAGTGCTCTCATGCTGGTTTAACCTGGCTCATTGCTGGGGCTCTCATTGTGGGTTTAACCTGCTCTCAGTGTCTCATTATGGTTAACCTGGCTCTCATTACTCATATTGGTTAATCTGCTTCATGCGGGTTAACTGCTCTCGTTGCTGGGTTTAACCTGGCTCTCATTGCTGGGGTTTAACCTGGCTCTTGTTGCTGGGGTTTAACAAAATGACCAAGGGCGGACAACACCTAAATACCAAACAACTTTCTTTAAAATTATATTTAAATATAAAAATATAAACAACGAGAATATTAGAAAAGAATTAAAGAATATGAAAAAAAAAAACTGCCGGGTAACTGTATCTTTATCTGTTGGTACAATAATAAATAATAACTACACTGAATGTTCTGTTTTCACTTTAAGCCCGCATATTAACTACATAATGACTTACTGATACAAATGCACTTCAATGTGCCACATTCACAAAATGATTACTAAATTCACAGTGCTCATACACTATAACATGTGCTCTTGTCGATGAACACTGACTTCCTGTCGTCGCTGTCCCTTCAGTATGTGTGATCCACTTAGTCCACCGTAGACACCCTGTCGTCCATATGACGCATGCGTAGATTCTCCCGTCCTTGTGACGTAGTCTACCAATGGGGTCCCGTATCGACTGTAACCTTCCGGCTTACATAGGCTCCATGCCCCAACTAAATACGGCTACAAACAATAAATAGCTCTTATTTACTTATCACGCCAAATATAATGTGCAGACACTGTATTACTTCATAATACTACGTTCATACCAAATAACAAATCTCTGGTAGTTCATACATGCATTTTATACCATACAACAATATTTGGTTTTACATAAGCACATAACGTAGAGAACTGCCCTTGTTCGCAATTATATACCAAACAGATATTCCATACATATCCACATTTCATAATTACATCAGTGCATTAAAAACAGAACCGTCCTCGTTAGCAATTATATACCAGACAGATATTCCATACAACTCCACGTTTCTTAATTCCAAAACAAATACTGTTGGACAAATACTTCCATGTATATTCAGGTGATATCAAAATTAAGGACATACCTATAAACTAACATAATTATTCTCAAAATTACATCAAATATACATAATAATGCGGAGCTATGTACTTAAGATTCCTTGGCCTATAGAACCAAAACTTCAAAAACTACCGAGAATTAAATATGATTGTACACTCGTTTCCCTGAGAAGAAACAATACAACAATCTACAAAATAAATGTTTAAAATAAATCTAAGTTTCATATCTACCTGCAAAATGAAATACAAAATAAAATTTTACTCACACAAGCTCCGTAATGAAATTTGGTCAGAATACTCTAGACTGGACCAGGTATCCTCCGTAGCTCCGATCGATATCTGACACTGAGGCTCCATACAAATCAGCTTATATACTAAAACCCCCCGATTTACTCTTAAAAAACAAATATCACGTGAATCGTGCAATAAATTGTAAATCGCTAAATCCCGTGCATCCCGAGAAACACTGACAACACTGAGGTATACTGATAAAAGTGCTAATGTAAAGAAACTATAGGTTTAAACTTCTAAACCTTAAACATCTCTCTTAATACACTTAAAACTTAGCAAAACAGTAGATATAACTATTTCAAACCCTAATCATATCTCATTCTGAACAAAAGGTAATAAAAGAAACCTGTGATAAACCTTATATAACCAAAATCGGTTAACACAGTTCCACTCTGGCCTACGTGACAAATACAACGTACTCTAAATCTATTTTGTGACACTGGGGTTTAACCTGGCTCTCAGTGCTCTCAATGCTGTGGTTTAACCTGGCTCTCATTGCTCTCATTGCTGGGGTTTAACCTGGCTCTCATTGCTGGGATTTAACCTGGCTCTCATTGCTGGGGTTTAAGCTGGCTCTTATTGCTGGGCATATACTGTGGTTTAACCTGGCCCTCATTGCTGGTCTTTAACCTGGCTCTCATTGCTGCCGTGTAACCTGACTCTCATTCCTTTTTAAGCTTGAAAGAAACATACAAGAATGACTAAACACAGTACCTATGCACTTTCAATCGATCCAATAAAGTATTAGTTGACCTATATATAAGCAAATGCGTCAAATGTTATGACGTTATGATGATACTAAATTGAATACTCCTGTGCATGAGAGGTCCAATGAGATATTAATTGAGGAGGCGGCCAGTAATTAGAAATTAACACATTCTTTGGAAGGGTTAGAAGAATTGAATATTTATTCAGCAGAAGTTAACATTGTCTTGGCCAACTTCATGGACTAGGGTACACACCATGTCACTCTTCTGTTATTATATGTGTCAGTTAATTGAATTCCCTTTATTATTTCTTATTCTTGAGCATTTCTTTTACTTTTTTAAATACATTAATCAAATGTGAGAACTAAATCGACAGCTATAGATATCCTCATGTCATGGATTAAATACTGTATGCAAAAAGAATTACGAAGTAGCGGGATATTTCTGCGGGTATTTTATTTCTGCTATTCTGAGGATGAACAAAATCCGTAGAAATATAATCCGTGGAAATTAACTTACAATAGAATCATATCCGCAGGATAAAGGTACTTTAGATCCCTTCAGATTTCTTAGAAACTGATCTACATGAAAAAAGCTCGTAATAGAAAGAGCGAGGGATAGACTTTATGTGTCAGAAGAGAGAGAGAGAGAGAGAGGAGGAGCATATATAATACATGTACTTAAATTGTTAATGTTCTTATGTCTGATAAATACTCTGTTAGAAAAGCTCATGTGCAATTTAGAAATAGAAATAGCGAGGAGAGACTCTATGAAAGAGAGAGAGAGAGAGAGAGAGAGAGAGAGAAGGTTTAATACATATAAAGATTATAGATTCCAGTATAATCAATAATCCCACCAGCCTTTTTCCATTGCATTTATTTGTACTTTATATATCTATATGTTTTTGTGCTGCTAATGTTTCCTACTACGGTAGGACTTATGCATTTGTAAATAAAAGTTGAAGTTGAAATGCGCTGTGACGGTGTTTCTATCTTCAACAACAGTCTGTTACCGCTAGTATTAAAACAAAACAACCAGTCAATTAGTTTTCACTAAAATGTTTGTAATAACAGGAAATAGAACAAAGAGTAGAATATGAAAGTTCGACCACATTTCATTGTAATCGTCCCTTATCAATGGCACACAACGTGTCACCTTCCATGTCTACCTGGGGATGGGGTATATTTTCTATGCCCCGGGGTCTTAATTACATTCCAAACAATGCAAACTGTGCAAATTTTCGCAATGTATACCAATGGTTTGCTCTCTGATTGAATTGCCTTCGAAATGTTTTTACAGTTGAAATTTGCATTTAAAAGTCTATAAACATACAATTAAAAGGTCAAGTGATGGATTGACTCATGTCTGTTACTAACTTATACCAAAGCAGCTGTCAAAATCTGTACGGTATGGCTGAAGGTAGAGTATGTGACTTGACTGTTTGAGTTTACCGACAGTATTTCAGTCATATAGCGACGTCCAGCTAATTACAGGTGGAGGAAGACCCCGAATGCACGGAGGCATCCGGGTAGAACCACCGACATACCGCAAGCCGTAGAGTATGTGAGATGTAATATAAAGTGATCTTCCTTAGTTGTTTTACTTAGAATTAGAGATTTTAATATGTTTACCTTAAATAGCAAGGTAAGCGAGCATAGAAATAAATTCTTTCTTGGTCAGAAATCGCAGATAAAAAAAATCCGTTTAAAAAAATAAACCGTTTTATGGCAAAAACTCAGAAAAATAACCCGCTATACGGTATATGACAATTCGAGTCACTTATAAGAGCAACCACGTGCTCATTTGATAGTTTGTAGTAATACTTAAGAACATATTAATCTATGTATATTAAAGATGCAAAACTAGGATGAGGGCGCAATGCTCCAGTGGTAACATGTAATTTTGTTGATGGCAGCGACGTCATAGTCACACTGACACGAGCAGATGGTTTGTCTCTAAAATATTGTATATAGAACGACATGCGTTCGTAATTCGACAAATAGAAGCGTGTCATTTTCTATGTCATTTTTGGAAGCATTTGATTAAGCAGATTGAGGCAGGTCGATATCCAACATATACATGGCCTTTCCGAAAGAACACATTGCTTCTGATTTAATTTATGGGAACTGGATTGCTTGATACTTGAGACTACTGTGAAGAAAATACACGCCGACATTTAATATCAGTCTATGGTAGGTCGTGCTAAAAATATGACTTCTCCCGAGGTGGGATTTATCAGCGCGCGCACGTGTGTGTGTGTGTGCGTCTTGTTTACACACTCAACGCAAAGTCTAAAAATGAAATATGAATAAAAATACTAGTTGTTTTATCCTACTTCCATTAGTGGCTGAAAAATCAATCCCGCATAACTCCCAGTATCCGTTGTGAATTATTATTTTAATATTCAAAACATATCCCAGTTGTTTTAAGCAAACAATAAAAATTACGAATTTAAACATTTTTTTTCTAAAGAAAAGTACACATTTCAGTCATGAGCGTTCAGAAATGAACAACTTACAATATTTGCTTCATTCTTGACCATACAATCTGGTAGTATACGGAGGATGGTTAAAATCTGCAGTCGTCCATATTTGTTCTCATAACAAAAGAACTTTGGATCAATGTGTTGATGCATTTATTAAAGTTATCCCGGTATTTCATTCACAAATCGTTGAATTCGACACATTACTAACTCTATGCGTGCAATCATATTGAGAGAATAATGCACAAGTCTTAATTGTTCTTTGACGTGTTTTGTTTGATGTACGAGATGTTTCTTGCCATTCCACATTTCACAGTACAAATCTGGTCGAAGATACATGTCTATGTTCTCTGTTACTGTAGATATATTAAATGAAGTATGACTACGCTTACTATTAAATACAATAGCATTTTACGAATAGTTGAAATAAAATGAATTGTCTGCCCAGTGTATACCTCGTTTTGAGCGCAGGTAAAAATAATTCTAAAGGATGTCCCCGCATTGATAGATCGTGGGCATGTTGTTTTTGGTTTGTCTGTCTAAGTGTTTGTCACAAAACTTTAACTTGACCATAACACGGAAGTCATTTACAGCCTCCAAACTTCAAAGGTGCATGCACCTTGATGAGCTCTACCCGCCAGGTGAACTTGAACTTTGAATGACATTAACCCCAAAGTTCTAAGGCCCCCACGCGGGGGCATGGCGTTCATCCGATCGTAACGCTTGTTTTTATTAAAATATAAAAGTTCAAGTTTTCGGGCTATGTCAGTTATCTTCAATCTTTACAATATACTATATGGTATGTTTAATAGTGCAAAAGTGATTGGCCTATTGTACTTATAGCTTCGTATAAGTAGTACCCCTTCGATAGTCCAGGTACGTTATTGCAATTGCTCTATCAAACGAACTAAAATGGCAGAAATGGCGTTTTTTCCTACTTGAGATAGATGTAAAACTCATGTCGTAAACAAGTAGCATGATACCTTCCCCCACCCATCCCCATGCACATTATGCTAGCACTTGGCAAAACATTCCTGGAACTTATAAGAAAACAATGGGAGAAATCATTGATATTTTCGCGTTTATGCTGGCTAACAATTCGATCCCTAAATTATCAGTATTTACCTTGTTTGTATCTGATTTATAAAACAATATTTCGTGTAAATTGTTCTTCGTGGGAGGGAGGTAAACTGTTTACAAAGTATCTAATGAACAGCTTTTTGTTAATATAATCAGAAAAAAATGAGAAAATCCGATCGCATACACAAATGATACATATTAAGTATTTGGAGACTATGTTTACATGATACATGTATAGTGCTGTCACACTGCAGAATCACCCTTTCACAGTCCTTACACTGGGCCAACCATACCTTAACCTGTCTAATGCTTAGCGCCAAGATAACCAGTACCTTTATTAAACGACAGCATGTTGAAAAGGGGAGTCGAACCTTTGACCTCCTTAGGGGCGGACCAATGAGATATTTTACATGTATTCTTGTTTTGCACTAGACTTTAATGTATAACCCCTCTAATACCCATATTCAATATCTTGCCACTGGATGAAAATATTTCTTGAAACTTGTAAGTCTGAAGACATCCAAAGAATAAAATGTTTCACCGAGAGTTTTTTCAAGGTTTTATTAGATGTAGGGGAGATAATCTACATTAAAGTTAACATTGAAGTCTATGGGAAATATACAATGTCTGTGAATATGTAAAACTGAGGAAAACTCGCGATAGAAAGATGCATTATATGATTCTGATTCAAATTTCATGAACACATCTAAACTTTACCATACGAAAATGGAAAAAAAAACCCTTTTTTTTTGTAGTTTTCAGGGGAGATAACTCATGACAACAAAATTATAAAGGGGAGGTTATAAATGAATTTCTGTCATATGTAATAACATGGCAATTAACCTTTAAGATTTTCATGGTTTTGACATTTTAAAGCTTAAATTGTGAAGTTATATGCATGGCTTTGGTGGTAATTATCGGTCATATACTTTAACCGGAAGTATGTTAAAATCGACTGGTTTTTAAGAAAGTTATCTTTATTCCGTATTTGAAAGAAGATGTGTTGCATATCCTATAATACGACTAACAATGTGATATAAACTGCAAATCGGATAACATTTTGTCATATTCCCTTGTTTGTATGCACACTTGCATTTAAGGGAATGCATTTAAATTAATTTCTTGATTGAAATTTAATCAAAGACATTCATTCCAACGGAGATGGTTTTATTATGTAAATTTTAAAGATACTTGCATTTCATTCTTATAGTGGCAGAAAAATTAGAGAAAACAGCGAACGTCTATATGCTGGAGTGATAGAAAGAATTTAAAACAAAGATACGTTCTTCCTGAAAGGTTAAGTAAACATATATTTAAGTCTATAATTTGATACATATCTTTTATATAATGATAATTGGAACGGACATAATGGAATGACAATTTATTGGTATCTGGCAATCTTATGTGCCATATTGTAGGAGTTAATTCAAATATAAAAAAACACAATGATCATACCTGGTGTGTGCAATCAATTAACAATGAATATCAGACATGTCTGTAATTGTACTGAAGTCCGTAAAATTGTCTGACCTGCCAACGAAATGTAGGGTCGACAGCGAGAAAATGATCCTGCAGTAAATAAAATATCACACAGAACAGACGGATTTTAAATTTGATATTTAATAGAAAATAAACATTTCAAAGTAAGTTTAAATTTGGATTAAATTTATTAATTTTACGTCTGTAAGGAAATAAATTCTTACAACTTAGCCATGTTCATGGATTCGCCAGCCAGTGCTTTGTGTTATGTTCTTAAGCAAAACGAACCCAAACCTCTAGGATCCGCAGCCATGTATATAAACACTGGACTGCGGTGACTAGTTTTACCGAACCCAAACCTCTAGGATCCGCAGCCATGTATATAAACACTGGACTGCGGTGACTTGTTTTACCGAACCCAAACCTCTAGGATCCGCAGCCATGTATATAAACACTGGACTGCGGTGACTAGTTTTACCGAACCCAAACCTCTAGGATCCGCAGCCATGTATATACACACTGGACTGCGGTGACTAGTTTTACCGAACCCAAACCTCTAGGATCCGCAGCCATGTATATACACACTGGACTGCGGTAACTAGTTTTACCGAACCCAAACCTCTAGGATCCACAGCCATGTATATAAACACTGGACTGCGGTGACTAGGTTTACCGAACCCAAACCTCTAGGATCCGCAGCCATGTATATAAACACCAGACTGCGGTGAGTAGGTTTACCGAACCCAAACCTCTAGGATCCGCAGCCATGTATATAAACACTGGACTGCGGTGACTAGGTTTACCGAACCCAAACCTCTAGGATCCGCAGTCATGTATATAAACACTGGACTGCGGTGACTAGTTTTACTGAACCCAAACCTCTAGGATCCGCAGCCATGTATATAAACACTGGACTGCGGCGACTAGTTTTATTTTTTTACCATCTAACATTTTAAGAATCATTAAGACGAAAAAAAAAAAAGAACAATATTAGATACGAAATAAATAATTTATTTTTTATTTATATTTTTTCTTTAAAACATATGTCTTGAAAAAGAACAAGTAGTATTATGATAAAAGATAAAAAAGGAGGAGATGGATTAATGTGCTTAACATGGTTTTGATTTTATTGCTGAAACATTTTTAACGTTGGTGTATATCAATAGTCAATAATATCTGTTCCCCAGTTTTGATACGCATCAAGCAATAATGTAAAATTTCCATTATTTTTTCAAATATTTAATATTTCATTAACTTGTTTAAAATTACAAATATTACTTTACCTTTTTCTGATAATCTCTAACACGTTTCTTTTTTGCATTTTAATATTATTGATTGGAGTCATTAAATTTATTTCATAGTGGTTGTATATCTTCATTACATTACCAAAATAAATGATCTATAGTCTCTCTAGCGGAATTGCGAAGGAGCATCAGCTTGAATTAACGAGTCCAAACTTGTATAACATATTATTTGTTGGGAAATTCTCATGAATAATTTACAATTAAAGCTTTTTAAAGTCAAATAGATTGTTAGCTTAAACGTATTAGCATATATGTTTTATGCTCATTTTCTCCAAATATATTCGATAATTTTTTATTCCATTTTATTTCTAAAGAAGGCTTTATCTGATTTTCAAACTTTGCTTCTAATACATCTTAAATTATCTTTTGTTTGATTTACTCTCATTTTACATATACGACTAGCCATATTATCAATTTAAGTAATAGTTTTGAAAACATGAAAAAAGTAAAGCACATATCAATATACTATAATACATGGCAATTGAAACAAATTTTTTACATCCGTAGCATTGATACGACGTAATACAGTAATGATTACAAACTATTATACGGTCAGTCAAATAGGAGACAACGCCTTATTTAATGTGTATTCTGAAGCCATGAGTACTCTTCCAACTCTGTCAGTCCCACATGTCCTAGCTATCCCGGGAAGCTCTCATTATAAAACTCCCTATTATTGAAGTTAACGAGGTATAGCATCCAAATGTCGTGTTAATGAGTTACCCCCCCCCCCCCCCCCCCCTTGGTGTTGATCATCGACCTAGAGAGTGGGGGAATCTAAGGACACGTGTCCTTATGTAGTCATCCCACGGTGACTGCTATGCAGTTGATAAGAAATTCATTTAATGATAGCACAGGCTGTTTGCCTTCCTTATTATAAATTCACTTGCCAATGGTTTTAAATGATAAAATGAATATGCAAAAGTCATAAATAAAATTAAGAGGAAAGGTTGAAAACACTGCTCCATGCATTTTGTTCGTTAAATTATAGTCGATATAATACAATCTATTTCTGCAGGAATAGGAGATATCTTTGGTAGACTGAATGTAGCTGTATACTATCAAGTAGCCTCTCACCGACGTGGGTTCGAGACCCAAATTTTGCAACATGTAGCTTGAATGCTGATCGACATGTATGTACTCTGTGCCTGTAATAAAGTGTAGAGTATGTGTCTCAGACCCTACCCGTCCACCTGTAATAAACGGGACCTCGGTGTATGACCGTATTTCTATTACAGCGACTATCAGCTAGAAAAATATTCCCAATAAAACTTGTACTTAATTTGCCATGTCGATTAAATAATCCAAACCAATTTAATAATATAATGTAGATAACATCGAAATATTTCAGTAGTAAAGAAATCACTTATGCATAGCAAAGATACTATTAAAATTATATTATTTTCCTCTGAAACAAGTGTGCGTGTTGTGTTTCTATTCATTATGTTAAGAAAAAATATCCATAGACGATTATCATCATGAAACTTGTTGTTTTACTGTTTTAAAATCTGTTTTAAGGTCGTTTCGGAAACAAGTTTTTAAAACTCAAAACTAATTCCTCTCGACTGTTCCGATAGGTCTTATAATACTTCATTTATATACAAATACAATAAAGAGCCAATATATAAAGCGTAGCACGGAAAATTATACACAATAGGACATATATATATATATACTCTGCCTACAGTAACACACAATCCAATAGCAACATACAAGAAGTATGTATGCACGTAGCCTCAACCCTGGTAATAGGTAAATGAGAATGAAACTAGATCAGGGGGAAACTGACCCCGTATACACAGGGTAGAGAGAGATAAGGTCACATTCCTGGCTGGCCGGGGCAGCACGCATATGAAAAAATAGAATACCCCACTGTCTAGACTACGCTGAGTTTGCATGATACAAAAATAACAAACAATACGAGCTGGCCATTTGTGGAAAGTGATTCTGCAGGCGGCAAACCATTTTTGGGAGGCAATTCTTAGAACCACAGACCAGTTCACTGAACCCATGAACCTAATTCATTGCCGCGGTGCGGGCGGTCAGTATATAAACAAAGGCGAGAATATTTTCAGTTCAAAGATACTGAAAAGGTATTTCGTCTTATAGGTAAGCTAACTTTAATTATTTATTGCCGCACTTTCTAAATTATGTTATTATTTATTATGTTGTTTTATTGATAATTGTCATTTAATTCTATTTAAATTTGAATAGTAATAATTTTAAAATGTTATTTCATATATTTATATGCAATTCAGATATTATTTTTAGTGTAAAATGTTCTTGCCGTGTATGTGTATTTATTATGGATTGTTTTAAAATAATTATATCAATAAAAGAAAAAAAAAAAAGATACTGAAAAGGTATTTCGTCTTATAGTTTTCAGATGAATCCCTAAAATCAATAGAGGTCCGAGGAGTCCTCCAATTCCCCAGGACTACCTCGCGACACATGGTGGAGAATCCCGGATTGACAATGGTGGAAAATCACGGATTAACGCATCATGTGGCGAATGTGATTCTTACCGGACGAAACGCAACAATGGATATTTCCCGGACGCAACATCGTGTTTTAACTTAAATGGATAATGACGAATACAAAGAATATGGCTAACAAAGGTACTACGCTTTCATTACACATACCAATATAATGCTACAAACTTTATTATCAGTCACCGACATCTTCTAGCTAATTTTTGTGTATTCCGTCAAAGAAAAAGCGAGAAATGGACAAATACGCAATTAATACATTAAGATGCAGTCTGACATAGACAATATTGGAAATAATGACAACAACGGGTCACCTAGAAATAAGCCAAAATCGAAACTTTTAGACAGTATAAAAACCCTTAAAAAACGCCATAAAAAGCTTAGAGAGGATTTTTACAGAACTCTAGGCTCTTCTAGGAGTAAAAACTCGGGTACTTTATTAACACCTCCACAAAGCGAAAGTGTAAATGACCCACCTAAATTAACCCCGCATATCGACGGCACTGTGAGAGACGATACGTTCATTAAGAAACTAACATTTACTTCACCGCTACAAGATCGAGAGGAAGATAACCCGTACACTACCTCATTCACGGATCGGCACCCTACAGAAACGCTGATAAACAGCTCCTACAAACAATCCATTCAAACACCTGCAGATAATCTACTGAGGAAACCGTCTACACGCCCAGACCGCCCACCTCTACAAGATTACAGTACCGTCAAAACACCGGAACCAGTGACAGTACAGGAAACCAATGAACGTTTTGTAGAAAAACAATTAATTGACAATAAAATGGAATTTTCAAAAATGGATTATCCGGAACCTTCAGCACCAACAAGCTTTCGAGGTAATATGTCTAATCCTCACAAATTTATTAAGTTAATCCCTTACACAGGTAGAGATAACGAGAGTTTTACTAGTTTTCTGTCTAGATTTCATAAATTCTGTCTGTTAAATGGAGTATCTCAGGAACACAAAAATGATGTTTTAAATTTTTATTTAGAGGGACCTGCCCAGACGTACTATGATAACTTACCCGAAACTGTTAAATCAAACTTTGACGAGACAGTCAATGCCTTAGCCAAACGATTTCAAACTAAGGAACTTGACTATAATCTTATCTCTATCAAACAAAAACCGTTAGAAACTGCAGACGAATACATGACAAGGGGATTAAAAATGGCAACTGACATCAAACTGGACGAGAAAATTCTAATCTCTCTATTGGTCAATGGTCTTCAAGATGATATTCGGACAAAGGTGTTACTGAAAGAACCTACATCACTGTCTGAATTAAGCAAATACATTAAGTTATGCGAGATGACAAACGCGTTGACAGTAAATACTATTGATACGAAATTTCAGGTATTGATTAATGAAATTAAGGGGCTGAAGACGGAAGTACATTCAAAAAATGACAGGACTTATGTCAACACCATGACTCCACAAATTTTTTCAAATAACTTTAGAAGGCCTTTTAGACAAACAAGCATACCTTTTGAATACCAGAAACCAAAATTAATAAATCAATACACTGTTAACCCAAGGGTTCAAAGATTTAACCCATGCTATAGATGCGGACAAAATTTCAATCAAGGTCACAATTGTCCAGCTTTGAATAAACAATGCACATATTGCAAGAAAATCGGTCATTTCCGAAAAATGTGTCTAAAAGCAAGAAGTTGACGGGACGGTGTCAATGATCAGAGCAAACATAAGCACGAGAAACAGAAATTTAATACAAAAAATGAAAAAACGCAAAAAAGAAATACAATAAACAAAACGCATAAAAGATACAATCACGCGATATCTTTAATAACGTCTTTCCAGGAAAATTTAATAACAGGCAAAATAAACAACAGAGATACAGCTATTCTGTTAGATTCAGGAAGTAACATATCTGCTATAAGTCTCGAATTTCTTGAAACTGTAAATGACGCCAATTTTAAAATTAAACCGACATCTCTCCAATTTAAAACAGCTATATCAGGATCAAAACATACAGTACAAGGGAAAGTAAACATACCAATTCAAATTAATAAAACAATTATCAAATATGATTTCTATATTATTTCAGGATTAGTTCATAATGTTCTATTAGGAGTGGATTTTTTCAAGGACTTTAATGCATTTATAAATTTTAGAGAAAGCAAATTCTGTATTCCGGATGTATTAAAAACTAAAATGCAAAATAATAAGATATATAACATAACTGCCAACAAAAAGATAAAGCTATCAGTTAACTCAGTTCGTAAAATTCCAATTCACATCGGAAATAACTTTAGGTATGATACATTCATAATAACTAGCAAGAGCGAAACTTGCCCGACAGACATACTATGTAGACAAAATAAAAATCAAACCATTTTGTTACCTCTTGTAAACAACTCACAGGAAAGACAGGCAATTACAAAGGGCACAATTATTGCACAACTCGAGAAACTTGAGGGGAAAGACAACATCTTTTCAATACCTAAAACCAAAAATATCAATTCGACTTTAGAATCTGATTTTTCAAGAATATCTAAATTATTCAACATAGGAGATTCTTATAAAAACAATCCAAATTTGTTATCAGTATTGCAAAATTATGAAAGCATTTTTTCAAATAAAGAGGAAGAAGTAGGGGAAGTCAAAGACTTTGAATGCAAAATAGAATTGTTACCAAATTCGATGCCCATTCGAAGTAAACCATACGCGTTAAATCCCAAAATGAGAGAAATTGAGGAGAAAGAGATTAAAAAACTTTTAGACAAAGGTATAATTGAACCATCATCTTCTATATTTAGCAGTCCAATTGTGATAGTGAAGAAAAAGAAAGTTTCAGAAACACAGAAACAAGAATATAGAATGTGTATCGATTATAGACTGTTGAACAAAATCTCGAAGAAGTTATATTTTCAATTACCAACATTGGAAGATGTCAAAAACATTATTTCAGACTCAAAACCTTTAATTTACTCCAAAATTGATATTAAAAATGCATTTCACACACTGCCTTTAAGTAAAGATAGTATACCATACACAGCATTTCGAACAAGTAGTGGTAACGCATACGCGTACAAGCGTCTGCCATTTGGAACACTTGTCAGTCCAGCGTATTGGTCAATGTTCTTACACAAAGTACTTCAAAAGTACTTATATAAATTTTGCATTGGTTATATGGACGATATAATCATATTTTCAAAAACAATAGAAGAGCATGTAGTTCATTTGGAACAAATTTTTCGCGCATTAAAAGAAGCTAATCTACTACTTCATTTGGACAAATGTGAAATAGCAAAATCTAAGATTTCTTTCTTAGGAATGGTATTTGAGGAAGATACTTTACAAATTGATCCTAAAAAGTTACAGGTAATCGAAAAATGTCAAATACCTAAAAATCAGAGAGCATTAAAGAGCTTTCTAGGAATGACAACTTTCCTAAGACGTTTTATAAAAGATTATTCTAAAATATGCGCACCACTGAACAATCTATTGAAAAAAGACTCAATTTATAAATGGACAGAGGAACACGATGACGCTTTTAACAAACTTAAAAAGGCACTAGTTTCAAAACCTATTTTACAATTACCTGATTTCAATGAACCATTTATGCTTTTTACGGATGCATCAACCATAGCGACAGGTTATATCTTATGTCAAATGAATAAAGAGTCAAATAAAATGCATGTTATACAATATGGAGGAAGATCATTAAAAGATAATGAACGAAAATATGGCAGTTCAGAACTTGAATTATTAGCAATTATATTTGCCCTACGAGATTGTAAGCACTACCTTTGGAATGTCCCAGTAAAAATATTAACGGATAATAAAGCGTTAACATATTTGCATACTATGAAAAATACGAACAGTAGAATGTACAGATGGGCAATTGAACTAGAAAATTTTGATTATGAAATAATGTACAATAAAGGATGCAACAACCCAGCTGACTATCTTAGCAGAATAGTCCATAACAAAATTCAAAATGTCAACACTGACATAGATATTGGCCTTGAGGATATTAAATACCTCTTCCAAGACACAACCCCTTCACCTGGCACTTTAGCAGCCCTAACAAGAGCACAAAGTAAAAAGATAAGGGAAACGCATGAATCAGACAAATTAAAAAATAGTTCACAAAATAAAAGATAAAAATCACAATGACAAAACCTTAGCCATATGGTAAATCATGATAAAGATGTTGATATGGCTCAACTGCAAAAGTCATGCCCAGACTTTAAAGACATTTATAATTACATTTTAAATAAAATCTTACCTGAAGATTCAAAACAAGCCAAAAGAATTGTATATGAAAGCAATCAATACCAAATTTCAGATGAAATTCTTTGGCATTTCTATGAACCGAGACGAAAGAAAGCAGCAGATACATCTATTATTAAGCAATTAGCTTTACCCAAAGTGTTACGTAATGATATCTTGTATTCCCTACATGATAATTCACATTTTGGTCTTGATAGAACATTTTATACCGTGAGACAATTTTACTATTGGCCAAGAATGTATCAAGATATCAAAGATTACATAATATCTTGTACATCTTGTCAAGTTAATAAAAGGGACGCAACCTACAAACCAGCACCTCTTACTGAAATGCCGATACCATCAGAACCATGGGAAGTAGTTCATGTTGATATCATTACCGTTGCCAAAGAAAGCAAAGGCTACAAGTATGTGTTATCAACTATCTGCGCATTCTCTAAATATGCAATTTTTCTACCATTAAAAACACAAAATGCAGAAGAGATAGCGGAACAAATGTTTCATCATATATTTTCAATTTTAGGCCCACCTAAAATTTTAATAAGTGACAGAGGTCAGAATTTTATCGGAAACATAATGCAAGTTCTGTACAGCTTTTTCGGAATAAAGAAGAAAAACACAAGTTCTTTTCACCCTATGACAAATGGACAAGTGGAAAATGTTCAGAGAACTTTACTAAGCATGTTAAGAACAACAATTTTAGATGAAAAAGAATGGCCTGACAAATTATCTTCTGTTCAAATAGCATATAACTCAACAATATGTGCAGATACTACAAAGTATTCTCCATATCAGGTTATGTTTGGTAGACATATGAATTCACCAATCACAACCTTACTATTCACTGAAAATAAACCAAAACCTAAGACAGAACATTATGTTGAAGAATTAACGGACAGATTAAATTCAAAATCTAAAATGAAACAGAATTATGATAAGAAATCTAAACAACGGTATTTTAAGTTAGGAGATCTGGTATTACTAAAACAAAACCAAATTCCAAAAGATGCCTCTAGAAAATTATACAGAAAATTTTCTAAGGACGTATACTATATCACTAAAGTACTACCCAAAAACACGTTTATTCTACGAAATATAAATACAAACAAAGAAATCAAATCACCAGTACATATAAACCGATTAAAGGAATTCATAGATCCTAGAGATCTTAGGCAACCGGTTGAGGACAAGGGTTATTTCCATTTACAAAATGGTGAACTTCAGGACAGGCAAAATACAACTCCTGAAATACAACATACGCTAGACTTGAATTCGCACAGCCATACGGCTGATACCAGTAATAAAACTAACCAAGGTGATAAACAAGATAACAAAAAATGGTACAGAGCGAAAAGATTGAAGAAGGCTAAATTCATAGATAATGAAAAATACTTCTTAGTACAGTGGTCAAACAAAAAATATAAAGACACTTGGATTAAGCATACAGACGTAAGTGATGCTTTGATCAGACAATTTTATATCAACAAATCAAATAAACAAAAAAAGAAAGGGAAGAAATAATATGATATTATATTCTATCATGGACAAGCGTAATTAATGATAGTATTATCAATAGGGTACTCGTCGGTTACCGCGGCAAAGAAAAAAAAAAAAAAACTCCAATGAAGGAACATTAAGTAGCATTTTGCTAATAAAATAGACATTTAATGGACATCCGTTAGCAGTGGAAGTTGAGACACATCTACTGCAGATGATACAAAATATTGAAACGCTATTTGATTAGAACCGTTAATATTCCGGCGGTTTCATTTGATACTCCGAATCAAAAGCATTATCATATGTAAGAGATTAAGGTACACAGTTGTTTAGCACAGCTATTAAGCCAGTGAGCTATCCTATGGAACACGGATACGCTATAATGGCAGAGATAAACGACGTTACAAACGTGTTTAGCCATTTATGTACTCATCATTGAATGAGGAGATAAAAAAAGAAAAGAAAAAAAGGTTGACGAATTCGTAAGAAAAATAGTCAATCACAGACGGGAAATAATTAAAGAAAAAATATGCGCATGAATAAACAGAGAGAGTAATTATGATATATACAGAAAAGTCCGCCGATATGATGGCGTATACAGATAAATAAAATAATAGGTATAAATAACCTAATTAATGACAATTGTCTTTATATATTATTACGGCAGATAAAATGAAATGATTCATGATGTATCTGTGAGAAGATTGACTCAATTTCAAATGATTACCATTTGATTTCACATGCACCTTCGTATTATTACGAAATTACGAAAATGTGTCTACGGCCATTATAAAGATTCCGTTTATATATCAATATTTTTCCAATAGTTCGCAAAGGAAAATTTCGAATATGTGAGATAGAACAATTTCCTATTCCCGTTAATGAGGATATCAAGAACAATGATACCAATATTTTAACATCAAATCCTAGGTATTTCATTATCAATGAAATTGATAATTCGTTTATGGTATCAGGTGAAGATTTCCTCATGGATTGCGAAGAATTTGGACAATTTATTTTATATAAAAAAAAAAGAAATCTAATGTATTCGGCTAATGAGTCAAACTGTTATTCGAAATTATATCGCTACGACGATAAATCGAATATCAACACCATATGTAACTATGGTAAATAGTAAAGAATATGCTGAAACCGTGCTTCAAGACGGGAATGGCATAAATACAATCGACCGTTGCGAGTGATTGTATTGAAAAGAAAACAAAATTGTGAGTTTGGTATAATAACAATCCCTTGTCATTAAGATTTAAGGTTTTTTTTAATCAAATCACAAATCACAATTTCAAGAATTGTGTAAACGGAAAGGACAGTTAACGTCCTTCACCTAATTAATGTACCTCTCTTAGGATCATATTTTAATGGCATGATAATAGTAATGTATTATCAAGTAATAATATAATGGAGCAAATAGCTATCTCACTTCCAAAATACGAAATGTTTGAACATACATCTAGGGAAATACTAGATAAATGAGGAACGGATGAACTCTCATTAATTCACTTTGCTTGAAGTCGAAAAGAATGAGAAGAGAAAAAAAAAACTGCTACTTTAACCAGTTCATTTATAGCGGAAATACACCGATACGAACGAGGATAACATCCATGTTGTAACAATCATGAGTACTATTACTACTACCGTAGATACGCTCTTGTCATAAACACTTTATCATATGGAATACTATTGTTGCCACAAGATTAGAATATCTTATCCAAAAACCGTATCGCCTTCTGGTATCTTTCATAATTTTTTTAAAGAATCCATACAATGTGAACATGGAATTGAGCATTATCTTTATTACGATGACTATCCTAAATAACTATCTCACACACTGCACCAAAAGTAAGAAACAGAGATAACAACGGTGTTATGTTACACCTTACGGACAGACTGAGCTACATTTATGTTAAGATAACAATCGAAATGCTTGGTTTGTTTTTTTCATTGACATGAATGTTTCAATTGTTAAAACTGCTGTATTATGCTTTTTATTATGTCAAATATTATTCAAATATTGAATAATAATCCCCGGAGAATTTTATTTCTAAGCACCAGAGAGAATATGACTATATATATGTGTAACAAAGATTGCAGACCGATGTTATTGGATTATAGTATGACAATAATTTTGTCCTATAATTCTGCAAATTGCGTTAAAAGAGATTATAAATATTATCTCTCGTGTGGGGAAGTGTGTAGTGCTGTGGTGTATTTTTGTTTGTTCATTTTATTATTTATTGTTAATATATATAGATTGTAGAAATGGCCTTTGTAAAAAAGAAATGGAATCTTGAGAAATTAACGGAACACTCTGAATATTTCAAGCTACTTAAAAAAAAAAAAATACAACATAAACGAAATAATTGATATTTTTCGCTTGAATATGGTCCATTAAATAATTAAAACAATAATATCTCTTGTTTTTGGCAACTCAATATTCCATGCTTTTATGCCATTTGTTTTTTTTTACTGTCGTATTTTTGTCAAATATTGTTACGTATATGATTTGTATTAGGAAAGTTTGTGTGTATTAGAATACTGCCGCAATTTTATGCTTAGATGTAGTTTGTCTTTGTATATTATATATCATAATTGTTGTTGTGTACTCATTTTGTAGTACGAATTTATATTAAAGACATTATATACAAAATAAAAAAGGGACTTTTTTCAAATAGGCATAGGGGGAGATGATAGGTCTTATAATACTTCATTTATATACAAATACAATAAAGAGCCAATATATAAAGCGTAGCACGGAAAATTATACACAATAGGACATATATATATATATACTCTGCCTACAGTAACACACAATCCAATAGCAACATACAAGAAGTATGTATGCACGTAGCCTCAACCCTGGTAATAGGTAAATGAGAATGAAACTAGATCAGGGGGAAACTGACCCCGTATACACAGGGTAGAGAGAGATAAGGTCACATTCCTGGCTGGCCGGGGCAGCACGCATATGAAAAAATAGAATACCCCACTGTCTAGACTACGCTGAGTTTGCATGATACAAAAATAACAAACAATACGAGCTGGCCATTTGTGGAAAGTGATTCTGCAGGCGGCAAACCATTTTTGGGAGGCAATTCTTAGAACCACAGACCAGTTCACTGAACCCATGAACCTAATTCATTGCCGCGGTGCGGGCGGTCTAAAAAAGGAGAATTTTTTAAAGGAAAATTTTTTTTTTTTTGTTATTCAAAAGATTATTATTGTCTTTTTATTAATTAAGATTGTGCTTTTGCAAGGAAATATTGTTATTAATTGTATTTTGTATGCTGATATTTTATTTTTTTCTAAAATAGTAATAATTTTAAAATGTTATTTCATATATTTATATGCAATTCAGATATTATTTTTAGTGTAAAATGTTCTTGCCGTGTATGTGTATTTATTATGGATTGTTTTAAAATAATTATATCAATAAAAGAAAAAAAAAAAAAGATACTGAAAAGGTATTTCGTCTTATAGTTTTCAGATGAATCCCTAAAATCAATAGAGGTCCGAGGAGTCCTCCAATTCCCCAGGACTACCTCGCGACAGTTCCCTGGAAAAATCACGAATAAACCAAACGGGATTTCAACTCCAAAAGAAACAGTTGAACAATTATTTTTTACCACATCACTCAGTGATGATGTCACACACTCATCTCTCAAGATAATAAAACCTATCGTTCATGTTATAAAGCTTGACAACGTTTGAAAATTGAATCCTTATTTTTTTTATTCATTTTTACTGCATGAAAAATATCAACATAGAAAAAGAATATTTTTCAGCACGGTCACCGATTTGGTTTATCCTTTATCGGACATTTCAAATTTGTCGGACAAACTGGAGGCGCGTTCTTAGCTTCGTGAAAGCTGAGATCTCATCGGCTTATTCAACTGTCAATCATTCAATGTCAATTGATTTTGTTGGACATTAAAATAATTCTGATAAAAGTTGATAAAATGGTTTCACGATGATTCAGCAGGGTATCTGTTTGTGACTATAGTCCTGTCTACATTACCAAAGAAATATTTTGCTACCATGACTTTAAAGTGAAATTCTGATTTGAATCAGGTCAACGTGTGGTCGATTTTTGAGTATCTTAATATATGCAGTTAAATGAATTCGTTTTCTGGCAAAACCAAACCGGATATTTATGCCCAAGGAAAACAAGTGCATATTTTATTTTCATTAATCATCAATACAAATTAATATCAGTATTCGTGTGTAATCCATTCAGTTCTCTATTGTTTCGAGTTTTCATATCAGAACCCCAATAACTGTGAGTCACGAGTTGAGCAATTCTTTCAATACATTATTATTATTACACCACATTTATATAGCACTTTTTTCATATATGTTATACGTTCAAAGGTGCTTTACAATCTGTTTAAACACAAAAAAGAAAATAGGAGATGTAAAATACATGCAATGAAACCATCCACTGAAACTAAATACACCTAAAATAAGGTAAGAATATCATGCGTAGAGTGTTTTAAAATATAAGTAACAACAGTGTCATAATATCAAATAGTATTAAAGTAAAGTAAAGTTCCCTGATAAAATTTAAGAAGCAAACTGGGAAAATATTAAATAATAAACGTGTAAAAAACCAACATTAAAATGTTTAAATCCACAGTTATTAAAAGTACAGTAATCGAGTAATTTCCATTTTAATGATCGCTATAGAATCGAACAAAGAAGTATGTTTTTAAGAGTTTCTTAAATGAGACGAAACTGCTGGACTGGCGTATTAATACTAGCAAAGAGTTCCAGAGTTTTGGAGCACTAAGATTAAAGCATCTGTCCCCATATTTCGCTGTTTTGGTTCTAGGTTGGACTAGTGTCAGTGAAACGTCTTGGGATCTAAGTACACGGCTGGGTTTGTAAATTTCTAACATTAATTGAATATACTCCGGTGATTGACCATGTAGTGCCTTGAACGTAATAGTTTATATCTTAAACTGTATTCTGGCTTCTACAGGCAACCAATGCAGTTCTTTAAGGATGGGGGTTATATGACTGAAACGTGGGGTTTTTGTTATAATCCTAGCCGCCGTGTTTTGGACAGTCTGTAGCTTTTGGAGAGTGTTTTTTGGTGATCCATATAACAGAGAATTACAGTAGTCCAATCGAGATGTAACAAGACTGTTAACAAGCGATTTTGTTGCGTCAGTGGTAAGATACTGTCTGATGTGGCTAATTCGGCGAAGTTGAGCATAACAAGATCGACACACTGAGTTTACGTGATCTTCTAAGTCTAATCTAGAGTCTAAAAAAGCTCCCAGATTTCTAACAACAGTAGCCGGTTGTATTTTAGATGCTCCAATGGTTATTGAAATATCACCCACAAGCTTTTCATTGTGTTTAGAAGAGAAAAGAATTACTTCAGTCTTATTGGTGTTGAGTTTAAGCATGTTTTGATGCATCCATGAAACTATGTCATCAAGGCAGGCCTCGACACGCTGAACAGCTTCTGCAACATTAACTTGGTCAGTAGGTTTGAAAGCTATGTAAAGCTGAGAATCGTCTGCGCAAAAATGATGAAGTAGACCGTGGTTTCTGCAGATGGCTCCAACTGTTTTGTATACATAATGAAATTTTTCGGACCTAAAACTGAGCCCTGCGGAACACTGTAATTCATCAAAACTGCTTCTGACAACTGGCCGTCAATACAAACTGTTTGGTACCGGTCACCTAAGTAAGACGTCATCCACTGAAGTGGTTTTCCGTCAATTCCAAAGTCACGTTTCAAACGATTCAAGAGTAAACTATGGTCGATGGTATCAAACGCAGCTGAGAGGTCAAGTAGGACAAGAATGGCGACTTTATTTTAATCTAAAGCCTGTCTCACACAGAACACGGTTGGGCACACGGTTCCAATACGGTATACTCGGTTATACACGGTTGACTGGTACGAGTATTGAGCTCCAACCGTGCCTGGGGATGAGTAAGTACGATTTAGACTCGAATGTAGCACGAGTGTGTACGAACAAAGAACGGATATACTCGGTCAATCAAGGTTTGTCACGGTTTGAACACGATTTGCAAACGATTTTCATACGATTGTTGTATGGTTCCAAGTACGGTCTAGTACGGTCTGTTACGGCCTAGTACGATTAAACACGACTTTTACTCGATTAACTGGATATTTACAGGGTTTACATACGGTCCCACCGACTTTTGTTCGAGTTATGCTCGAATTATCACACATTCGTGTATGTCTTGATATAAATTGACTCGTTTTGATGGCTTGGCTTCATAAATTTTCGAACTTTCAACAGAGAAGTTATAAAAATGGCAGATGACAGAATAAGGGAATTAGAAATCATGATAAGACTGATAGACATTGAGATTATTTTGGCCAGAAGGCGTTTGATCATACACGAGCTTTGTACAGACGTAGAGACCGTGTCTGGTCGTACTTGACCATGTATAATTCGTACTTGAACCGTATTGGTCGTATGGCGATCGTATGAAACCGTATTGGTCGTATGGCGATCGTATAAAACCGTGTGTACACTCGTGTGAATCGTACGGTGATCGTGTGACATTCGAGTGTTAATCAGGGTGTTGGATGTAGGACTTGGGAACGGTTTCACACGATTCCATACGATTTATATACGATATTTACACGGTTGAGCTCACTCGTGGAGTGGACTTCATGTGCGGTTGTATATACGGTCTCGTACGGTCTCTCACGGTCTTGTACGATCGCTAATACGATCATACACGGACATGGCACCCGTGCCAGTTTTTTAAAAGTTTTAAAAATCATACACGGCTTTCACGGATACACTCGAATGGCCCGAGTGTAACTCGGATAAGGCCACGGTTGGTTCGGTTGTATGTACGGTTTACACGGGTGGCCAACCGTATAAGCCGTGTGTTCTGTGTGAGACAGGCTTAAGGATTGCATGATGTCATTTTGGACTTTAATTAATGCTGTTTCTGTAGAATGGAACTTCCTATAGGCATATATTGATGTTGTTCATGTAGATTATTCAGTGATAAATGACGCTCTAGTTGTGAGTCTATTGCTTTTTCTAAAACTTTTGAAACAAATGGTAAATTTGAAACTGGTCTATAGTTTTTTAGTTCATTTTGGTCTACATACATGTACAAAACTATTCTATTCACACAGAAACTAAAACGGACATATCTTGAAGAAGCCTGATTACATACATACACGTGTATTCCGGTGAAACAATAAGCAGATTCAATACCGTTCTCATCAAAAATGGCTGTCAAATACGTCTGTCTCCTAGGTGCGCAAGCTACTGACATGTCCATACATTAATTGACGTCTCTATTTGTAGACATTTATTGGAGATATATCTTAGCAACATTGTCTTCCGTGATAACTGCCGTGACCTACCTAGGAGAGATTCAAGTATTAAAGAGGCATACTTAGGAACTACGTACGTTTTACATAACTTAAAAGAACATTGGACTATTGTAAGATTTAACATTTACAAAAACTGATAAAGAGGGGGGGATATACGTTTTTGTGAACATGATCATTCGACACAAATACAACAATTCTTGCACTGATCAGGACAGAAACTATTTAGACACGTTTTGTTCTGTTTTAATTCATACCATTCGTATAATTAATCATTAATTAATTCTCATGGGTCATGTCATTTATGATTTAAATATGGAGGACCGCACGTTTACTTTTTGCAAATCTCTGCTGCGTGTGCCACTTCTTGGTCTTACATAGAAAAGTTGCTATAATGTGTGAGTATCATGTTTCTTAGAATGAAAACAACAAAACAGTCACTTGAATATAACTTATTATTTCTTTAAATTTTTACTATACAGCTAAAACTTATTTTTCTTTTATTTTGGAATTGATTAACAGATCTTGTTCCATTATGTGCAAATTGGTAATTTGCATGACCGGTTTTTTTTAAATACATAATACTACTTGTATTTTAGCCCCACTATACGGAGTGTGTCAAGTTATTCTGCTCATCCTGGCGTCGGAGTTGGTAAAGATTTTGCATGCAAGTTAGTATCAGTTTATGCTTATTGATTTAATACTTTACTATGTTCTTCAGGGACGTTAAACAAGCATGTTAGTTAACTCTTGACTAAATTTAATGCAACTCGTGGCCCTTTTTGGACTTATTAAGTTTGTTTAAGGTTTTGCACGCAATATACTGTCATGCTTATATTTTAGCAAAGGTATTCAGTGGCATCAGAACGTCAATTTAGATAACTCTTGACTGAATTCATTGTGAATTATTGCCCCTTTTGAACCTTTTTTGAAATTATGGTTAATTTTTTGCTTGCATGTAATATGGTTCAAGTTGTGCATGCAATATACTAGAATGCTTGCATCTTAAAAACTTACTTTGCTCATTCATATAATACTTTACTTAGGTCTTCATGGCCATTAAACAAACAATTAAGATAAATTATGGTTAAAATTGACACAAATTATGGCCCTTTTTGGACTAACACAATCTATACTAGTTAGCGACGGAATAGTCGAGCGCGCTTTCTTACGGGCAGGTCTTGGAAATAACAACAGAAATCACAAATAAATATGAGTACCGGGGTTCAATAACTTCAAAATATGAGATATTTACCACTGGCACTAGAACCGCAGAAATGCCAATTTAATGAAATGTTGATTATTATGTTTGTCCCTCTGTACTGTATTTTTAACATGATAAGGAACGGAATCTGACATGACTTGATTATGGAGGTCGTATCTTTGCACAGATTTATGCTACCATTATATTCTATGCATTATATTCTATCCCTGGTTCGATCAGTCTGATATACAATTAACACACGGAATAACAAATAACTGTCAAAAGACAACCTTAACGAAGTAATTACACGAGACTTATAAACAGGGATTGGCAGCTTTCCGAAATAGCGCGTTTACATGAATAAGTCTCTGAATATACCAAATGTCAATAATTTATACATTTTTATAAGTCTGCTCCACTATCAATTTACGCATGCAATTTCCCACAATCTGTTGATGTTAATTTCACGTCGATCAATCAGATCGATTGATACAAATCTACAACTACAACAACAACAATGATTCGTTATTGCAGGTGTTAATTGGATATCAGATTGACCAAACCATGCATAGAATATGATAGTGGCATGCATGTGTACAAAGTTAAAACGTTCACAATTAAGTGATGTCAGAATCCGTTCCTTACCATTATTTAATATACAGTAATGGAGAAAATAATCGTACTTGTATATTTTTGATTATACAATGAAATTTGCAATTCTGCGGTTATAGTCCCAGTGATATTTACGTTGGGCGCCAAATTAACCATTGGTAAGTGAAAATATTCTCTTTTAGATTTCCGAATTAAGCTGACAGCCCTCTTTTCTCACATAGTATGCGTTTTGATATCAAATTATATGACTTAAATGTAAAAATTGGACCCATTTAAAATTAGATTCCTGCTACCTAGATCCATTAAAACGGCAAAACTTCGGACATTTCCATTTCTTTTTCGTAGAAAGGCCTGCGAAATGACAGGAATGTTATTTACTGTTTGGGACTAGTCTGAACTGGAATGAGTTGTAAGTGACAAACAATAAAACTTGGAACATTGGAGTCACATAAATAAACCAGCCTTTGTGATCCAAATGTTAGACTTGGGAGCTGAGAGTCTGGATTCGATCTCCAACGCCGTCGGGTACGGTCTCCGTGTAGAATGACCTTCATAATTTTCTGATGGCCTTCTACTAAGTGGGAAGGCTGATAGATTTTATTTCAAAAACTGAGATGGTTTACAATTCGTTAGAAAAATATTGCTTAGAATGGAAGTTAGCTGTAAATGTTGAAAAGATCAAAATTGTAGTTTTCAGAAAAGGTGGTGTCTTAAATTAAAACTAAACTAAAAGTTTATTAATAATTATTTGGGTATTGTGATGTCAAGTGGGGGTTCGTTTACGCACGTAATAAATACTCTAAGAGGAAAGGCACATCGTGCTGTAAACTCTTTAATGAATATTACGCGGGAAAAGAATATGCTTGTTGATATAATGTTAACTTATTTGATTCACTTGTGTTATCTATATTAGAATATAACTGCGAGGTATGGGGGTATCAACATGCTGAAACTATTGAAATAGTACACAGAAAATTTTGAAAATGGATTCTTAATGATAAGAGATCCACAAATATATTATCGCTATATTCTGAATTAGGTAGATTTCCTCTGTACATTAATCGACACGTTCGCATCATTAAATATTGAATTTTGAATATATTAATACGAAATTACATGAAAGAATTAAGTGAAAACAAAAGAAAAAAGAACTAGTCAGGTAACAGTAGAAATATCTTACAACAGTCAGGATTAAATGGTTATACCAAGAATCAGTAGATGCTTCTATTTTTATTCCAGTATTTAGAGATAGACTAAGAGATATATACGTCACTAAATGGAGAGTAGATATGAATAATTGTTCCTCACTGTATCTTTATAAAGAAATCAAAACATCATTTTCAATGTCACCTTATTTGAGAATTATGGATAATCCTGTGTTACGCAATACTTTGGCAAAATTAGATTATCATTACATAGCTTGAATAATACACTGGACGTCACCAAAACATAGTAAGGAATTTAAGAAATTGTTCTTTGTGTAACAAAAATGAATTGGAGGATGAATAGCATGATATACATGTATGAATGTATAATTTTAAAACGATTTACAACGAAATATAGACGGCAAAAGAGTCATAATGTGAGAAATATTTTTTCATAATTGAAATGAGTTTTGAACTTAATTCCTTTAAATAAGGTAGACAAAAATCCTGACAAATCACCCGACTGCAGATAATAAGACGGACAGAACTAAGATTGTTGTGCCTATGCTTGGTTGCTATGGTAACTAGTCCTACTTTCGGCTCAGTGTTGTGATTTCCTGGGATACTAATTATTTACTAGATGCATAGAAAATGTTCAAAGTAGTTGTTGCATGATTTGGGTGGAGGCGATTTATTATTATTCTACTTGAAACAGATAAAGTGCTGTCACACTGCAGTATAACGCCGTAGACATGTGGTATGATACCACACCCAGTCACATCCTGACACCAGACCAACCTGTCCTTATATGCTAAACATCAAGCAAGAGAGCTATATCAATATCATTTTCTTTTCATTTTGTATGTCACGGCCGAGGATCGAACCCATGACCTTGATCTCCCATTTTTGGGTTGGATACCCTAATCACTTGGTCATCGTGACCGGTGTCTTTTGTTTGTTCCACACAAGTTCTTCAATTAGTTAAAAAATAACATTATTAATTACTTGTCTATCATTAAAGGCATACTTTTAATTCATTTGACCGCCATCGCTTTAAATTTCCAGCTTGAGCATTGTTCATTTACGAGTGGTTTTTCACTTTGAGATAAACGGAACCATGCACGAGGATGGGAAGAGAATAATGAGCAGACTATAAATCCCAGACTGAACACAACAGGTGGTCGACACGACATTTTGCTAAATTGTCTCCCGGAAGACGATATGTATTATCGATTGGATTCTTGCTACTTTTGTCTGCTAGAACTCTTTCTAATGCTTATTATATATTATGTACACTAAGAGTTTCATACTTATTGATATAATCAACCGATCATTTGATATTTATATGTTTTATTCGTTCATTTTGGTATTCTTATGTACATTTTGAGTTAAAGATAAAAATCAAAGGTGTTTTCTTTATGTTGCATTTAGTTTTGTACACAACGTATGGAGAAATATGAAAATGATGCTTGTTCAACGGCAATATGTTAGTGAGGTATGATGTATATTGTATCAATCGAGAGGAGGATAAATATGATAAATCTTTGCTTTATTACGTTAATATTTATCTTTTGGCGTCGTACGGACCTGCTGAATTATTCAAGTAAATAGTGTTTTAGATTAATACTGAATGTGTGTCTACATCGGAAACACGTTTCTCTTGATACTCATGTTAAATGTACGTCGGCGTTAAAAACTATGATTCATGCTATAGCAAAAACGTAAATGCACATGGGTCATCCTCAGGGTTTGCCACTAATGATTTATTAAGATAACATTGTAAATATCATTTCTTGCCAGATGACACGATCAATATAAAAAAACTGTAATGATATCATTTTGCGTGATTAGCATTTAAAAATGTTCAACCGGAGAGAGTGTGTACATTCATTAGTTCTGAGAATAATTGGGAAAACTTCCTCTTCTATCGTGAGAGACTAATGTTGACTCTTTCGAGAAAAATGTGCACATGTAACCAGGTTCTTGTCCTACTTCTGTAAATATTTCTGCAAACAAAATTAAATTTTCATTTTTTTATCCAAATTACATATTAAATACAGATGTGAACTGGAAATTAATCAATGAAATTCGACATAACTCAGAATGTATTTTTTTCTCATTGCTTTTTCCCTCACATAAAGTAGCCCACTGTATAAATCAAGACCCCTTCTCTGTTTAGTGTCGGTCATATCAGATCTAAATTAAAACGGGCAAGTAATCACTTGTGTTACGTGTACTAGCCATATGTCCCTTCTACGACATTCGTTTGATGTTGAAGGGTAACACGTGCATCCCACACATCATAGAAGAAGTAACCTATCAATGGTCTCGCGATTTCTCCGAGTGGGACTGTAACGGCTAAATAACACCTCCAACAACAACAACAATAACAACAACACGCATGCGCACAAACCACCCCCTCGAAAAATTGCATATTCGAGGGATCAATCAGATGTCTTCAGTTAAATCAATGTTTGTTACCTCATTAGTTGTATCACTATATTGTTAAAATTTTCTAGAAAAACGCTACATATTCAGGGTGAATGCATAAATTTGAGAACTGAATGAGTAATATCCTGTTTTTTGTCGATATTATCAATTTTTTCAACCCATAGAGGATACACGTCAAAAGAAAAAAAATACAACTGGTCTGAGATTTCAACCCGTATATGACTTTAAGCAACTTCGTATAGAACTATATTCATTCTTAAATATAATGTCCCTTTTAAACATTCAACAATATAGTTATAACGTTGACAAATAACACATTCTGCGATTATATCATATATACATTTGGTAAGTATAATCTCATTATAATCAGCTCCTTGTTTTCACTCCGATACATCTCGACAACATCACGTCGTCTCATTAGAACTTTATGTCATGAATATTATCTAGAAAATTATATCGAAATTGACCAATCAGAATGCGCGTTTCTATACAATTTGAATTTGAAAATCGGAATACATTGATGATATATTTCCGTACGCTTCCGAATATTCACGATGATATACGTACACAAGCATTCTGAACCCGACGATTAGATTGGCTAATCAAAGGTCAGTTTGAGTCGACCTTTAATGCGCTCCTAGTGAGCGTCAATTAGAAAATGATTTCTAACGGGATATTTTCACTTCTATACTTTATAGATTGATGTATTGGCTAGATTCATTGATACAGTAGTAGGTAAATATAAGGCTTGAATAACGCATGCTCTGCTTGAATAGGCAATGTTTCATACAACTCGTATTGTTTGAAACGTGATTTCACCTTTTGCTACGTTTCTGAAATTATTAGACAGTCCAAATACGCGACATCGTAAAAGATACTTCCCTCTGTTCTGCGCTCAGAAAATACGACAGTTTTTTTTATATATTGGCAAATTCAATATGACCGTTAAGACATGTAGTACCAAACATTTAGATAAAGAGCGACAAATCAGTGTGATAGTATTGTCTCAAGTAGACAAAATCGCCAATTGAATTAATGAGCATTCTGTCAATTGATCTCTAAACAGACCGATACAAAAGGTATCAATCGATTACAATGAACCGCTAAACATCACACAAATCTGTTTAAGTATTTTGAGAGACCATTAGCAAGGTTCCTCTCAGCTGTAAAATTATTCTGTATTATTTGCTCTTGGAGATTCGATCTTAAATGTAAGTCGAATTTCTGCAGTATTCAAATTGTGTGATTTCGCGTTCCCAAAGGTAAAACTTTATGTCTTCTAATGTCACTAACTTTAATCTCATTTAATATTATTGATGTTTGAATATGATTTCTTATCTGCTCACCACGCAAGAGCCTATACAATATCAAATAGTAAATCAAATAGTAAGACATGAAAATCTAAATGTTATCTTGTCCGTGAAAAAAAAAGGAAAAAAAAGACCCATCTTTAAATTTTAATCATGGTCTTAAAAGACTTCAGTGCAGATTCAGTACCATGACTTGGATTCTATAAAGGATTCAATTTAATTAGAATACCCATTGATAAACCATGATGACAGTTTAATAATAGATGGACTGGACTACCTTAAAATGTTTTAATGAATGACTCAAATGACCAATAAATTCCATAAATGTAACAGTCTGATAATAATTCAGCCAGATATCTGTTTGTAACTATCTTGAGTTCGATGGGTGCCTAAAGCAAAACAGAAACAAAACACATCCTTTAAAAGGCATCAAATTGTGAGCGAGAACAACGGTTCTATTTGAGACGATTCCTGTGAGAAATTTTTTTTTCCGTTTGAAATATTTATGAGACGAAAATTACAAATAAATACCAGAAACCTTATGAAAATCGAATTATCACGTTCCATAAATGTCTTAGTTGTTTACACCTTTCTGTGATTGTCTTTGAAAGAAAGCAATTAATAAGATTAATAAGGAAACTTAATAAGATTAACAGAGGTGTATGTTTCTTTTGATTTTAAACATAGAAAACAAACTATTTCTTCTATAAATCAAAAGAAATGTATGTATGTATGTATTATGTTTGTGTTTTGTTGTTGTTGTTGTTGTTATGTATGTGAGTGGTGTGGTGTGTGTGTGTGTGTGTGTTGTATGTATATTTTATTGACGACATTTTTAGTAAGCGAAAGTCAATCAGGTCTTTATCTGTTAAAGTCTATAGTCCTGCCTGTCCGTGATATCATCTATTCAAGCTTCTTTGAAAAACGACCGTTTTAATATAAGTTTGTTCAATAGTTTAGTTAGTTTAAATATTGTTCAATCATCATGAATCAGAATAAATTCATCGTCATATTTTGAAACGTCAACACATTTTGTAAATTTATTTTATCCGCTGACAACAACTTTCTATTTAATACAAATACTTAGGCATATATTCTAATATTTATCTTATAGATAACGCTAGGTTTACGTAATAATAATTTTGTTCGTTTTCGTTGTTGGTGGTTTTTACATCCCACTTATAGTATTTCAGTCATTTGGAGACTTTGTCTAATTGAGAACAGATATAGTGCTGACACACTGCAATGTCATGCCTTAAACAAACAGCATAATATCACACATTGTCCTGACACCAGGCCAACAAGTTCTGGAACTACCCTTATTGCAAAATGAGCTATTCCAGTAACATTTTCTACGACTTTGTCGTGGCCGGGGTTCGAACCCAAAACCTCTCGATTCTGGAGCGGACGCTCTAACCACACGGTCAATGGGACCGGTAAATGATTTTCCTGGGGCTCATAAAACCTTACAAGAAATCTCCGACGGAAAATAATAGTACAGTTTTATTTTCGTGAACCACAATTATTGATTGGTTTGGTGTTTCCACGTTCAACACATTTGTTTATTTAACATGTGTTAGTTTTCTGATTATATCATGACTGTTACCCTCTCCTTTTTGGCTTTGCCATAAAGTGTGAGCAAGAAGCTTCCACAAATTTTGATATATCACAGTCCTTTAAACATATTTATTTCACGTCGATAATTATTACAGCTTATACTAATGCATCTCGACGGTTCCTGGATTGATCAAGTACTTTGCGCCTCGGAAGGTTATGAAAAATCCTTACTCACATCGGGATTTGGACCCACAAACCTCGGATCTACAGTCGGAAACGTTACCACTAGACCACGGCGCCTCAGTGTTTGCTGGAACCGTCAAGACCCTAACCTGACACATTACCACTAGACCACGGCGCCTCAGTGTTTGCTGGAACCGTCAAGACCCTAACCCGACACATTACCACTAGACCACGGCGCCTCAGTGTTTGCTGGAACCGTCAAGACCCAAACCTGACACATTACCACTAGACCACGGCGCCTCAGTGTTTGCTGGAACCGTCAAGACCCAAACCTGACACATTACCACTAGACCACGGCGCCTCAGTATTTGCTGGAATCGTCAAGACCCTAACGCGACACATTACCACTAGACCACGGCGCCTCAGTGTTTGCTGGAACCGTCAAGACCCAAACCTGACACATTACCACTAGACCACGGCGCCTCAGTGTTTGCTGGAACCGTCAAGACCCTAACCCGACACATTACCACTAGACCACGGCGCCTCAGTGTTTGCTGGAACCGTCAAGACCCAAACCTGATACATTACCACTAGACCACGGCGCCTCAGTATTTGCTGGAACCGTCAAGACCCAAACCCGACACATTACCACTAGACCACGGCGTCAGTGTTTGCTGGAACCGTCAAGACCCAAACCTGACACATTACCACTAGACCACGGCGCCTCAGTATTTGCTGGAACCGTCAAGACCCTAACCTGGCACATTACCACTAGACCACGGCGCCTCAGTATTTGCTGGAACCGTCAAGACCCTAACCCGACACATTACCACTAGACCACGGCGCCTCAGTATTTGCTGGAACCGTCAAGACCCTAACCCGACACATTACCACTAGACCACGGCGCCTCAGTGTTTGCTGGAACCGTCAAGACCCTAACCCGACACATTACCACTAGACCACGGCGCCTCAGTGTTTGCTGGAACCGTCAAGACCCTAACCCGACACATTACCACTAGACCACGGCGCCTCAGTGTTTGCTGGAACCGTCAAGACCCAAACCTGACACATTACTACTAGACCACGGCGCCTCAGTATTTGCTGGAACCGTCAAGACCCTAACCCGACACATTACCACTAGACCACGGCGCCTCAGTGTTTGCTGGAACCGTCAAGACCCTAACCCGACACATTACCACTAGACCACGGCGCCTCAGTGTTTGCTGGAACCGTCAAGACCCTAACCCGACACATTACCACTAGACCACGGCGCCTCAGTGTTTGCTGGAACCGTCAAGACCCTAACCCGACACATTACCACTAGACCACGGCGCCTTAGTGTTTGCTGGAACCGTCAAGACCCTAACCTGACACATTACGCATATCACGAAGCGTTTCACTGATGTTGACTAAATCAAAATATATTTTCACCATGAATGCTGCCAATTACACTGATTTCATTGTCGAGATTGTTAATATTTTACAATCTCACTGAAAAATGTCAGTATTCTTCGATTACGTGTGATTCAATGACATAAGAAAACGATGCGTGTCCTCAAAATGTAAATATCAATCTCCTTATTTTCTCAAATAACTTCATAATATAAATGATAGATAAGATAATCTGTTGTCTTTGTGTTTTGTCTTACAGTACCCTGAAGGTAGTCACGTGCATGCATACCATAATTATATGTTATTTGGAAAATGTCATAACAAAAAAGAGATAATGCATCTTTCCAGTTTTTAGAAATGAAAATGTATCCTCCGCCTTATGATATGTGCTGAATGCCCCGCCTTTTGTTAAATGTTCAATGCCCCGCCTTTTGTTAAATGCTCAATGCCCCGCCTTTTGTTAAATGTTCAATGCCCCGCCTTTTGTTAAATGCTCAATGCCCCGCCTTTTGTTAAATGTTCAATGCCCCGCCTTTTGTTAAATGCTCAATGCCCCGCCTTTTGTTAATTGCTCAATGCCCTGCCGTTGGAAACTGCTAAAGCAATGTCCCCCTCCCTTGTTCCACTGCTGAATGCCCCGCCTGAGGTCATCTGCGCAATGCCCCGATTTGGTCAGCTGTGCAATGCCTCACCTTTGGTCAACTGCCAACAAACGGTATAACTATAACGTACTTTGTGTAAATCAGGTCAGTCACTGACATTCTATCTGTCTCTGGTGACTTCGGAGTTTTCTTGTTTGAAACCCAAGTAAAGAAGACACAGCATGTCTTCACATCTAAAACTTGTATTTGCTTTAGCATGTTACCAATGTACACATCCACTGAAGCAGATAAATGAACCATACACTGAAACAGACATTGTAAGCGTTCCTTAATGGTTACAAATGGTTTGGACAGCCAATGTCGCCACGAACTGATTTTACATAATTTATTATGGTGACACCAATGTAGGTCTTTATTTAGAAGATAACTGGATTGCGTTAGGCGATATCAGGATGTACAAATCAAATTAAGCAATATGATATAATCAATGTTACATTATGAATGGGCAGTTTTTGTTACAGAATTATGAGATATGCTCTAGCTAATGTGGTATTATTGTACTGGCTACGTTTTTTTTTTCTGGTTTGGGTTTTTTAAACGTAGGATAGGTTTGATCCAAAAAGCAAGTCAAAGATTCAGAACTATTTGATGTGTGTTCATTAAAGGTTCATACTTAATAATATCTGTAACTGGTTCATCCATTGTTTCTGTAATAACAATATTTTTCCGTTAAATTGTTTTGAAAATCATTGTCGACCGGAAACGGTGGCCGAGTGATTCGAGCAATCGCCTCGAGAGCGAGGGGTAATGGGTTCAAGCCCAGGAAGCGACAAATCGAAGTCGTAAATGTGGTACTGGTATAACTCCCGTGCATGACGTTTAACATGAATGGGGTAGTTCCAGAAGTGTTTGACCTTGAGGCAGGATGATGTGACTGGGTATGATATCATTCCACGTGTCTACGGCGTGATACTGCAGTGTGGCAGCACTATATCTGCCTAATGTTGACATATTCTAAAAATATACGGAACTACTGTCGGTGGGACGTCAAACCCAATAAACAAACATACACATCATTGCCAAATTGATTGAGTCTAATTATCAGACGGATTGACCCAAGGGACCATTCTCGGCTGTAAAGTCGTTAGAGTGATACTGGTGCCTGGATATCGCAGTGGTAACGCACTTCGCTTCTCACCAATGGGCCCCAGGTTCGATTCCTGGGCACGTAGGTAAGAGGATACAGTGGTCGCCCGTCTAGCCGCATTGGTTTTCTCCGGGCACTTCGGTTTCCTCATACAATAATGACCACATACGCCGCCACCAGAGCCATCGAGAGTGATTAATATAAGCTGTGAGAATATGTTTCTTAATCAATGTAAAATAAATATAGTTTAACCCAGCTTAACAAGCTATAACAGCTTTGTTACTTTAAAATACATTTATATATTTAGTTTCATCCATTTGGGCTGGTTTATTTATAAATCTTTAATCAAGGATATATTCTGTATATGTCATGTTAATTTTTATGTTTGTCAATTTATTTAGTTCAATATATTCATATATCACTCCGCTTCACGCGACTGCATTCTATATATTTATGCATAGTGTGTTGAACTCGAACAGTTGGGTTAAATGTGTTTGGTGCCACTTTATTAATATGATATTAAAAATGTGTGAGAAATACACACGTTAAATCGTTATTTTCAGTTATTATTTAAAACTATTTTCTTGGTGTTAGTTTAAAATAGTAACTCGTTTACAGTCCGACAGGTATATCAATTAGGTCTATCACGTGATCCATCAGGGTATATGACATGATTATAATCTAAAACTGATTGGTCGCATAGAAGTTCGATTGCAAAAAGACAGAAATTACTTTTATGCTATGGCCACCCTAGGTGTTAATCCCGATAGCGTTAATCCATTAATATCAGTTGATTTGTACAGCAAAATAGTAAGGCCCATTGTATTATATGTATTATACTATGCACAAGTCACTATAATAAAATATTTCTTATCTTATCTTATCTTATATGGCTGCAAGTTATCGTGCAATCTGCCGCCCTCATACATAAAGATAATCAACCGGGTCCAGCAGTTTGTGATTCAAGGGTTTACAGCAAGCGCAAGATCTGACATGTGCCAGGCAATAAACTAATTTGTGATATAACTGATAACAAACTTATGTCTTTGCATAAAATATTAGGCCTTAATACAAATAATATTTTTCTACGAAGATACTCGTTATTTCTATCAGGGGCAAACACCGTTGTACATGGGTTTATACCGGATAAATGTAACCTGCTGTATAGATACGGCTTACAATCATTCATAAACAACGTACTGATTAATCCTGTCAGTATGCATGGAAACGGTTCACTAAAAGAATCGTCTATAAAACAGACGAGCGAAAGTGGAACAATAGGATGTCATCCTGTGACGACTTTGCCATTTTCAGAAACTTTTGTCCTACTATATGTCGCACTGTGATATTTGACGTTGTACGGTGAGGAGAACAGTAGCAAAGGCGTGGTGTGAACCTGTTTTCATAGAAACATTATTGTGTTCCAAGTGCTTGACTATACAATATAATAAACTAGTCAATTTATTATGTGAATGTGTTGCAACGGAACACGTTAGATCATTATTTATACAGGATATACTGCTAGAATACGGATCTTACATTGTGAACCAGTTGTTATCATTAGACAATTTAAACTTTTCTGTACGGGTCCTAGGTGCTCCGATCGTTCCTACCCTGGGGGAAACAGACAATAACAAGTTCTTAACCAAATCATTTCGCTTTGTTCACGCCTGTTTGCATGGTTAGAGTCACGTACAAAATCATATGCGGATGTGTAACTTGACTCAAAGAACAATTTAGTGACACATAAACTTCACACCCTGAAGCAGACAGTATGTCTTCTTCTGCATTAAGTCTTATTCTTGTATCAACGTTTCAGCAAACTAGAAGATGTTAAATATTAATATAATTACAAGATTTTCCCGACCTTACATATTTGTACCCTCATGTTATTGTAATTATGCTTTATTCATTATTCATTGGAATTCTCAGTGGATACTTTCCTGTTGTCTTTGATTTGATTGAATATTTACGCAGGGTATTGTGTGTCAGTCCCGGTTTACATAAAATTGAATCTCTGAATTTAATTTGACCGTGATTACAAAGGCCTCACTATTAAAATCACCCTAACATCAGATTGCTATTTTCAGATGTGCAGTCTATGTAATGATAATCACACTATCTCATTATTATAATCAGTTGACTACAGTTTACTTTAAAAGTTGTCTCAATAATCATCAGGAAAACAGCCACATGTTGAGTTAATTTAAGTCTTTACATGTTGACAGCAATTCAGGCAATATTTAATAGACAGGGATATTTATTGATATGTATCACACTAACGACTTCAGCATCGTCTTTTTTGCCTAACCATCTTCATCAGTGAAGTCGGCCTGACTACTAACATAACAATACTCTGGACAAATCAGAGACCTGAATCGATCCCTTAAGCAGCCGTGGCTCATATCCTTGCTGTGATCTCCACAAAGAATCATTAGTTCCCATGTGGCGTCTCCAACGTACACTACGCTACTTCTTTATGCAATTAACAACGCTGGAACCGCCGCGCTTTTGAACACAAACGTGAACAATATATACCTAAGGGCCAAAATAAATCAAATCACTAGCGCAGAAAAAAAAACTAGTTTCAAAATAATAAAATTTAGTCTGGCCTTTTCTCAACAGTTAAAGGAAATATTGACATACAAGTTGAAAACTCTAAAGGATGTTTCAGAACATTTCAAACACTGTAAACTTACACTCATATTTACCAACGTTTGCAAAAACTCCTAAATGCTCTATAACAACCCTGCCAATAGAAAAGTAATACTTGTATATATAATATTCTATGCTTACTTTCTTATTCCGGTAAATATGAAAATATGACTGAAACACACACACACACACACACACACACACACACACACACACACAAACAACAACAACAACAAAAAAGAACAAACAACAAAAAACGTGATGCATTGATTTATAGCAGCTTTGTTCACAGTAGTAGCCTCTGACCTTGGTCTTCCAGTGCAACTCCACTCCTTGAATTTTGCTATTCAACACAATGGTTGTTTAAGTCACCTTTAAGCTGTTATACGAGGTCATACATAGCAGCTAAAGCAATTTCAACCTCCCCGAATAGAAATCTCAACCACATTCCATATGAAGGCACAAGGCGAGGGCTTAGCGCAAAACGGTCGTAACTTGTTCTTTAATACATATAAGTTACGACCGTTTGCGTTGAGCCCTCGAGGGCATCGGGTTGCATCATATTTTATTTTCATTACAAAAGTAGAAACTTTTGAAAGTACTGCTTTTAATTGCCTATATATACTCGGTGCAGTCCTAAATAATGATAACAATATGTTGAAAATCATGTTACGAGAGAGTTCAGTCAATTGTTTGACTACTTGGTCTCTAGAAAAAGGTCTGATATGTGCTTAAGATGCAAAATATATGAAGATATGAGATGGAGGCAATCGTCCGTCTACTTTACTGTTCCTTTTCATTTGTATTTTATTCTAGACGAATATTGTATCAATGATAAAAATAAATTCCAATACTAAACATTTATATAGTATTCAATCCGTTTGCCTGTTTTATCCTCTCATAATCATTAACCGGTATTTTTAAAGCAAAATATAACTTTGAAATACCGGTTTATCATATCGATTATATATATATCTCGATCTCGATAAGTGTTCAATTTCCCCATCGAATGATTTTTTTTCGTTTAGAAATATCACACGTACAAATTGGACGAGTACATAATATCATATAAATATATCTCAAGATGATTACTGTTTCCCCCCTAAAAAGTTACTAAGACATAGCCGGTGTTTATAAAACCAAGGTATTTGTAATGTAACCCCCCCCCCTTTTTTTAATTTCCCAACTGATTCCATAAAACTTGTGTCATAAAATATGTATTCTACAATTACTAACAAACTCGTGACTATGGATAGCATGTACACCACGTTATTATCAAGTTATTCTACAGTAGTGCTGGATATAATTGTGGCAATACTATATGTGACTTAATAAAAACTACTTTCATCAAAGTTTTCTGAAACTATTCCTCACTTCATTCAAATATTTGATATATTATAATCCGAAATACAAGGCTGTTTGTGTTCTACCCTCTAGCCCCATGACATGTATAAACCAAAGCTGTAAGCTATAGAAGACGTCCATGACATTAGCCTTTGACAAAAACAACAAATGACGTATGTGGCTCTCAAATATTCACAAGTATTCAAAGTTCCTAACTCTAGGTAGAGGTCCAATTAACACCTTGCCCTGGAAGGAAAGAACAGTTTTGACCACCACCGCTAAGAATATGTTAGTAGTTTACAAAACAATTTTAATAAAACAGTTGTTACTCGAAAAGGAATTCGGTATATATTTTTATTTTCAGAAAGAAATAATAACACTTATAATGCATAAGAGAAAATGTATACACTCTAACAATTACAAGTGATTGATACTACACCGCTATGACTCAATATTGCTTGGACGTTACTCAACTCATGAGTGACATACAATGTATGTTATTTTGGTACTACACCGCTATGACTCAATATTGCTTGGACGTTACTCAGGTGACATACAATGTATGTTATTTTTGAATGGTCAGTATAATAGATATGACATTTAATTACTTTTATTTATATATCATATAAAGGGTTCCTGGCCTCTATTGAAAATAGGATAGATTTACGCTACAGTTTCAATATAGACAATCCTATAAACATCTAATGGTTCAATCCAAAATGAAGTAAGAACATGTCTTCTTAAGAAATTTAGCATTACAAGAATTCAAAATGAACTCCGGAGTATACACAGAATTTCTTTCTCTTAAAAGATCCAAGTCATGTCCAAGACGTTGTGGAATTAAAAACAATATATGTGAGTTTTACATTATTGTTTTTTAAGGAAAATGAAATATGACAATCATTCTGTAGACATAAAAAGTGATTATCATTCTAAGGATCAAACTTTAAAAAAATCTAATTGTGATGCAAAAATTTAAACTGTATCGTGTGAACGCCGCCTCTCTCACGTGGAGTCGTTTGTTATACGTTTAGTAATTACAGATGATTATAATTAAGTTCTAATCAGATTTAATGATTATTTAATACATCGCAAGTTCAAATATATAATGTCATAAGAAATATAATTCTCTTAAAGATAATCTTATGCAGAGAACGTCCGAAACGAAAGCGGGATGCCCTGGGTTCGATCCCTGACCGCGTAATAACAAAGTCGTTAAAATGGCACATGTAGCTCCCTTCTTGGTGCTCAGCATTTTAACAGGGTAGTTCTAGGATTGTTTGACCCGATATAATGTTACTGGGTGCGGTTTATGGCGTGATACTGCAGTGTGACAGCACAATATCTGTCTCGAGTAGACATAGTCTCGAAGTGATTGAAATACGCTTACTAGTTTTTTTCAATCGATTTATTTTTATTTTCACATATTTTTATGTTAAAAAAAGGTTACTGTGCTCTTTTTATGCTAATAAAGTGTAAACGTATTTATTTATGTTTATTGAGAAACAAGGTCTTAAAATTTATACTAATCCGTCTCGACGGATCCAGGGTTGGACCAGAATTTTGCGCCTTGGGAGGTCATGAAATATCCTTGCTCTTAACGGGGCTCGAATCCTTCGGGTCTGTTGTCGGATATGTTACCAATGAACCACGGCGCTTGTTTCGTCATAAATATCTGCAATATCTGAAACACCCTTTTTATGCTACATTGGTGCTTCCATGGTGA
>CM037787.1:61513251-61563251 GCA_021229015.1 Solen grandis | reverse complement strand
CAATTATCTTTGATAATTCTAAAGACATTTCCAAATGTACATCTTTACAAAACTCCACGGTGGAATGATGGTTATGAAGCATTTTTTTAGTCTGTTCATACACACTGTTTTAAAGAGTAAAATACTATTTCACGGTCTTAATTAATGCAATATTTCAATAAAGCAAGTTAAATACACTTCCACATGCAGGTTTTACGCGCTCTAATAAATAGTTATCTGTCTAATGATCCGCCTTTAATGCATACTTTCGTCATGAATAAGGAATTCTCGTTTAACAATGACATTGCGTCATAAAAACAATACAAAATCTCTTATGTTTTCTGTTGGCCTACTTCCATTTTCATTTCAGGCATTATGCGCGTCAAGTGATATTCATTCAAACTCCATCTTTCCTTGGCCTTACTTTAATAACAAGCAAAAACTGAGCCACGTGAGTGAAAAAATGGAAGCTAAAATAGATCGAGAGTAGTATCCTTTTTATGATATATAGTCCATTAGGAACTGGCGTAAAGTACTGTTACAGCATATGAATTGTCGAGAGAAACTTCGTTTAGTATTGTTTTATTACTAATCCACAAGATTATTCAACCGTACATACCATATTTTAATGAAAATTGCTTATTTACGTGTCCTGCTGAAATTGCTATAAGATAATTTTTGTGCTTTAATGTAGAAATTTACCGTTTAATTTGATCTAAGTTATTCACTAGTTGTATAGAATGACAATAAGATGTTCAAGTGAACTCAAGTTCTTACAGCAAACTTAACATACCATTTCTTATAAGGTACCATTTTCTTTTATATTTTTCTTCATTTATACATTTAATCTTTATACATACAATTGGTGTAAAAGTCAAAATGCCATTGTATGTAGCTGCACACATTGATATGTTTCACTTTATAAATAAAAACGTAATAATAAAATGCATGATTCTGACTCGGAGAACCTTTAAGACAGAATATTTCATATTTATTTCACCAAAAATGCACTATTGTGAGCATTGCACCAAATGGCCTTACCCTTAGTGTTTCATAAGTAATCCACGCCCCCACTTTCTTTTAAACAATTTTGTCTTATAGTTCATGTGTGTTGCTTTATATGCAACAAAGTGACTCTCCACCTGGCATAACCTTCGAAGCTTTCATTCACTGAACAAAATAACAGCTAAAATAGTAAAATGGGTCTGTCAATAACTACGTGGTCACGTGATTGAATAATTGCCAAGTGGTTTGCACTGGCTCGCTCTATTTTCATAGACACTATACTCCCCAATCAATATCAACATATCACGCGCACTGCCTTATAAGGAACAGGATAACATTACATTTACTGTATATTCATTACGAGTACTTCAGATAAAAATATTTTTTTTTATGAAAGTTTAACTGTGTGGTATTGTTCATATTGAAAATTTAAGAATTTCAACTTCGCACACAATGCTTGAAAAGCTAACCTGGGGCTGCTTTCGTCTGTATACTACAGACTTCGTCAGCAAAATGACACACCGCTCGAGGATGTGAGCGATGTTTACGCTGAAACCCAGATTTACGACAGGTTATTGACCCCCGTCTCGGTTGAGGGATGGTTTCATAACACGGATGTATGTGTCCTAGCTCTTTTACTCCCCTTTCAATGCAAGACGGGTCCCTGTCTGGGATTCAGCATTAATCTAGCTCACGTATTGTATATATTTGGAACTTTTAGATAAGATGTCTTGTATGGGGAAAATAAATGCTATTATCTTAACGCCCGATAAATATTCAAGTTTTCCTTTAAAATATATACATTTCAGCAAGATAATTCAACTACTCATACGGGTATGTTATAGAATATAATTTTGCTATAAATGCATGATTGTGTTATGTTATATAATGGCGAAATTCTACTGCTTAATTTAAATTTCATGAAGTTTTCATTTATGGATATTTCACCAATGGCGAAAAGAAAGTACTAATTAAATGTTCATATAACATTAATTTCTTATATCCAAATTATTTTTTATTAATGCTATTTTTGTTTGTTTTCCTTTACATGTTTTTTTTTTCTTCACGTAGTTTATTCTTTATGTGCATTTCACACTATGCATCCTTATACTTAACAGTGGTGTAAAGGCATTAATAAAAATACCATGGAAATTAACTATTCCCGTCATTTTGAAAATAATAGAGCAAAAGTATCTAAGGTGTTAAATTTTGACTCGGTAAATTAATTGGGCAAAATATTTCAATTGTTCTTACCTTTAAATGATTCATAAAAAAATCCGCGTTCTCCTTCAAACTATATTATGTATTTTATCACGTATATTGCCTTGTAAACTTTGTAAGTGTATGAAAAAGTGTACATCCGGCATGAATACTTCATGCATCGGCTAACGTTTGTACGAGTTGGACAGTTGCCATGTTTTAATCTCCACGATCATTTGAGTGTTAAAAATAGATGTATGTCATTTATTTCAAACGCGTTCGTATCTTTATATCAACTACAGAAATAATAATATTATTTTTTTACTCAAATGGTCAGCTCCTAATGACATTCTACAATTGCTTTTGTAAATTTAATCGGTCAAAAATGAGGCACTCTGCGGACGAGGCTTTCTTCCTTCTTCCTTATAATATCTTAATGGAAAAGTAAAAAAAAAATATAAAAAAATCAGAATTGAGTTAATTCTGACCCTCTGCAAGAATTGCTCTGACCTTGATAATGACAAAAAATGTAACTGCAGGGGTGGTGAATTCAGTGAAATCTGGTCAAACTTGTCACCCCATTTATTACTGAATTAAGGTTTCTTTGGGATGGAATAACTGGAAGTGCTGACGCTTTCTAAATATATTCTAACTAGGATACTGCAGTGAAGTATAGTTAAAAATGATACGCCAGTATTCAGTAACTGATTTCAGTTTTGGTTCTTGATGCCTGCTTCGCGCATGCGCAGCGCAGTTTAAAACTCGAAATTGAATATGGCTTTTGTTGGAGGTTTCAATGACATAAATTTGTTGATCTAGATAGTTTTATTTAGTCTGATTTATCAAGTTAGCGATCTCGGGCCTTTTGTTCTTGTGATTTAAGAGTCCAGCATTTAGAATGAAAGATTTTATCTTTTATATCCTTACTGTCGCCAACCTTTATGATAATAACAATCCCCTTTTGCGTATTGCGACCAATAATCTCGATCCAAATGCCATTCATAACTTTGCTAATCAGACCATGATCCCCCTCCCTTTGTAATGACCTCAGTCTGTGTCATTTTCCGACCTTCGTGTTATACAACAACAGCTGCTATTTGCACGGTACGTTTTAATAACTCTTTTAAGGCACGTCACAATGTCTGAATTTTTTGTACGTGTGTTGGTATAATAATTTTAATAATAGTGATTAGGTAACAATTATGGTAAAATGTGACAGAAATTTGTATATTTGATATTGTATTGGAAATATGAAATGACAAAAAAATGGCAGAAATAATGTTGTTAAAAAACGGTGATATGTGAGTTTTATGACTTCATTACATGCAGCAAATCATAATATTCGATTAAAAGTTCACAACACTAAATACCTAAAATTGAACCAATGTCATGTGACTTTTCACTTATCAAAATAAGAGGATAACTCATTTGGATATAGGAATGATTTCAGTTATAATGTGTTTATGCTCAAGTAAAAAGTCAAGGTCAAACTGTGGAGATGTGTACAATTAGAATAATACATGATGGTAACAACATTACTCTTTTATCATACAAAGGTTGGATAAATTCACAAAATATATAATCGATGTTGAGTAAATGTCTCCAAATTTTTCGTGGTATGTAGTAAACAGTTATTCAAGAATAAAACAAAAAGATGTTAGCATAATAATATAAGAACTCTTCTTGTGTGACTAATAATACTTTAACAGTCACTAAATCCAAGTCCCGTTTCATATGCACATTATTTTATGTGCACAATATGTTGTTTCCGAACTTACTTGCTCGAAAAACATTTCTAAACAGATTTTAAAGAATCAATTCATAAAATTCAAATTTTAAAAATTACAATGGTCAGCAACCAACTTTTGAAATTTTTAATATTCGTTAACAAAATCATTAACATAAAAAGATAAATATGTTTTTAAACTGTGTTTGACTGGCTGTCACTTTATTCTAATAGTCCTAAAACTACTCTTATGTACTGAGAAACAAACACAAGGGATATATATATATATATATACCAAAACTATTTTAAGAACTTATTGTAACATTGTCTGATTTGAAAGAGACATGACTTAAACTTAAAAACCTATGCGAGCTTTTGAAAACACATTAACTAGGTACGTCTTGTCAGTTACGTCATACAAAGTTAATCTTTCCATTAATGTCTTTTTTAAAAATAAATTCACACAAGTTAACTATGGAACATAATATTAGCTTTTATGTTCGTACAAATTAACACGTCTATATACGTCTATCGTATTCCAATGAGGTTTAAGAATTATAACAAGAGAAAAAGAAGAACTTTCCTAGAGAGGAAATAGAATAGATCTATAAATAGATCTAATAAGATATGTAGCCTTAACATACGACAGTTGGCTTATAAATTTGTTATTGTGGGGAAAATACAATATACTTATATCATTCAACCTATCTACGTCGTATATTTTCAAATTTACTCGTCAGCAGCTGCATATTTATTTTACTCTATACCTCAGTCTTTTTTGAGAAGCCTTGACCTGATCGTCTCGAGGTATGCATCAACGGTGCAAAATAGCTTTATTTTGATAAAGTTTAGGAAGCTGCCTGTACACATGTAAACATTCTCTGGTCATTCACATTAAACACTTCAACGATACTATACACTCAAGTTCAAATCGCTGACATTTAAAAACACGCAGTACCCAATAATCTGACCAGGATTTTAGTCTGTAATGCTCTATTTTAAAGGAATATACGTTATCGGTAAAGTATTTGCTGATTCTTGAACAGGTTTACAGTGTATAAAATCAAATTTACTGACGTTGTTAAAATGTGAAGTAATGGTTGTGATCATGTCTGATTTTTTTTTCAGATCTTGAGATTAGTCGTGGCAATCAAGTTATTCGTAGCAATGTTTTTGACGGTTAGAAAATATGTTGAAAACAATTGTCAATCGTAATCACCGCATCAGCTCGTATTGTATCGTAACAAAATGTGACATATCGCTCAATTTGGAGCCTAGGACGCTAGAGAACTGGCCAAATCTCCGCTTCCTTATGAATCATGGTCGCACCCAGGACTGGGTATATATACTGGGGTCCAATCGTAGCTTAAATATTGATCACGCTCAATCCTGATCGTGAAGTACATCGAAAACACAGATGTAGACATTTATTCGTGATTAAGGTACCAGATCGTCCCAAATCGGGGACCCCAACTATGATGATTGTGTAACATTGTGATCCATTTGTGGAATCAGTAGGGACAATCCTATAGGAACATAATCCTAAAGGAATTGTAACCAGTTCGTACCAGAACGTATCGATTTTCTACCCAAACACAATAGATGAAAAAAAAGAAGAATTTACGAAATTTACTAGGAAAAGACTGCTGATTGTTGATCAAATGAAACGAGGAAAATGATAAAATATCATATCAATTCAACAATTGGCATATTTTCTTATCGTTTTGACAGGGTATAAATTTTGAGAAGAAAAGATTACACATACGAGTGTATTCCACAGAGAAAGTGAAAGATAGAAAGTTTGCATAAAGGACATATTTATCTATGATCCACCCGTAAAGAGTTATCATAGATAGGCGTAAAATGAGATTGAAACATCATATGCATGGCTGTTATTATTCACACACACAAAGTTACACACAAACACACACAGATAAAGAGAGAGAAAGAGACTGTAAACGACCGCCAACTTTAAGTAAAGTTAGACAGGTTACAGATTTTGTCTTCTATGATCTATAATATATCATAGGTTTAGTAAAAGTGAACTTCGTTAATTGAATACCTTATAGTTCACATCCTGTGTGTGTATATGTGTTCCGCAAAGGAAACTGTTGTTTTCATAAATTAAGAAACTGGGAAAGCAATTTGAATATGGAATATCCTCATTTTATGCAGTATGCGATAACTGTAATTGTTATTCCACCTTCGCACTATTTTATGCTAAGCCATAACAGATGACGATAAACTTCTATGCTTTAGTCTATATAAAATGCATCTAGTCCTGACTACATCAAATACTGAACATCTTTAACTTTTTGAATATATACGCATTATTTTGTTATACATGCAATAGTAAAGGATTATCCTAAAATTCAACTTCCGAAATCAGAAAATAAAACACGGTATTATAGTATGTTTATGAAGGTATGAAGTATAAGTTAATTTGAAAATAAATAGATAAAACGTTTAAGGTTAATTTCTTTTACGTCAAATTTGAAACATTTTTTTTACAAATTCTAATTCCTTTTATCTACGCTTTGGTAGAACTAGCTAGAATTTTACGCCATGGAGGTTCGAAACAAAGAAAATTGACGCAATTAAGGAGAGGATGTCAAAGATCATTGCCTCGGGTATTCGTCTTCGTATTAAATTACAGTTTACTCGTCGAGGTGAATTAAATGATAACTGCAAACTAATGATTAAGTATTTAGAACATGAGCTAAATGTAATGCGTTCTAAACTGTATTACGTCGTTTTTGGATCAAATCTACTGTACCGCATTTAATGCATACTTTCGTCACAGTCTATCGTGAATATTTTGAGAACTGCTTACTGCAGAGACTATTATTTCAGTTTTCGTGAGCGACCTAGTTTAAATTTGTAAAACCGTGTTTCCCAATTAGATTTAAAAAACAACAACGTCAGATTAATGCTGAATTTTGTTTTCTGAAATATTTCTTTGTATGACGTATTTATTCCTTTGTGTGGATTTGAAACAATACTTAAAATTCTATGACAAAGTTATTTAATATTTTCATTTTTAAATAAAAGAGCAAAATATACACGTATACATGTAAAAGGCTATTCTGATACCGCAAGCCAAATAAAATATTTAAACAAATACACAATATTAATGTACTATTATGATAATTGCATAAAACCTTTTACATTTAAGTGTTTTATAAATAATACTTGTCCTCCCTTTAACAATAATCACCTAATACACATGAAAGAACAGATATGGAAGATAACTATAAATCTCCTCCTTCATTTAAAGAGAAAGAGCATATGTATGAAACTCCGACACTGAAAACCTATTAAACAAAATAAAATAGCATTGTTTATTCTGAACGGTACATTTATGTAATCAACCACCGGACCTTTCAGCACTCTACTTCGACACACCGTGATTAACATGATAAGAAACTAACATTTGACTAGTTGTGCTGAAAACTTGAGTCTAGCATATGAATTGATCTTACCTTTTTTATTGTATAAATATTACATTCTCTCTACTATATCCCTAGTAATATATCAAATGTTCGAAGTCTACTTCGAAACTACTACGGTTATACCAGGGGATTCTATATGACAAAAACTGAGTCCCTGGTTTAAATTTTATTTTAGTTAAGTGAGTTTTGCGTTTACAATAATAAATTTTATTATCCGGATGAGCCAATACGATTACGATATTATCTATTTATAGAGTTTAACATACGAGCGTTCATAAAAATCAATTTTGCAATCATTTGGACAAATACTCAGGCATACTGCGCTGTTGGATTAAATTTTGTATTAACTTTCTGGATGGTAAATATTTACTTATAAGCGTTCTGTTACTTAAGTTGTTGTAGTTTCCCTGACTTGAGAATAATGTAATCTTATTTAATCCATGAATTAAATAATTTAACCTGTTTTGATACTAAAGCTTAAAAAGAAAACACTTTGTGAAAGTCGTTCGTTCAGCCGGTCAGTGTTAATAATACTGCTTTTTACGAGTAGTTGTTTTTTATAATGTAATTTACAGATTTTAATACTACTACTACTACACTACACACACACACACACATACAGAGACTTTAGATAATGGGTATTCTTGACCTTGACGAAAGAGAAAAAAAATCACATCTAGATTTAATAGTAATTATAAGTACACGGCATAAATGAAGAACCGGTATTTTAGTTGTAAAGGCATATTCAAATATTCAGATTATATTCATAAAAGTTAAAATTCACCTCATAAACTTTAAAGGAAACAAAACTGCATTTTGTAAACTTTTCTACCTTTGGTGAAAATGCTATCATCTTTACTGCATGAATAAAATAATTTATTATTATTTTTTGGCGCTTTATTACAGCCTTCTTCGTTCCTGTCTACATTTAAAATCAGTGAAGCGTAAAAGACTTGGCCAGTGACACAACCATTAATCATATTCAGTTTACGACGACTTACAAATACTGCATGTGTTCAAATTTAGGAATTCACGTAGAGCATTTTATATTTGCTCTATTTTGTTATATAACTATAGCAATTGATTAATCCAATACAATCAGTTTCCAGAACCCCACAATGTAAAGGTCGATAAATATTATGTATAGTAAAGTATAAAGTTTGCTAACTGACAAGTTACATAATTCACTCATATAGAAACAATGTATTACATCTGATTTTAATACCTGGAAGGACGAGAATAACTCTCGACAAACGAATCGGTGAACAATGAAAAAATAAAATTACATGTGATTCTCGATCTCTCCTTAACTATAGTTTAAAGATATTAAAAGCTTACCTGTATTGTCATCTATAAAAACTACGCAAATCTTACCGAACCCGCGTCGGTGAATTTATGGAACGTCGGTTTTTTCCATATACTTTAAGCGACACTAATGCCTATACACTATTAACCCATATATATTCTGAAAGAACATAGTTTCTAGTTTCCAAAAATAGTATCTTCAAGAAAATCCATCCATAAATAAAAAAGATACAGCGATTTAAAAATCAACATCTCCGATCGGAATTCGCTCCGACAACGAAAAGATCGATCGGTACCTGTCCGTTGTCGGAAATTTCCGATCGAATTTCAACAGTCCGACCGGAGAAAAACGATTGTTTTTTCTCGATACCTTCTTTATTTTTCAGAAACATTGGGTGGTTGTTTATTGTTATCACCTGAACTTAGAATGCAAAATAATTATTGATGATGATGACGATGATGACGCTATTTGCGTGAATTTATTCGTGTGATTAATTATAGTGTAATCGGGGTAAAACAAAGCGTCCGGCAAATAGGCGTTCCTGGATATTACTATCTCACTATATTACAACTTCTGCATTTAAACACGTTAATTAAGGCGCAAAATGTAAATCTTAAACCTAACGTTGCTACTTATTTGTTAAACATAAGAAAAATGTATGCACCCAATGAATAGCGTGTCCCATGTTGGTAACATTTTATTAACATCACTATACGTAATATTTTGCACATCTGATACCAACATGAAGATCAAGAGAGAAGCGTTCGTTGTATTTTTGTAGACACTTTTATGTTCTTCTCAAATAAAGATTTAATTATGATTAAATGTAACATTGCTAAAATGAACACTTATTTGGAGTCATCTATTTATATTGGTCATCAAAACATTAAGGTCAAATATTTTTTTCTATTTGGCTTATGGTTTACTCGTATACTCGGTCTCTATGGGCCGTTTACTGTTGTTTGTTTTTAGGAGTAATGATACTGATTTCAATCATTTAAAATAAGTCCTACGAACGAATTGATATGAATTTTTCAAAGCGGATAAAGTTTAAAATAATGTTTAGTTATTGACTCAGAAAATCTGGGAAAATAGCTTAAAGCTGAACATGAAGTGAAGGATATATTAAAGAGTTAAGAGAATTTCAGTTTAAGACATAAGTAGAAACCCGTAGTAAATAAATGAAAAAGAAATAAGATTATTTTTTAAAACTTAAAAGATTCCTTTTAATTAAATAAGAACTCTGTAAACGGATTTAATTTTCTTTGATATTCTTAAATATTCAAAATCTCGTTCCTGTCCACACAGTTAGCACAGAATATTGACGTTTGATACAAAAATATGCTACTTGTAATTTCCAATGACCAATGATGCAGCAATGATGAATTCGATTTTACCACAGAGGTATACAAATTGTATATAGAGACTTTATAAAGTAAACGTGTTGGGAAATGATGGTTATTACTACACGAGCTGTACATATAAACTGCAATATATAAAATATCGTAATCACGCTGGGAAATATTTCGTTTAATTATGAAAGTAATTTTTTTACCCTATTAATTAATTTTCAGAATTCATTTTGTGAAGCACGATGCACATTATGCATATGAATGTGTTGAATTGTTTGAAAATTATCTGCAAATAAGTGCTAGAAAAAGACCACGATATTGCCTGTATTTATCATGCAATAGATCTTGCCTTCTATTCTTGTTCCTGAATTATTCATCATTGTTTACTTGCATATGATAACAGATTACTGGTTCATACACCGCTTTTAATGCATACTTCGTCACGGCCTTCGTCAATCCTGAGTCTATCGCTCTTATCGTTTATGCGTAATGAATGTATAATGCGGGGGTGTTTGCAACAATTTGATTTATGACTGTCAAGGTTCAAGTGCTTTGACTCCGACAATGATATAGTAATAGCTCTTCAGATTATGAGATAATACTATTACCACGACCAGCGCCACAACCAGTATTAAAAGTGCAATCACCATCATCATCATCACCATCATCATCATCATCATCATCATCAATTCCTACATCCCATGGTGGTGAATTAAAATTGTTCAGTACATTGCCTTCGAAAATTGTATGTTCGAACGCTGCTGAAGCAAGATTATTTCATGACTAAGATGACCAAGTTCTGTTTCGATCACACAAACTGTCTTGATTTATATAAGGTTATAGAAACCTTGTTTTCTAATAGATACAAATGAGATTTAAAAACGCTATACCCATGGCTATTATTAACCACACAATTATTCATTAACGTGTCCGACGTAATTTCATCAAAGTAAAACCGAAAATTGATTATTATATAAGTATTAAGGCATTTGTCTACCACTATCCTGCTACTTTGTCTAGCCCCAAAATCTGCATTGCCTTCGAAAAATGTAAGTTCGAACGCTGTGGGGCAAGATTATTTAGACCTTTTTTATAGGACAGTTTATCATGCGAGTAAAATAATACCTGCATATTGAATTTGGTTTAGTTATTATAATATATGATTGAAAGTAGTTTTAGTATTTCACCTTATTTTTCAAAGAGATTCTTTGATGATATCATAATACTGTCTACTATATTGTTTTCACTTTTCTGAATTTTCTGTTTCATAAAATTATTTAACTGCTCATATAGTTATATTTTTGAGATATAAGTAATTTAATGTCCTGATAATGTTATTATAATGGAAAAAAATCTACTAATTTAATTTCTAATGAAGTGTACAGTGAAGTATATTTTATTAGCCCATAAAATAAAATAAAATATTCTTTTGTTCTTGCTTTTTATACGAATCAATATGTATTTTTATATATGCATTTTTATTTTCTCATTTTCATTGAATGTGTCTTTCGATAACATAAATTCTTCTTTTTGTGGACTTCGCGTTTTCCTTATACATTGTATTAATAATTTATGTAAAAGCAGCGCTTAAAATCCCCATTGCTAAAAACTTGTAAATCTTTATTTTATTTTCATTTTGAAAAGAAAAGAACAATGCTGTTATAATGTTTTAATTTTGACATTTAATTAATTTCAAAATAATAAAAAATTGTACTATCATGAGGATTTCACGAACTGTTCTTACCGTTAAGTGTTTCGTAAATAATCCACGTTTTCCCCCTTAAACAGCATCACATATATCGTGTAAGCAACAAAAAATAATAGACTGTCCACCTTGCAGCTAGTCAAAACGTCATTCACCCAAATTTAACATCTGATAGTAGGTCTTGATTAGCCATATTGAACTGTATTGTGGGACACCCACGCGCATCTTTCCCGTTATAAAATAGCATACGATGGAGGTTAAGGTGTATGAGTAAATGAGTACGTATACATGCTAGCTCACCTGGGCAAAATATGCTCAGCTGAAGCTATTATAATCGCGCCGCGTTTATCGCCGTGTGTCGTTCGTCATCAACCATTTGCTTTATATTATATCCCCTCTGAAACTACCAGGCTGATATTGGTGACACTTTGAATTATGATCCTTAAGTGATACTTTACAAGGTTACTTAAATAAATTTGGTCATGGAAAACTCAAATGACAAAAGAAATTCATTAAAAATACTAAAACTTTTCTTTAATACTTGCAAATAATCTGATTTGTTATAAAGTATAATTTATTATCCAACTTTCTATCTAAATTGGTATTGATGACCAACATGTTACTGAATTATGCACCAATGATCAACTCAATGCCCTCTATCCTATTTGCCCAAAATAATTGATAAATTCGAAAAGAGGCTTTATGCTGATAATATTTATAGAAAACATAATAATATCAATTGTTTTCTCTGAACTGTTGCAAATCAACAAATTTCATCTTGCAAAAATCTCTGCTCATGAACCACTACCCTTCAGATTTAAATTTTGGATGTTGATGGGGGTCACAATGTCAAATATTAGTTGAGATATATAGTTTTATTTAGGATGATGATAGTGGGAATTGTAGCACCACTATGACTTTTTGTCTGACATATAATAAACATATAATATTTAAAACAATAAAATAACGAATGGTATGCATTACTGTTTTACATATCATTGAATTAATCACTAATCCACTATCAACACCGACTATCTTGTATTTCTAGGGATACTTTGTTTCATTTTTTTTTTGTTAAAAAAAAATGTCATATATTCTGATCTGATTTATATAGGTGACATATATTTTATCCGTTAATCTGACTGATGTACCCTTTATTTACCTAATATCACTTAATCTGCTACTATCAGCTTTTTTCTAAAATCAACTGAAAAAAATACTTCATTTCTAAAAGATAAATCTTCTTCATTCCTGGTTTAAAATCTTCTCATGGAAAAGAATTATTATTTTCATTATACCAGTCACACTGTTACATATAGATCATGTGCCCCACTGGTAAAGTATTTCTGATATTTTGCCGTGTTATATGCTTTGAACTGGTTTTGATTTGACTGTTTTGATTTGAAACATTAATGTATGAACATGTTATATGTAAGTCACTTTTTAAGACTATCTCCATTCATATTTGTCAATCTGATATACCCTTTGTCCCTTTGTCTTTCTTTCTTTAATCTTTTTTATGAAAACAGTTTTATAGTGTCTGCAATTGATTAATTGCAAAAAAACTGGTTACGTGAGTTTTTGACACCTAGTCCTATAATTTTTAATGTAAACTGATTTCGAGCAACACACAGAAAACAAGATATGCATTGAAATGCATATTTTATTCAAACAGTTTAACAGCTATATCACAATCCTTCCTTTCGACGGGAAACCGCATTGTGCATGCTTACTAAAGCACACTATTTTTTCTCCTGTTGCGCCTGTTTAAAATCAGTAAAACATGAACGAATATATTCATTTGTAAGGGCTATCACTTGATTTTAAATAGTTCAGGAAATTGGCTGTTGCGATAATCAGTGGCAGTCCATTCCAGTCTCTGATAGTTTTAACGGAATATGGTCATTTTCTACAGTATTTGGTAGCAGTGACTTGCCACGTAAACATAAGCATATTATCAGTACGTGAAAAAATAAATTATATCAGTTAATATAATCATATATATTGGGGTAGGATGTTCTTTTATCATGTCAGAAACAACTGAATAGTTCCTGTACCCTATGCCACACAAAATGAATCTTACCAGGTGACCACTACCACCCCAATCTGCAAAATATGGGTCTTACATTGATCGCGTGTGTATAATAAACCTCGTTGTGATACGGTGACGATGTGTCGTCACAGGTATAAATACAATCTCTGGCAACTACGTCAGGGAGTCGACGCTTTGGCTCAGTGGTAAAGCGTTGGACTCGCACGCCGGCGCATTGGCTTCGGTCCTGGGCCGGATCAAGTTTGTTACAATACAGTAGCGAATAAACAGGAACATTTTTAGTTCCCACAAAGAAATCAACTTTACCGAGGTAATGCTACTGATTTTATTTCTATCTGTTTCAGTAAATAGATAAAGAGCAAAGATAGTATGCTTTGGTGCAAAATTCGAACATTCTACCTAAAATAATTTACTATAATAAGCATTGTATTATAGAATAGTGTTGTTGATTTATAGAATTTCCTACTTTTAAAAGCTTAATCCTAACACTACATTTTAAATAAATTCCAGGACATTAAATATCATTGTGTTTCAGGTGCTTGAGTATGCAACAAAATAAACTAATCCATTTATTAAGTGAATGTGCTGCAACGGGAGACGTTAGATCGTTATTTATACAGGATATACTACTAGAATACGGACTTTATATTGTTAGCCAGTTGTTATCATTAGACAATGTAAACTTTTCTCTAAGGGTCTTAGGTCCTCTGATCCTTCCTGTCCCGGGGGATACAGACAATAACAAGTTTTTAACCAAATCATTTCGCCCTGTTCACGCCTGTTTGCATGGTTAGACTGACGTAAAAAGTATATATCATACTCGGGTGTGTAACTTGACTCAAAGACTGTTCCCTTGTAAGGTTTGAGATTATACTGTGCGTATGGGCTGCTCACATGTTCACAATGTATTCCAATTCCCATTACGTCCGTACACCCTATCAATGAATTAATCATGCATTTGTCTGAATATTTGCGCATGTATTTGTGTTTATAACTACTTATTTGATTTGTAAATATGTTATTTGATTTCACATTATATATTTACTTCATAACTCCTGAAATAAGGGAAATAAAGATTGAAAAAAATGACATTCAATATTCATCCTTGACCAAAATTAGGTATAACCATGGTGCTGGTGAGGATAATGATGAAACAAACGCAATTTATCAGCACCAATCACTGTCAGATACACACTAAATATGGTTTATTTTTAGACTCATACCTCGGTATATTTTAAAGTATATAAACATAACAATGACGCAAATGGCGTAGTGAAGGTTACGTACATACAACTGCACTCACATTCTCTGATTTGGCACTGGTCCAAACCTACTTGTTAGCAACAGCATGTTTATTTCACTCTATATCTCTGTGTGCGGTGTCAGAAGCGTATTGATCCTCTATATGTTTCTGTTTGTAGTTTGCCCTAAGAATCTAATACATGTATCAACGTTATAGTGTCATTCACAATAAATACTTCATCGGTAGTTTTGAGTGAAAATACACCATACACTCAAGACCATGCCAATGACAAATAAAAATAATACAATAGATATGTTGATTTTCCAGAGAGAAATAATAAAATAAATAATTAAATTCACTCTAACTCAATATTTTGGCAAAAGTATGCCTTTCTCAAGAAAAAAAAAACATGATTTTTTAGCAAGTTCAACATTATAAACGTTTGAATAGTCGCCATATTATCATTTTATAAATACTGCATCGGTAGTTTTGAATGAAAATACACCATACACTCAAGACCATATCAATGGCAAATAAAAATAACACACATTCTGTATGTCGTTGTTCTCTGATCTCACTTGTCGTGTGTTTTGTTGTCCATTAATTATTCATAACTGAATAATATATATTATACATATTATCGGTGAAATTTTTACAATACAAATAATTCCATCTGAAATATGGTTATATCCTTTGAAATTGACTTGACGTGATTTGACTTGACTATTTGAGTTTATCGTCGCTTCCACAGTTTTTAAGTCATATAGCGACGCCCAGCTAATTAAAGGTGGAGGAAGACCCCGAATGCAAGGAGGCATCCGGGTAGAACCACCGACCTACCGCAAGCCAGCTGGAAGGCTTAATCACATGAAAACCCGAATGACCCTGCCGGAATTCGAACCCACGCGGTGAAGGGCTGAGTGAGTGTTAAAGTTAGCGACTTAACCCTCTCGGCCATGGAGGCCCCTTTGAAATTGAATCAGCGTAACATTAATATATTCAAAAGAAAAACGCTCTGTTTTCAAACCTAACCACGAAATAGAACACTTTGAATTAAAAATGAAACGATACGAGTGAAAACGTAATTCATTTATCTCTTCTCTCTTTTAAGGTTAAAAAATTGCCGAGAAAAATGAATTACAAGATATATTCCGTTAACTAAGGTGTCGACTTACAATGTTTCTTTCATGATAATAAAACTAATTTACTTACGCTAAAGGCATTAGTACCATAATATTTATCAATTCCATCATGCATTTAACTTCACAATACGTATAACCTTTAATATGTCTAACAATAGAAATCTTATGGGCGATGTGACCGTCCCCATTTTCCTACGGTACAGTTTAGATAAACTTTGAAACAGAATCATATAATTCATCTTTCTACCGTAAGTTATTTTTTCGAAAGTCAAATTCAGTATTTCTATATTGACATAAATTGTAATATTTTCCAATGCATTGAAGGAATCTCCGACAGTAAGACTATATTCAATATATCCAGTTATGTTTGAATATCTACCGAATACTAAGAAATGATTACATCTCAGCTCAGCAATATTGTAGCTCAAAGGAATTTGTTTTTGAAACCTTATTAAATAATAAGTGTGATTATTACAGTACATGGATTGGGTTAATTTGTTTCTATATGTATATTGTTATAACACCGTCATATGAAATCCTTTCTAAAATTAATGGATTTTGTACGGTATCAATTCAGAAATGTTCTACATCAATATACACAGTAAAATAGATTTCTATGACCGAGTGATTAGAACGTCTGTCGATGTTCGCAGGTTCGGTAGGTTGCCCCAGTTTACGGATAATGCGACTTTAGAAGTGTTATACCATTGTAACATGCAACTACGGCATTATACGTTAAACAGTGCAACAGAACTATATCTTCCCCATGTTGGTTCAGATATAAATGACTAAAACATTGTCCGTGGAATGTATAAATCATGCAATGAAAACATTCAATGATCTTTTCTTTCCTATTACATGTATTCATAATACAATAAAACATTTTTTTGTTTTTGTTTTCTTTTTGTTTATAAAACACATTTGAAATAATGACATCGTGATTATGCAAACATCTGATAATAAAGACACTGGATGTGAGGTTTAAAATTTATAACGATTTATTGGAATACTTCATACAGAGCGGTCAGTCAAGGAACAAGAGAAAGTGATCGCTTAACGAAAGTGAACATTAAATGAAGGTGAAACACATAACAAAATGCTATAGTTTGGTAAAATTAAAACTGACCGCTAAATGCAGATTGATCGCTTAATATAGGTGACCGCTATTAAAGGTTGTATATCTTCAACAACAGTATGTAATGCAACATAACCTAACAGAACAAATTAACCATTAAGGAACGCCAACTTAAATTTCAAGTCATTTAATAGCTCGCAAAAGAAAGAAAAAATAAAATAATATACGTTTTACGTGTTTACAATTCGAATCATATTATTATTGTGATATCAATAAATGAATGAAATAACATCAACATTCTTTTGAAAGTCAATTATAATGATTACATACCTTACGTCTCCTTCCTTGCAGGGACAGCAGACGACTGGTAAACTCGCGGCTCACCAGGAAGTGCATGCGCGCCGAATACGGAAGGTGTAGTATTTTGTAGTTCATATTTAAGCGCACGTATGTGCACGTTCTACCAAAGCGGAAAAATATACCTAATGTTTATGTCTCATGCCCCAATTCCACAAGCCTTACATAGCGCCAAGTAATGATCCAATGGTAACGTATCCGATTATGGACCAGAAGGTTGTGGGTTCGAACCCCGCTGGAGGCAAAAATTATTCATGACCTTCCCAGGCGCAAAGTACTGGTCCAACCCAGGAACCATCGAGAGGAATTACTATAAGTTGTAAGAACTTGTTTCGACATAAAATATGTACGTTTAAACTTATAGTGCAAGTAATCCCCAGATTCAAGTTTCCCCCGGGAACATGAAAATGTTTTTTTTATATTCCAGGGTAGGGCATATTGAAAATGTTTTGAGACTCCCCGTACCCTGCTCGGGAATCTATTCCTCCAGGGGTAACATGAAACGTTGAAATGGGGGAGAGCTTAAAAACGTAAGACCCTCCCCCCATTTTTCAAACGTTTTCAAGTTCAACATCATATAATTAAATTTAGGAAAACCAAATATTAATAGATATATTAATGGTACATATCGCACTTGCCAAGGGCACATTTAAGTAGAAAGTATAAAGTAAGATATAACATAAGGGCGGGGGGGGGGGGGGTCTTATGTTCTTCGATACATTAGGTACGGCATTTCTTAAGAAAGAATGTACGTTAGTCAGTAAGATACTTATTTAATCATTTCTCTTGATTTATAGATACATATGATTAAATGGCTTTTGAAGATTTTAAGTATTACTCAGCGATTAGATCGGGACAATGTTTAAATCCATGACATGTTTCTATTTTTAGCGTATTTTGGGATCCCAGTACAACCGATCTGCATTGTTTGAACAGAAAACGTAAGTTGTCGCCTTCCTCTTACTAATAATCTTATCTTAATAATGGATGTTGTCATGTATCTATCATCATTATAATTATAATTATAATAATAATAATAATAATAATAAATTCAGTCTAGGTTTCATGCCTAGTATATCAGTCTAGGTTTCATGCCTATTATATCAGTCTAGGTTTTCTGCCTATTATATCACAATATGATCTGAAACAGAAAGTATCTTCGTGTTATGTAAAAATTGTAACTTTTTTTTTCAGGTTTAATAGCTTTGTGATATATAATAAGTATCTTTGTTACGGTGAATTGATCATTTGTTAAACAATAGAAACTGACTTCAGTCGATTATGTCTACAGTTCGGTTACACACACATTTCGGTTACAACTACAGTACACTATATGTCAGTCGGAACGTGTTGGCTAACATCGGAAGATAATGATACTTGAGACATTCCGACTGGGTTTATGTAGGAACTTTAATCTGTATATATAGTGTACATGCAAACATTACCTCGCATTAGGCACGCTTGACTGATAATATGTTGCATATACATGTAGTTCATTTAAGGCTAGAAGGAGTCATCAAAATATATAACATATTTTTGTATTTCAATGGATTATATACAAAGATTGCATGGCGTTACTTTTAATGATAAAAAGAAGGCAGAGTTTCAGGATTTTGTCTAAAGTATATATAAAGTATTAACTTTCTCCGTTTATTTTATCAAATGTGTTGTAAAAGCAAAGCGCTCTGAAGAACGCTTTGTTTTCACTCTTTGTGGTCTAAGAAAAAAAAAATACATATAAGTAAAATTAAGTGTGTTTATGATGGCATCTAACAACATCTATCTTCCTTGTAACAAAGAGTTCTGGAGTAGGCAGATGATCTATGTATCTCTAATCAAAGCGCATGGACAAAAATTATTAAAAAAAAACACCACACAAATACCCTGTCAGTCATGTTCATTTACCATGTTCGTACTATTTTGAAACGGGTTGTCATATACATCTTTACGTGAAAAACTGAAAACCAGTACGACAAAAAATTGAAATTTTGCTATTTACACCACACTATTGTTGTAATCTTTATCGCTCGGTTATTTTTAGAACGGGTTTACCATATTACGTCTATTTTTAAAACACATTCGTACTACTGCTGTTAGTTTAACTTCCCACTAACAGTATTTAATTTATTAGGGGACTTCTGTCTGCCATACTGCATTATCACGCCATAAAAAGTGAAAAGTGAAATGATACCATACCCAGCTACATTATCCTGACTAACCAGTCCTGGAACTACCCATATATACTGAACGCCAAGCGAGCAAGGGAGCTAAACCAGTATCATTTTCCACGACTTTGAAAATGTCGCAGTCGGGGATGGAACGAGTTAATATTTGAAAAAAGACAATACATAACAAAACAGTGAATATTTTTTTCAAACATAGTTAAAATTAATATGTACATATTATGCAGTATAGGTCTAAAGTATGGTTCAAAATCATGTAAATGTGTTATCTCTGCAGTACCTCTAGTCATTATTTCTTCATTTTTTAAAAACTATTTTAAATGAAGAGTTTGCACTTTTAATACGTTTATCTGCATTCGGAACTGAAATAAATATGTAACAAAGTTCGCCATTTTGCATCTTAATAATTAAATGCTCAAAGAATTTATGCTTTGTATACATTATTTATACAGTATTAGGTTACTATATATTACACATAGGTAACGATGGATGATGACGATTCGGATGAAAATACATCGGACTATCCGGAGAACACAGGGATTTACCATTTGCCTGATGACTTTCAACAACTTCTAGAAATTTTCAAACGCAGCGAGGTAACCAATAGCATCATTTTATTTGATGGCAGAAATCAAGTAAAGATTTACTTGCACTTAGATTTCTGCGTAAGACTAACACATTGCGTAAAATGTCAACAGCCATTGCAAAGGAACGAACATATGATTATCATTCAGGACGGTGTGATGTACAAACTACCGAGACCATTAGAACATATTTTTATGGAAATCCTTCAACAAAAGCGTTTCTACAAACTGCAAACTGATCGGTCCGATTTGATATCAAAACCGATTTTCCTCAGTAGAAGCGTTACACCAAAAGACCCTGAAATCAGCGTCAGCGTGAAATCAAGTGTAGAACTAAATTATCTTGCTACACAAAATTTACTTCTGGTACCATGTATCCCGTTTGGCAGTCATGATCTCCTGCCATACCCGACACAAGTCACCGACACAGATGGCGCTGAGGTTTCCGATGCTCACCGCAGAATAACCACTGGAAACGTAAGGCCTTTTCATTGTTTTTTTTAATATCGTCTTTTCTTAAAACAATAAAAAAATGACACATTTTTTATATCGAAAATGCATTCAATTAAACCTTGTATAAAAGTTTCGCAATCTAACTATAGAAGTCTTTTTATTTGTTTTCCTGAAAGGAACATCCTGCCGATTGCCTGTATAAGAGTTTTTTCCCCACGTTTTTGTTTTGACTTTTCTCCTCCTCCTTTTTATTGATGCCATTGTTTTCCCCCTAATAATTTTACTCTGTCATATCGTAGGGAAGGGTCATAACTTAATTGTTTTAATGAATGAAACGAAATATATTTAAATTAAATATGTTTTTGGAAAAAAGATAAATAATTTTGGAGTTGTTCTAATTGTACACGACTGTACAATAATTGTCATAATAAATAATTCAAGTTACGGTAAAAACTGTTTTCAATAATATTCAAAACTGCAACTGAAACTTTTTTTTAAAAATAAAAAATAGAATCAACTCCAGCCCGGAACCAGTGACCAAGAATTTAATTTGCCATCTTCCTCGAATCTATTTTTCAACCATCGTCATATGAATTATTGTGACATCAGGACACGTCATGAATCTTTTCGTAATTGGCCGCACCCTCCCGTTCAAGATCCAGTACGACTGGTTGAGTATGGTTTCTTCTACACAGGTATTCAAGTTTTTATATCATATTGGTAGACTGAAAAAGTAAATTTACAATACATTTATTTAGCATTTTAAGGGCATTTCATCAGAGTGAAATTTCTAGATTTGTTTCTGAAATTTAGCACGCAATGTCTTTGGAAGATAACCAGGAGGTTCAAATAGTCCCCAATATAACTCTTCGTGTATTAAAGTTTATCGAAATCATTAAACATTGGACACTTTCAATTGCAATATACTGTTGGAACATATCAAAATAATTGTTTCAGAATACTTAAATATCATAATATCTAAATGAATTGAAGTGAAAATGTCACATGAAGTGCATACGAAAACCCCAAAAATTAAAAATATATTACCAATATATTTTATACATATATATAAAATTTAAAATAATAATATCATAACGTATTTAACATATGCCATAAATTTTGACTACTATTCAACCACGAGGTAACAAGATGATTCACATGTGCATATATAGTCATGCTTTAATCAGCATCAAGATAAAATAAACAGTTAAGCATATAGAAATGATTTTGATAAATGGCATGTCTATTATAAGGTAATACTCAGTGGATACCCCTCTGAAATAATAATGTTGATGATGATCATCATCATCATTAAGGTTGTGATGATGATGATGATGATGATGGTGATGAAAAGGAAATAAAAAAAAGGCCGGACATTGATGATCAAGAAAGACGACAGAATTAAATAAATAGCAATGTTTATATGGATGAGTATGTTGATGTTAGCATGAGAATGTCTTACCAAGGTAGAGGAGATCTTGTGAGGTGTTACTCGTGCGGCGTTGGACTGAAGGACTGGGGGCGGGCAGATGACCCGTTGTTGGAACATATGAAACATTCGGAAAACTGCAGACATATCGAGTTCCACCTTGACTCAACATTGGTAGAACTGTACAAGGTATGCGATGTGTATAACGTAAACTTAAACATTTTTTATATTGATATGGAAACAATTTTTTTGCAACTTGTACTAATCCATCTTTCGGGTTCCTATATTTGACCAGCACTTTCCTTTGCCATAGAGGATTCCTGTCTACAACGCGGTTCGAACCCTTCGATCCACAGACATGTGTGCTACTGTTGGACCACGATGTACTCTGTTCTGGTTTTTTTTTCTTAATTCAATTTTGATTGATACACATGTGCCATGTGCCCATCCGAACATTAGTTGAATTGAGGAAGATAATCAATCAGTTTTGATTCCATATTGGTAGACATTTAAACGGGTTACTAATTGAGTTTCAGAATAAAGAGATAGTATAAGTAAAAAATTGGAAGAGTCATTGAGTCTACGTTTGTCAAAGACTGATATTTGTCCACTGTATAAATTGGCGAAATATATTCCTATATAGATTAGTGTTATTTCGTATGTCTGACGATTTAAAATATATGAGGGGTTATCATTATATTCGAGAACTTAAAGTAAGCAACAAAGTTCTGTTTGGAAGCATAACTCGTATCCATCACCTATAAAAGCACGTCTGTCCAAGCCAGCCGGTAAAGTAATGTCAATCATGTTTTGTGACACTTTGAGTATAGTTCTTAATCAAATGGAACCGGAGAAAACTACAATCATTGGTAGTATTATTCTGCTGTACTCCGAACCAAACTCCGTCGGGCTATTAAAGACAAGCGCCAAGAACGTCCCAGGTCAGGTTTCATTTTGCACCACGATAACGCCCCCGTACATTTCAGTCGTTTTGTAAGAATCACAATGATATAATGAAACATCGAACATTCGAACATCTACACCACCCACCGTATAATCCAGGTTTTTCTCTTTCCAAATATTAAAGATCAGTTGCGGAGTCATAAAACTAAGTCTCGGGAAGAGCTTGGTAGTGTTATTACGGCGGCGTTGAGAGTGTTGTCATGTGACAGCTTACGTCACTTCTTTGATTCTTGTTAGAGGAGACGTAACAAGTACATTAGGTCACGCATGGTCTACACAGGAGTGAAGTTTTATTGACCTGTAGCTGAAATTGATAATTTTATAGTAGAACTTTTCGAATATAATGATTACCCCTCGTATATGTTAATTTTATGTTGTTTTATGTAGTCACGGCTTCGTGATGGAACGTTTGTATCTGGGGACTCCACTGGAAGAATAAACGGTAAATAAACTAAAAATCACATTTTGCTAGAATTCAATCATTCATATTTATTTCTAAGTAATTCTTAAATACTTCAGGGAGGCCTACATCAATCTTGTTTTTCTGATAAAAACAAACATTTCATTTCTTGACAAACATTATTAGTTATTATGGTAATAATGAATGTCATCTTAGTCAAGTACTTGAATATTTCGTAAAACAGGATTAATGGAATGCGTTTGTACCTAATTTAAGAATTTTAGTTCTACTTAACGCTATTTCTTTTTGTTTTTAAAATTCGAGCCTTGTCATGTACACATATATATAATTCAGTGAAATATTGGTCCTAGGACCACAGATAAACAAGTCGAGGATAAATGTACCTCACCCAATTCAAGGATAACTGCTAATCGTTTTGTTGCACTGTATCTTTAGAGATAAATACTGAAATTTTCTTCCATGCTTTTTGGTAATATTATCGACTGAAGAGTATTCATTAAATATATATATACAATATTAATATAATGATAAGATTTTATTATGTTCACTTCGTCGGAAAGCCCCTGCTGATTTCTTCCGTTTTACATCATGACATGAAATCTAGCTAAACGTCGTCGTTTTACAGCACTAGTTGATAAAAATATCGACCATTGAAAATGCGCCTTATGAATTAAATGCTAATGTTAACTGTCACGTTACCTGGCGAAACCGCGTTGGAACCATATAAATGTCAAAATTTGACACCACTTAAGATGACGAAATACCGCGGGTTTAAAATCCCACGCCTGATATATGATGTCGATCGGACCTGGGTATCTGACGATGTATTTTCGTGACTAGAAAAATTGTCAGATCTTCCTTTGATATAAAAGCATTCTTTAATCGAAATAAATATACATGCTATTTCAATGTATTATTATTATTTTTTATTTATTTTTATTCAATAACAGTGGACAGACACCCAGAATACCAACAGGATGTTACTAGAATTTCAAGTTTCAGCAAGTGGCCCAGAAACCTCCGTCCAGCGCAGGAGGTTGCAGCCGCTGGTTTCTTTTACACCGGTAAATATCTGTAAATAACATCTGTCTTTGTTCTTATTCAATAACACAACAAACTTTTTTACGTTTGTGTATGCATTATTGAAGAGAAAAATTCTCTTACTGCCTGACTTGGTTTAGACGTATTCTCATTTTTCAAAAACTTCCTATCGTCACCATTTCTTTTCATGCATACTCTGTATATATATCATTCTTTATATAGCGTTATAAAAACCTACCTGTTTCCATTTGCCTACCTATTCAAAGATATTCATCTACTCATTTAGAACAATGCTTTAGTTTATCGGAGTAATAAACTGATTATACCGTCTTCGTTATAAAACTATTCATATATTTCATTCCGTGTAACTTATTTTAGTTTAAAATATCAATTATATTTCAATATCATTATATAAAAAGACAGATGAAATACTGATACAGAGAAGGTCACGGGATGTTCAGGTGAGTGGACGTGTGTTATATCGTGGGACATTTAATGGACAAAAAAAAACAAGTTTTGTGAATGTGTTTGAATGGAATTAAAACCATAAGTACATGAAGACATATGTGTTCAACAATGAATATTTGTAATGACAAGACGCAAAAAGGAAAGAGAAAAACGTAAGGAAAATAGTGATGGTCAGGACTCAGTTTCAAAGTGGCAGCGCAAGAAAACTGGAGGAGGCCCGTCAGAGGGACAGAGGGTTAAATGCAGAGAGGGGGGCGTAAGGCTTGGATAGGCTATTATAAGCTGAATGTGAATGGCAAAGTAGTGAGAAATGACAATGTTAGGTGTGTATAAAGGATGAATTGTGTTTGTGTGGAACTGTATAATGGCTTGACTTTATCTAAGTTAGCCACAGGTGAATTCGTTACAATTTTTGAAAAAACATGATATTTTATTTCTATTAGAATCATGGACGGGAGAAATGAGTGGTGTGCAGGTGACAGGGTTTGGGTCTTATAATTTTTATAGAAAGTTCCAAAACAGAAAAACTAAACGAAGAAGTGGCGGAATTGTAGTATATTTGAAAAGGATATTTCTAGGGGTGAAACACCCCTAGAAATATCCTTTTCAAATATACTACAATATATTCTTTGTAGTTAAAAAATCATTCAGATACAATTATCTGGATAAAATTAGATCATGAGTTTTTTATGTGGGAAAATGGTGTAAACTTACGTTGGACATATATGTAGGGAGGAGAAAATTCTCCTACGAACAATATTGAAAATATAGATTTATTTCAGCTTTTTGAAGATAATATCAGTAGGATTAATGATATAGGTTTGACATGTGTTTTGAGGGATTTTAATGCCAGACTGAGAGAGAAACCGGATTTTGTTATATATGACCGAAATGTTAATGACATTGATAACCACTTAGATATGGCCTCAATGGATAAGAATTTTTAACAGTCAAGGGCATCGGTTACTAAACAATGTTCAGTACTTATTGCTAATGGTAGGTTAGGCTGAAAAGGCGCATAACCTTTATACGTACATATCTACACAAGATATGTCGGTCATTGACTAACATTTGGCACGAGAAAAATCATTTGTAATTTAAAAGTACACGAGTTAAGTCCGTTATCAGATCTTGCAGCGCTGTCATTTTTATTCAATATACGTGCACGGTTTGGAGAAGATCGTTAGCAGTGTGTACAAATGTTCTGGTGAATTCCGGGATAATTTAAGAGCTAAATTAATAGGCAGATTAGCGGAATTAGATCGTATTACGGGAGATATTGATTAAAATGACAGGGAAGCAATAAATTCTTCTGTTAAACTTTTTCCGATTTATTTCGAAACGAAGCAGATACATTATTTTCAAAAGAAGTAAGGCGATCGCGTTCATTTAAATATAAATCGAATAAAGAATGGTTCGACGAAGAATGTTTCGCGCAAAATTACAATATACAGAGGCACTTAAAATGTTCAATATTAATAAATGTCGGGAAAATAGATCATTATTGTGAGAAAAAGCATACATATACAAAATTAATCATCCGGAAACGTAATATTTTTAAGAGATTGAAAATATGAGACATAAAAAACAAAGGATTTCTGGTCCTTATTTCGTAAGAGACAATCGTCAAACGGTAATGTCACGATAGACGAGTTCTTCGAGTATTTTCGCGATGTATCACAAAAAGAGAGGCAACATAAACATGAAGAAGCGGAATCATTCTGAGACTTGCATAATTTTAGTGATACATCATGTAATTTGAGGAGTTAAATATGAATACTACCTTTCAGGAAATAGTAAACACAGTTAAGAAACCTAAAAAAAGGAAAGTCGCCAGGAAAAGATTACTTATTAAATTCATATTATACTGAAACAATATATATTTAGCCCGACATTTATGTGACTTATTCAAAAGCATTCTTATGTCAGTGTGCTATCCTGATTAGTGGGCTGAGAGTATTATTGTGTCATTGTTTAAGAAGGGAGATCTGAATAATGTAGCCAATTACAACTAAATGGTGCGAGAGAAAAAAAATATTATATCGGATGCGCAATTTGGATTTAAAGCAGGGCTATCAACAGTAGATGCAGTTTTTCTTTATCCTATAGTTCAAAAGTATTTAGGTGATAATAAGCGGCTATACTGTGCATTTTTGGATTTTAAATGCGCTTTTGATATCTATTGTCATTAAAGACACGTACAGTAAGGTTAAGTCTTGTGTTCGAAAAGTAAACAATTATTCGGGCTTTTTCGAGAATGCCATTGGAGTATTGCAAGGGGAGATAATGTCACACAAAAATTTGAATTGTTTATTGAAGATATTGAGTTATCGTTACTAGATCCAACAAGGAATGGGTTAGAATTTGGTGATCTTATGCTTATAGCTTCCTTTTTTGCTGATGATTTAGTAACTTTTAGAAATAAAAACCAGAGGAGTTAAAACATAATCTGGATAAATTGCATGAATATTGTCGTACGTGGGATTTGGAATTTGATACTAATACAATTAAAGTGATGTTTTTTAGAAAGTGGGGTCCACAACGTCAGCTTGATACGGCATTACAATGATAGCCCAATCGAATCAGTAAATAATTTAACTACCTGGGTACAATTTTCAACTTTACGGCGAGTTTCAATTTGAATCAGGAACTTCTTGTGGGGAAAGCATTAAAAGCATTGAACATGCTATTAGCAAATACCAATGACTTACATCTAAAGAGTAGTACTATGTTAAAGCTTTTTGATTATTTATCGGGTCAATATTAAACTCTTCATGTGATGTTTGCGGTATCTCTAAGTCTAAGAATATTGAGAGAGTACATCTAAATTTCTGCAAGTAATGCGGACTACATCATCATTGACAGTGTACGGGGAGTTGGGAAGAAACCCACTTTTTATAAATCGATACGTCAGGATAATTAATTATTGGCTTAAACTTATAACAACCGAAAATATTTTGCTAAAACAAATGTTGTCAACTTGTAGAGGATATTGCGAGGGGTTGCCAAAACTGGGTCTCGGGGGTTAAATGGCTCTTAGATGAATATGGCTTTGGGTATGTATGGTTAAATCCTTTTGCGGTTAATCATAAAACATTTGGGGCTGTCGATTGTTTTGAACGAAAAGGGGGGGGGGTGTAGAAAAGTGTAATAAGTTATGTTCTTACAGTCATTTCAAAGACACAGTTGAATTTGAGAAATACTTAGACTTTATACCAAGACAATAAGTAAGTTTATTTACAAAATTACGTGTGTCCTCACATCTACTTAGAATAGAATCTAATCGTTATGTTCATAATAGGGTGTTCCATCTGATAGGAATTGTGAGCTATTTGAGAAATGAGACATTGAAGATAAGTTCCATTTTATTTATGTTTGCAAAACCTACAATGAAATACGAAAAATATTTTAACAAAAATATCTAGCTTTGTTAAATTTGTTTTATTGATGAAATCAAATGATAAAGATAATTTAGTTAAACTATGTAAGTATATACAAGAAGAAACTGGATTTTGAATGCACAATCCAGCTAAGTTTGTCCCAAATGTCCTAAGATTTTACTGAAGATATATATATATATATATGCATTTGCTACCGTTTTGTGCAACTATATACTCTTGTACATGTTGAAACTAAATAAAATGTGTCTGTCTGTCATATATATATGTCAAAGTGTGAATATTTACAAAGGCTGATTTCCGCCAGAATTATGATGATTATTTACAATTTGTACTCATATTTTTTCAGAGGACAGAATATTTGTAGGTCAAAATAAAAACCTTTATCGATGCGTCGAACATATTTTCTCAATGTACAATTAAATTAATATATCACTTACAAAAGGGTTCCAGGACCTTGTAAGATGTTTCCATTGCGATGGCGGTCTGCGAAGCTGGGATCAATTCGATGATCCATGGGTTGAGCATGCGCGCTGGTTCCCAGATTGTGATTTTGTGAAGCGTGTAAAAGGAGAGCAGTTCATCCAAAATATTCAGGCTGCTGTTCATGGATTGGATACCGAGGAAGAGGTATATCAATGCGACATACGAGTAAAGTACTACACATAAAAATATAATGTCTTGTATATGAAATGTGGAAACTTGCGTTTCGTGACATATCAATTGTCTAGATATTATGTCATATATTTTATTTAGGTGCAGAAAATAAGCAATTCTCGATATTCTATATACTGGGGCCATTAAAGTGTGAATATCCCACTTGTTTAGTTTTATTTGATTTGATAACAAACGGCAGGCAATGGCCTATTTTGTTTTGTATTAATCAATCCATAGCATATAATGACGTTATAAAACATCCTGTTATCAAATTTCTGTCGTCACGTGAGTGTGAAACTTTCACAGAATGTTCACGTAGTATTTGTTTATGTTTCAGATCACAAGTAGCCAGATGGGCAACATGCGGCTATATGGTCCCATTGGTATATTGATATTTACAAGACCTGCCTACTGATACTGCGGGTTCTACGATACCGCGCTGTTCACACTGCAGCTGCGCGTAAATGCGACACCTGTCGGTGCTAGTATTTTTACAACTGTCTCACTTGATTGCATCGCAATCGCCGACAAAGTTATTTCTGTGAAAATAAAATCATTCTTTGTAAATAAAACGTATTTAATGAGTCTTTCTCAAAATCGTCATATTTGAGTACAATTTTCCATACGTTGCTGTGAATATGTTCAGTAATGGTTGAACAACATTTAATAATCAAGACTTATACAAGTGTACAGTAAACAGTTTCAATGTTTGGCATATGTTTTTACGATATTTAACACACCAATCTAACCATATTTTTCATTTTCGAGATTACAGCGGTACCGTAGTAATCTCTCTTGGCATTCATCCAAAATGGCGGCAATTGTAAATAGGTCAAATAGGTGTTTAAATTGGATCTGTCACAAAAAAAATGGATAAATTTCATTGGAAGGGGAACATTTGTTATAAAAAAGAGTAATTTCATTCAGGTATGATGTTTATACTTAAGTAATAAGTACCACGGTACCGTAGAACCCAAGGCTTTATATGATTTAATTGTATTAAGAAATGCCATAAATATTTAACTTTATATAATGAAAACTAGTAAACTATTCTGGACACTCCAGAATGAATCAGAATACCAAGGACTATATTGAATTACGAGATAAAAAACTATAGTAATCAGAATCTTTTAAAATTAAACTGTTAGCACTTTATTTTTTGTTGTGATTTTTATACCCTTATTAAATGTTTCATGTACAGTAAAAATGTTGAACTTGGAAATGATATAATACCATGTAAAATAAAGACAACACGAGTTTCACTCATCTAAAAAATAAATGTGCACTCATCTTTAACGAAACAGATCCAAAAAATCTTAAGAAGGAATCTGACCATCCGATCTACACACAGGATGCACAGACTGTTATCAACACATTTGGTTATTCTAGAAATGCTGTCAGAATGGCCATCGACGAATGCATTGCTGAACGTATGTACTTTTAACAGTGATCTTGTATCCAACCTCTGTCAAAAACCTACTTGATATAAGTGCTGGCACTTTCTTGAGTTATCATTGACCACACGGTCTCTAATAAATAAAACAAAAACAAAATATATTTGTCATAGCGTATTCCCTCTCTCTCTCTCTCTCTCTGTATGATCGTTTAGAAGAAAGAAGCTACAATAATCAAAAGCGACATAGTGTTTAGGGAGTGTTGCCATGTAACAGATGATGTGAAGAATAGATTGCATTTTCAGAACAGGCATCTGCATCTACACACATAGACATATTCTTATAACTATACATATGAAACTGCCTATCAATGGGAAAATTTTAATCATTTACAATTTTTTCTTCATATGACGCCAGGGATTTACAAGTAAAGCATACTGTATATATCATATATTGAGATTGTTTTATCCTCGCAAAAACTGTTCTTTTTCATTTCTTTCAGAGAAACAGTGGAACACTGAGGTGCTTGTTAACATATTGGTAGACAAACAGGAACAAGGTATACCCTTACCAGTTGATTCCCCACGGTCAGAGTCTCCGCTACAAAGTTTAACAGTTGACGGTATGTTGTTATTGATGCTGTTGGTTTAGGGTTTGCAGATCAGTACTTCAGACATAACGACATCGTTTACGTCCGAATGTTTGTTTATAATTACTAAATTTCGGCTGATAGCACACTTTGGATTGATGTCATTGAATTAGTACCAAATGAATTAAATGGATGTTTGTATCGTGCTCTTTGTATATGTTTTAACTTTTATATCTGCATGCTATGTGATAATTTTTTTTCTAACTCTTTTTTTTTCGAAAAGAAAGTCATTCTCCTTACGTAGTCATGTATTGTTTCAACAATGTCTTGTCACAATATGTAGGAATTCATATCTTAGATTTCAAACAATTGTCCACATCAAAACAAATATTATTTGTGTATAACTATGTATTTGTTTCTCGCAAATACAGATTCATCCGAAGAAAGTGTACTCAAAACATACGAGACAATTATTCGCAACGTAAAATGTATTCAATGCGAGGATGAGGACGCGAACGTATTATTCCTACCATGTGGCCATCACAGAATGTGTACCGGGTGTGCTCGTGACGTCATCATGTGTCCAGTGTGTGGGAAAACTGTTAAAGAGCAGATCAAGACATACAGAGCTTGAACCCAACAGCTTTGAAAAGTAATTCAATGAGAAGTACATCTGTGTAATAACTGCAAGAATACATCTGTGTAATAACTGCAGGAAGAACTTACATATTTGTTTTATTACACGCATTGACGTTTTTCTACACTTAGATGATATAGATATACTAGAAAGAAATCTGTGGCGCTTATGACGCTTTGTGCAATCATCAAATTATACGACATTTGTATTTGAAAAAAGTGTTATTTTCATCTACATTTTTTATGTAATTTAGTACACACCGCTCTTTTTATTAACTTACTCATTCTATCTCCTTTTACGACAATATCAATTACCCAAAAGGCTTCTCTGTGATATTTGATTTTCATAATCTATTTTAATCATGTGAATCGTTTTCTAATTGTATCCTGCTAGTTTGGGTCTATTGGAATCAGGTAAACTACAAACAACTCCATAACGCAGAAATGCTGCTTAAGAACGTACAGTATTGAAGTGAAGTTAGGAATAAGGCACCCTATCAACGTTACTTCTGATTGAAAACTGAAACTGATACTGCATGAGACCAAGCAGTATTGTCAATGAGAGCACTATTTTCTTAATGTAACAATGTTGATAGGAATACCGACTGCCTTAAAATATTTGTAGTATCATCATCTCTGTGATAGTTGTTAAGGGATGTTTTAACGTTTGCCTTTTCTCTATATGTACATTGTTGATTCATAAAACACAACTTATGTTTGAAGCAGTTTTCTTGAGCATTTACAAATTTTCAGTATGATATGCTTCGGGAAGTGCTAGGTTGGAGCCCTTTAAACTTGGGAAGTCTCACGAGATAGGGGGATATAGGCAATGACTGCGCTCATGCTGTGGCGCGTTACGTGTATACACTCGTCTTTACATAGTGATTTGTTGATTATTAGGCGTGTGTTGATGAAATGTATTGCTTCGACAATATATCTCTATCATAATATGTAAGAATTCATATCTTAGATTTCAAACAAATGTCCACATTAAAACAAATATTATGTGTGTATAACTATGTATTTGTTTCTCGCAAATACAGATTCATCAGAAGAAAGTGTACTCAAGATATACGAGACAATTATTCGCAACGTAAAATGTATTCAATGCGAAGATGAGGACGCGAACGTATTATTCCTGCCATGTGGCCATCACAGAATGTGTACCGGGTGTGCTCGTGACGTCATCATGTGTCCAGTGTGTGGGAAAACTGTTAAAGAGCAGATAAAGACATACAGATCTTGAACCCAACAGCTTTGAAAAGTAATTCAATGTGAATTACATCTTACAGAACTTGCATATTTGTTTTATTACACGCATTGACGTTTTTCTACACCTAGATGATATAGATATACTAGAAAAAATCTTTGGCGGTTTTGACGCTTTGTGCAAACATCAAATTATACGACATTTGTATTTGAAAAAAGTGCTGTTTTCATCTCCATTTTTATGTAATTTAATACACACCGCTCTTTTTATTAAGCCATTCTTAACTCATTCGATCTCATTGTACGTAAATATCAATTAACCCAAAAGGCATTTTAATCATGCTAATCGTTTTCAAATTGTATTCTGCTAGTTTGGCTCTACTGGAATCAGGTAAATTACAAACAACTCCATAACGCAGAAATGCTCAAGAACTTACAGTATTGAAGTGAAGTTAGGAATAAGGCACCCTATCAACGTTACTTCTGATAGAAAACTGAAACTGATACTGCATGAGACCCAGCAGTATTGTCAATGAGAGCACTATTTTCTTAATGTAACAATGTTGATAGGAATACCGACTGCCTTAAAATATTTGTAGTATCATCATCTCTGTGATAGTTGTTAAGGGATGTTTTAACGATCGCCTTTTCTCTATATGAACATTGTTGATTCATAAAACACAACTTATGTTTGAAGCAGTTTTCTTGAGCATTTACAAATTTTCAGTATGATATGCTTCGGGAAGTGCTGGGTTGGAACCCTTTAAACTTGGTTTAAGTTCCGTCCGGGAAGTCTCACGAGATAGGGAGATGTAAGCAATGACTGTGCTCATGCTGTGGCGTGTAACGTGTATACACTCGTCTTTACATAGTGATTTGTTGATTATTAGGCGTGTGTAATGAAATGCATTATGAATAAATGCTGTTCAAAGCGATATTTTTCAATTCAAAGCAACTTGTTATCAGCCGAGTGTATTCCTTTAATCAATAAAGGCTATTAGTTTCTTTGAATACAATGTAAATAATAGCAAATCCAGCAGTGTTTTTTTTTTTTTTTAACTTTTAACCATATTAAAAGATACAAACATTTAAATATATAGGCTTCTCTGTAGAGTTTTTGATGTTTCAAAGTAATTTGTGCAATAATTAACATAACAACCCATAATCCTATACTGTCATAACATGGTTTTGATCCAATAAGTCCTGCTGATGGTTTACTAGTTCTTGTTTAGTATGTATAGAAACTTTGAAATTGTGTCTTTTTATCTGATTTTTAATCATGATTCATCTGAATTGTTTAATTAAGCTGATGGTACTTTAATAAGCCTTCAAAGGCCATGATGGCCCTCTTTTTTATATTGTCTGTAGTAACACATTTCTACACCGCTTATTTGTGTGTATATAGGTAAATGAAATGTGTGTTGTACTGCAATTTTGATTTGTTTGGAGATTTTGTAATATAATTCCTTTGTTTTGCGTTTATTCATTTATTACATGTAGTTGTAACAAAAGAACAATTAAAACCATTATACCACTTATTCGTGTTAAGTCATAGAGAGTACGTATTTAGAAACATGAAACCCTTTTGTGGGTTTCAATAAAATTAAATAATTAAAATACACACGGCCATTTACACTTTCCTTGTACTTTGGGCTTAAGCAGAACCTCTTTTGTAAGTAATAGAGTTCTTGTTTGCATATTCATGTTTTGTTCAACTTAGTTGTATCAACGGAGTGTTTCTCAGGTTCAAAAGGGCTTTCAGTGGATCAGTATGTAAATGTTTGCACTTTTTGATGAGTGATTTTGCTCGGTGTACCCTGCTTTCAGCTTTTCCGTTTGAATGAGGGTACCTCGTAGATGAGTTTATTTGTTCGAAGTCTCATTGCATAGTGAACTGTTTGAATTTCTCTGAAAGTAGCTTGTTTCGTATAACATGACGGGCAAAACCTTGTTTTAGTCGCGATTACATGTCTTCTAGTTTGTCAATCTCGAAGAAATTGCTGAAATAGTCAACTGTTACTAGGTAGTCATTACCATCCAAAATAAATATGTATGCTCCCACTTTGGCCTACGATAGATCTGGTACTTCATGACCATGTTCTTTTGAACGTTTTACAATCATCACTGATATTGCCTTCCATATCAAGTTTATGTGGAAACGGTAACAGCGAGAGAGAGGTCATGGCTAATGTTGCTGAATGGGATAATTCCCTGTTCGATGTTTTGCATGTTTATGGTGTTTTTCGTTCCCTTTGCGTCAATATGGCTGTAGGTTTCAGAGAGATGTCTGCATATTCGATCATTTGACCGCTTCTGAACCATGTTTATAGCTTATATCGTGGTGTATATGCAAACAAAAGGCTTCGGATTCTTACATATATACAACCGTGGCCAATAAGTGTGAAAAATTCCCATTTAAAAGAATGATTCAAAGACCGTTTGTTTCGTAATTTCATTTGCTCATCGGTATATCAAACAAGCAACAATAATAGTGTAATTACTGCTTCCCAAATAAAACACTGCATGAAAAATAACATGCGGCATTCTTAATAACGTTTGATTATACGCATGAATTTATCAGTCTTTCAACCCTTTCTACATCAAACATATAGCCTGCTCCAACACTTACCAGTTTGTCATATCTTCCTCGCACCTCATAACTGACATTCTTTTATCAAAAGTGACTCTCGAATGAGCATTAATTGCCATCTAAATGGTGTGAAAATCAACAAAAGAACAAACGGAAATGGACGCATCAGTCTTTCTCCCAGCAATTCTTTACAACGTGAGGTAAATCAGCGGATAAGGGGTACCAGCCGGTATGCGCGTGTATCGTAAAATTTACACTTACCATAATTTTGGCTAATAGGTAATTGATACCGTAGGTGGGAGGTATATCAGACCGTTAGGGACGTAAATACAATGATCGTTAACCGTTGTAGAGAATAACCGTTGTATGGAGGCAAATTTGAACGTTAATGGAATAACCGTTGTATGGAGGCAAATTTGAACGTTAATTCCTTCGGAGGAATAAAAGCCACCGTTATAGGGGGGGGGGACCGTTGTAGAGAATAACCGTTGTATGGAGGCAAATTTGAACGTTAATTCCTTCGGAGGAATAAAAGCCACCGTTATAGGGGGGGGGGGGGGGACCGTTGTAGAGAATAACCGTTGTATGGAGGCAAATTTGAACGTTAATTCCTTCGGAGGAATAAAAGCCACCGTTATAGGGGGGGGGGGGGACCGTTGTAGAGAATAACCGTTGTATGGAGGCAAATTTAACGTTAATTCCTTCGGAGGAATAAAAGCCACCGTTATAGGGGGGGGGGACCGTTGTAGGGAATAACCGTTGTATGGAGGCAAATTTTAACGTTAATTCCTTCGGAGGAATAAAAACCACCGTTATAGGGAGGGAACCGTTGTAGAGAATAACCGTTAATGGAGGGAGCACTGTACTATGATTCAGCATGCGTTCGATAGAACAAGCGAGCGGACTCCTGCATTTATCATTAATATTTTTGAGTCTTATACTGTTAAATCTACAATGGAATACCAATGGAATTATTATTTCATATCAAGTTTTATTAAACCAGCTTATGAAAATGTTATTTAGCAAGACTCAGGCGAGCGAGTTGAGTAAAATTTGTAACAAGAAATTTATTTAAAATGATTGCTGAAAATAACGATTTCGTGTGTGTACTTCTCATTTTTAACAGTGAATGATACATTATCAGCGCTAGGTATCGTGGGTATTATTGGAGAATATAAATATATCTAACACAATTCTATTTAAGTATATTCTGGGATCCCATTACGACAAGGTCATTCGCAATTGGGCAGTTTTCTGTTTGTTAGAAAAATCTTCCTTTATTGCTCGGACAGAAAACGTAAGTATTCGATTTCTCCATAATAATGTTTATGATAATAATGATTTTTCTTATATATGCAGCTGGGGCGAGGGGGCCTTGTACCCCAAGCTTACCTGGTGATACACTTTTTTCATTTTAAAAACATATTGAGACCACCACCACACTTTCAAATCTCCCTATTTAACATCATATTAATCTAGTTAAGGAGAATCAAATACTAATTTATACATCAATGTGCTTACGACACTTTTAGGTATAATTTTCAAAATAAGGTATAAACTTAGAAACATAAAGGGAAAGGGGTAGGGTAATTTTTAAAACGTTTGTAAGTTCTAGGGTGGGGGGGGGGGTCTTCACCAGCCTTATTCTAATCTCATATGATTCCAATTCAGGAAAATTGATTACTACTAGAAATATCAACAACACATGTTATATGTGTTTATATTATATGTGTTTAAGTTTAAGGCCTACGTTTTCCCGACGGGGGGGGGGGGGGGGTATTTGAAATCGTTTTAAGTTCCCGAAGGAGGAAAATTAAATCGTGGGATGGCATTTAATAAACGCGTTTTTATGTTCCTGGTTGGAACCTTGAAATGGGGGGAACTTGAAAACTTTTCATCGGCTTATTGTTTTAGATGCATAGAAAATGAATAAGAAATGAAAGATTTTGAAAATTTTATTTAGCAATATCTTTGAATAATGTATGTGTAAATTATGATAATATTATGATAATTGATAATGTGTTTTTTTATTATTTTTTATCAAAGCCAGGTAATCAATCATTGACCAAATGTTACTGCTTAAACAATCAAAAACAATGAATATGAAAGACTTGTGCACAGTTTTAGGTAAAATAAAACGGACATAAAATAACAACATTTATATTATTACTGTTTATAGTTGCTGTTTTTTGTTGCTGTTTTTGTTTATTTTTCTGCACCCATCCCACACTAATATTTGCGCCCGATTTTTTTCTGGGGAAGGCTCAGTTTGAAGACAACTACTAAGTTTGCAATTGGACGGTCAAGGTTTACGTTCCCAATACCAGTATGATCCATATATTCCCTTCCGCATTTTTGACAAAACATAATGACAATGTCAATATAGAAACAGACACCCCCACCCCCTGTGAAAAAGTTTTGGGTCCGGATCTGTAAATCTGTAAATATAATTGTACATAACATGGATTTGCTCATGCATGTAGGCACTTATGCAAAAATGATTACATTATATCGCTCAATACTTCGATCCATGGCGTTCAAGTTTCAAAATACATACGTTTTAATATATGTCTAACGTTAAAAAATCACTTCCCCCAACCATTCCTCCACTAATTCCCGTCAAAATGCAGAAAACATTTTTTCCGGACCCGCTTAACACTCATATCGCAATCAGATTTGGGATCCGAACCTGATGTACCAATCATGATTATCATTGTTATGAAGACGATGGAGATATTTTCGATGAAGACAATGTGAGACGATGGTTATCATTGCTAGGGTTATATATCAAGGGATCTTTTTGAGGATAGTTGCATTACTTGTTTCAAGAGGGACATTTTGTGGATAGGCTTATAGCATGTGTCTATTTTAGCGCATTTTGGGATCCCAGTCCAGGGACAGTTTTCTGTGGATAAGAAAAACTACCTTTATTGCTCGGACAGAAAACGTAAATATCCTTCTTCTTCTTCATAGTAATGCTGATGATATTAATGATTGCTGTTATGTATGAATTATCATTATCATCATATTGAAGACGATGGGGGGATATTATCGTTGAAGACAATGTGAGACGATGGTTATCATTGCTAGGGTTATATATCAAGGGATCTATTTGAGGAAAGTTGCATTACTTGTGTCTAATTTTAGCGTATATTGGGATCCCAGTAAGACAAGTTAATTCGCCATTGGATAGTTTTCTGTTTGCTATAAAGTGTTCTTTTATTGCTTGAACAGAAAGCGTAAGTATCCGACTTCTCATTAACAATGCTGTATAATAATGATTGCTATTATGTGTGAGTTATCGGTATGATCATTAAGAAGACAATGGGGATATTATTGATAAAGACAAAGTGAGACGATGGTTATCATTGCTAGGGTTATATATCAAGGGAACTATTTGAGGGTAGTTAGACTACTTGTGTCTAATTTTAGCGTATTTTGGGATCCCAGTATGACAGGTTCATTCGCCATTGGATAGTTTTCTGTTTGCTAGAAAGTGTTCTTTTATTGCTTGAACAGAAAACGATAGTATCCGATTTCTTATTAACAATGCTGTATAATTAAAGATTGCTATTATGTGTGAGTTATCGTTATGATCATTAAGAAGACAATGGCGATATTATTGATAAAGACAATGTGAGACGATGGTTATCATTGATAGGGTTATATATCAAGGGATCAGTTTGAGGATAGTCGTTTCACTTGTGTCTAAATTTAACGTATTATTGGATCCCAGTAAGACAGGTTCATTCGCATTTGGACAGTTTTCTGTTTGCTAGAAAAAAAAACTTTATTGCTTGAACAGAAAGCGTAAGTATTCGACTTCTCCATAATAATGCTTATGGTTTTAATGATTACTGTTATGTATCATTTATAATTATCATCATACTGAAGACGATGGGGTTACTATGGGTGTATCGATCATGCCAGGATTATGTATCAGTGTAGTCTAAATAAAAACGTTTATTTTAAAGATATTTGTGCTTTTGTGAATGTGATATTTTACTTCTTAGCTTTGAAATTTATAATATTGTTCGGCGTGGCTGTTTAACCTCACGTTTGACCTACTTAACATTCTGATGTAAGACAGTGCCGAGTAAATACTTGCACTATTTTTCATTGGTAGGAAATAGTCAAATAAAATGTAACGCACAATTAATTGTTTATATGACAATTAGCGGAAATATAGGCTTCGTATTCACGAAATATTAATAAAGTATTCTTACTGAATTAGAATTCTTTAGTGTGTATACACAGCTGTTTTTATCAAAATACTTCTCCTAGATGCACATTGAGACCTATTTCGGCCCGAACGTTTTAACCCTTTCCCTCATATAGACTCATTTTGACGCACTCAATAGGTATCACATAAAGCCTGATCTGCAGAAAACCACAGTTAAACCTTACCAAATTTAATTATAAAATCCTCATTTCCAGACCACTGAGGAGCAGCGAACAGCATAAAACCTGATAAGCCTGCGAGTTACTCGCAGGCTGATCTGGTTTTATGCTGTTCGCATAGGTCTTTTAATGGTGTCCGCTATGAGGGAAAGGGTTAAATATCTACAGTATTATTATTATAGTCTGCTTCACTGACGGATATAGTCCGCATCATTATACTGATGTTTACTCCGCCGATTTCGGTGGAAGGGACGCTTCTCATCATATTACCGTTTTGCATTCCAAATTACTTATATCCCCTTCAACACCGTTAACCTTTTTAAGACATTTCTTTCTTTCTTTTTTTTTTCTTTCTTTCTTTCTTAGCTTATACTTAATTTTAAATTATTTCTTTTACGTTGATTGAAAAAAGGAATGTGTGTGTCCTATAGACGATTTTTCAGTTAGCCTTAAAAAATAAATAATGATAGTAATAATAACGACAATAATATTTATGATTTTTCACATTTCTAGTTATTTAGTACATGTAAAATACATTGCCTATGTGAAATAAAGTTATCTTTTCATCGATATTTATCCATATTTCACCATTATGTAGGAATATAAAATAAGCTCCATTATATCTTGTCAACAGTATTTTAATGCTAAATGTTGTATTAGAAAGATAGGGCATTATACCAGTATTTGCATGCCCTTCTTTGTTGAGGTAGATTTTGCACATTGCGAAAGCAAGCATTTATTTGTTCTGAAATACAAACTTTTTTTCTGACGCATGACTATTTGTTATCAATTGCAAGATAAACAATTAAAACATTCACTTTTTCTTTTTTATCATAGAATAAGAGTGATAATGTCAATATAGAAACAGATACCCCCACCCCCTGTGAAAAAGTTTTAGGTCCGGATCTGTAAATCTGTAAATACAATTGTACATGGATTTGCTCATGCATGCAGGCACTTATGCAAAAATAATAAAATTATATCTCTCAAGACTTCGATCCATGGCCTTCAAGTTTCAAAATACATACGTTTTAATATATTTCTAAAAAAAATCACTCCCCCCAACCCCTCCTCCACTATTTCCAGTCAAAATGCAGAACACATTTTTTCCGGACCCGCTTAACACTCATACCGCACTCAGATTTGGGATCCGAACCTAATGTACCAATCATGATTATTATTGTTATGAAGACGATGGAGATATTATCGATGAAGACAACGAGGGACGTCTTGAGGATAGACTTATAGCATGTGTCTATTTTAGCGCATTTTGGGATCCCAGTCCAAAGACAGTTTTCTGTGGATTAGAAAAACTACCTTTATTGCTCGGACAGAAAACGTAAATATCCAACTTCTTCTTCATAGTAATGCTGATGATATTAATGATTGCTGTTATGTATGAATTATCATTATCATCATATTGAAGACGATGGGGGGATATTATCGTTGAAGATAATGTAAGACGATGGTTATCATTGCTAGGGTTATATATCAAGGAATCTTTTTTAGGAAAGTTGCATTACTTGTGTCTAATTTTAGCGTATTTTGGGATCCCAGTAAGACAAGTTCATTCGCCATTTGATAGTTTTCTGTTTGCTAGAAAGTTTTCTTTTATTGCTTGAACAGAAAACGTAAGTATCCGACTTCTTATTAACAATGCTGTATAATAATGATTGCTGTTATGTATCAATTATCGTTATGATAATTAAGAAGACAATGGGGATATTATCGTCGAAGACAAAGTGAGACGATGGTTGTCATTGCTAGGATTATATATCAAGGGATCAGTTTGAGGATACTCGTTTCACTTGTTTCTAATTTTAGCGTATTTTGGGATCCAATTCATTCGCCATTGGACAGTTTTCTATTTGTTAGAAAAAACACTTTATTACTTGAACAGAAAACGTAAGTATTCGACTTCTCCATAATAATGCTTGTGGTATTAATGGTTACTGTTATGTATCATTTATAATTATCATCATACTAAAGACGATGGGCTTACTATGGGTGTATCGATTATGCCAGGATTATGTATCAGTGTAGTCTAAATAAAAACGTTTATTTTAAAGATATTTGTGCTTTTGTGAATGTGATATTTTACTTCTTAGCTTTGAAATTTATAATGTTGTTCGGCGTAGTTGTCTAACCTCACGTTTGACCTACTTAACATTCTGACGTAAGACAGTGCCGAGTAAATAATTGCACTATTTTCATTGGTAGGAAATTGTCAAATAAAAACGTAGCACAAGTATTTGTTTATATGACAATTAGCGGAAATATAGGCTTCGTATTCACGAAAAATTAATAAAGTATTCTTACTGAATTAGAATTCTTTGGTGTGTATACACAGCTGTTTTTATCAAAATACTTCTCCTAGATGCACATTGAGACCTATTTCGGGCCGAACGTTTTAAATATCTACAGTATCATTATTATAGTCTGCTTCACTGACGGATATAGTCCGCATCATTATACTGATGTTTACTCCGCCGATTTCGATGGAAGGGACGCTTCTCATCATATAACCGTTTTGCATTACAAATTACTTATATCCCCTTCAACACCGTTAACCTTTTTAAGACATTTCTTTCTTTCTTTTTTTTCTTTCTTTCTTTCTTAGCTTATACATGTACTTAATTTTAAATTATTTCTTTTACGTTGATTGAAAAAAGGAATGTGTGTGTCCTATAGACGATTTTCAGTTAGCCTTAAAAAATAAATAATGATAGTAATAATAACGACAATAATATTTATGATTTTTCACATTTCTAGTTATTTAGTACATGTAAAATACATTGCCTATGTGAAATAAAGTTATCTTTTCATCGATAATTATCCATATTTCACCATTATGTAGGAATATAAAATAAGCTCCATTATATCTAGTCAACAGTATTTTAATGCTAACTGTTGTATTAGAAAGATAGGGCATTATACCAGTATTTGCATGCCCTTCTTTGTTGAGGTAGATTTTGCACATTGCGAAAGCAAGCATTTATTTGTTATGAAATACAAACGTTTTTCTGACGCATGACTATTTGTTATCAATTGCAAGATAAACAATTAAAACATTCACTTTTTCTTTTTTATCATAGAATAAGAGTGATAATGTCAATATAGAAACAGATACCCCCACCCCCTGTGAAAAAGTTTTAGGTCCGGATCTGTAAATCTGTAATTACAATTGTACATGGATTTGCTCATGCATGCAGGCACTTATGCAAAAATAATAAAATTATATCTCTCAAGACTTCGATACATGGCCTTCAAGTTTCAAAATACATACGTTTTAATATATTTCTAAAAAAAAATCACTTCCCCCAACCCCTCCTCCACTATTTCCAGTCAAAATGCAGAACACATTTTTCCGGACCCGCTTAACACTCATACCGCACTCAGATTTGGGATCCGAACCTAATGTACCAATCATGATTATTATTGTTATGAAGACGATGGAGATATAATCGATGAAAACAACGAGGGGCGTCTTGAGGATAAGCTTATAGCATGTGTCTATTTTAGCGCATTTTGGGATCCCAGCCCAAGGACAGTTTTCTGTGGATAAGAAAAACTACCTTTATTGCTCGGACAGAAAACGTAAATATCCAACTTCTTCTTCATAGTAATGCTGATGATATTAATGATTGCTGTTATGTATGAATTATCATTATCATCATATTGAAGACGATGGGGGGATATTATCGTTGAAGACAATGTAAGACGATGGTTATCATTGCTAGGGTTATATATCAAGGAATCTTTTTTAGGAAAGTTGCATTACTTGTGTCTAATTTTAGCGTATTTTGGGATCCCAGTAAGACAAGTTCATTCGCCATTTGATAGTTTTCTGTTTGCTAGAAAGTTTTCTTTTATTGCTTGAACAGAAAACGTAAGTATCCGACTTCTTATTAACAATGCTGTATAATAATGATTGCTGTTATGTATCAATTATCGTTATGATAATTAAGAAGACAATGGGGATATTATCGTCGAAGACAAAGTGAGACGATGGTTGTCATTGCTAGGATTATATATCAAGGGATCAGTTTGAGGATACTCGTTTCACTTGTTTCTAATTTTAGCGTATTTTGGGATCCCGGTAAAACAAATTCATTCGCCATTGGACAGTTTTCTATTTGTTAGAAAAAACACTTTATTACTTGAACAGAAAACGTAAGTATTCGACTTCTCCATAATAATGCTTGTGGTATTAATGGTTACTGTTATGTATCATTTATAATTATCATCATACTAAAGACGATGGGCTTACTATGGGTGTATCGATTATGCCAGGATTATGTATCAGTGTAGTCTAAATAAAAACGTTTATTTTAAAGATATTTGTGCTTTTGTGAATGTGATATTTTACTTCTTAGCTTTGAAATTTATAATGTTGTTCGGCGTAGTTGTCTAACCTCACGTTTGACCTACTTAACATTCTGACGTAAGACAGTGCCGAGTAAATAATTGCACTATTTTCATTGGTAGGAAATTGTCAAATAAAAACGTACGCACAAGTATTTGTTTATATGACAATTAGCGGAAATATAGGCTTCGTATTCACGAAAAATTAATAAAGTATTCTTACTGAATTAGAATTCTTTGGTGTGTATACACAGCTGTTTTTATCAAAATACTTCTCCTAGATGCACATTGAGACCTATTTCGGGCCGAACGTTTTAAATATCTACAGTATCATTATTATAGTCTGCTTCACTGACGGATATAGTCCGCATCATTATACTGATGTTTACTCCGCCGATTTCGATGGAAGGGACGCTTCTCATCATATAACCGTTTTGCATTACAAATTACTTATATCCCCTTCAACACCGTTAACCTTTTTAAGACATTTCTTTCTTTCTTTTTTTTCTTTCTTTCTTTCTTAGCTTATACATGTACTTAATTTTAAATTATTTCTTTTACGTTGATTGAAAAAAGGAATGTGTGTGTCCTATAGACGATTTTTCAGTTAGCCTTAAAAAATAAATAATGATAGTAATAATAACGACAATAATATTTATGATTTTTCACATTTCTAGTTATTTAGTACATGTAAAATACATTGCCTATGTGAAATAAAGTTATCTTTTCATCGATATTTATCCATATTTCACCATTATGTAGGAATATAAAATAAGCTCCATTATATCTTGTCAACAGAATTTTAATGCTAAATGTTGTATTAGAAAGATAGGGCATTATACCAGTATTTGCATGCCCTTCTTTGTTGAGGTAGATTTTGCACATTGCGAAAGCAAGCATTTATTTGTTCTGAAATACAAACTTTTTTTCTGACGCATGACTATTTGTTATCAATTGCAAGATAAACAATTAAAACATTCACTTTTTCTTTTTTATCATAGAATAAGAGTGATAATGTCAATATAGAAAAAAAAGTTTTAGGTCCGGATCTGTAAATCTGTAAATACAATTGTACATGGATTTGCTCATGCATGCAGGCACTTATGCAAAAATAATAAAATTATATCTCTCAAGACTTCGATCCATGGCCTTCAAGTTTCAAAATACATACGTTTTAATATATTTCTAAAAAAAATCACTCCCCCCAACCCCTCCTCCACTATTTCCAGTCAAAATGCAGAACACATTTTTTCCGGACCCGCTTAACACTCATACCGCACTCAGATTTGGGATCCGAACCTAATGTACCAATCATGATTATTATTGTTATGAAGACGATGGAGATATTATCGATGAAGACAACGAGGGACGTCTTGAGGATAGACTTATAGCATGTGTCTATTTTAGCGCATTTTGGGATCCCAGTCCAAAGACAGTTTTCTGTGGATTAGAAAAACTACCTTTATTGCTCGGACAGAAAACGTAAATATCCAACTTCTTCTTCATAGTAATGCTGATGATATTAATGATTGCTGTTATGTATGAATTATCATTATCATCATATTGAAGACGATGGGGGGATATTATCGTTGAAGATAATGTAAGACGATGGTTATCATTGCTAGGGTTATATATCAAGGAATCTTTTTTAGGAAAGTTGCATTACTTGTGTCTAATTTTAGCGTATTTTGGGATCCCAGTAAGACAAGTTCATTCGCCATTTGATAGTTTTCTGTTTGCTAGAAAGTTTTCTTTTATTGCTTGAACAGAAAACGTAAGTATCCGACTTCTTATTAACAATGCTGTATAATAATGATTGCTGTTATGTATCAATTATCGTTATGATAATTAAGAAGACAATGGGGATATTATCGTCGAAGACAAAGTGAGACGATGGTTGTCATTGCTAGGATTATATATCAAGGGATCAGTTTGAGGATACTCGTTTCACTTGTTTCTAATTTTAGCGTATTTTGGGATCCCGGTAAAACAAATTCATTCGCCATTGGACAGTTTTCTATTTGTTAGAAAAAACACTTTATTACTTGAACAGAAAACGTAAGTATTCGACTTCTCCATAATAATGCTTGTGGTATTAATGGTTACTGTTATGTATCATTTATAATTATCATCATACTAAAGACGATGGGCTTACTATGGGTGTATCGATTATGCCAGGATTATGTATCAGTGTAGTCTAAATAAAAACGTTTATTTTAAAGATATTTGTGCTTTTGTGAATGTGATATTTTACTTCTTAGCTTTGAAATTTATAATGTTGTTCGGCGTAGTTGTCTAACCTCACGTTTGACCTACTTAACATTCTGACGTAAGACAGTGCCGAGTATATAATTGCACTATTTTCATTGGTAGGAAATTGTCAAATAAAAACGTACGCACAAGTATTTGTTTATATGACAATTAGCGGAAATATAGGCTTCGTATTCACGAAAAATTAATAAAGTATTCTTACTGAATTAGAATTCTTTGGTGTGTATACACAGCTGTTTTTATCAAAATACTTCTCCTAGATGCACATTGAGACCTATTTCGGGCCGAACGTTTTAAATATCTACAGTATCATTATTATAGTTTGCTTCACTGACGGATATAGTCCGCATCATTATACTGATGTTTACTCCGCCGATGACGGTGGAAGGGACGCTTCTCATCATATAACCGTTTTGCATTCCAAATTACTTATATCCCCTTCAACACCGTTAACCTTTTTAAGACATTTCTTTCTTTCTTTTTTTTCTTTCTTTCTTTCTTAGCTTATACTTAATTTTAAATTATTTCTTTTACGTTGATTGAAAAAAGGAATGTGTGTGTCCTATAGACGATTTTTCAATTAGCCTTGAAAAATAAATAATGATAGTAATAATAACGACAATGATATTTATGATTTTTCACATTTCTAGTTATTTAGTACATGTAAAATACATTGCCTATGTGAAATAAAGTTATCTTTTCATCGATAATTATCCATATTTCACCATTATGTAGGAATATAAAATAAGCTCCATTATATCTAGTCAACAGTATTTTAATGCTAACTGTTGTATTAGAAAGATAGGGCATTATACCAGTATTTGCATGCCCTTCTTTGTTGAGGTAGATTTTGCACATTGCGAAAGCAAGCATTTATTTGTTATGAAATACAAACTTTTCTCTGACGCTTTTAATTAAGTAAACAATTAAAATTTTTTTATGCAAAAATAATATTGCATCATCGTAAGCTTATAGCCGTAAAACAATTGTTATTTTTCAATTCAATGTTATTTATAGATTTATCAATTAAATATCTATAATTTCTTTTTCACGGCCAATTTATCATTTATCTAAACGATGGAAATGTTTTCAGACACTTACTCTTGGGGTTAGGTTATGACTAAATTTATGTTGTGGTTCGGTTTCGAATTGGTTATGCCTTCTATTCGCTTGTGGTTCAGTTACACCCAAGTTCGGGTTGGTTACGCCCACTATGCGTTTGCGGTTTGATGACGCCCACTGTTCTGCTGCGGTTAAGTAACGTCCATGGTTTGGTTTCACTAACAGTTCGTTTATGCCCACACTTCGGATGCGGTTCGATTACGTCCTCAGTTCTGCTGCCGTTTTTTAGACGGCGATATCGCCGTCTTATGCTGAAGAACGAAATCAGGCCTTGCTAATTTGCATATTTTCCACAACAATTTTAACTGTACCTCTCCGCGCTTAGTGCGGATCCATGTAATGCTACCTTCACATACACGGATTTTTCTTACGAATCCTTACGTATGGCACAAATCGTAAAAGTACACGAATCATTACGATTTGGCCATTTTTATGAGCGATTTAAGAGTGGTTACGAGTAATTACGAGCCATTTACGGTTTATTACGAGTTATTACGATGTATTTACGGCAAACATCTACGATTTGTTCCGAGTAACAACGGATAAATATGTAGAATTATTAGTCTTGTATTGATACTCTTATCATCATTCGACAACTGACATCCAGCAAGACAACATGGCATATGAGAGAAACAGATTGCAGTTATATCAACGATTTCTACAATTGCTCCTTCCACTAGCTCAGAGGGAAGAGGAAGATGCCCAGCAGCAAATAGATATTCCTTGGCCGAGGCGGAGCTTCTATACCTGACCTAAATCGTAAAGTATACGTATGTATTCGTAAAGTACTCGTAACTATACGTAAAGTGCTCGTAATAACTCTTAACAATCCGTAAAACTATTGTAGCACGACGTGAATGAAATCGTACTCATCATTAAGCACTCGTAATAATCCGTAAACAAATCGTAAACTAACCGTAACAAATCGTAAAACAAATTGTTAACGAGACATTTACGGATTCTTGCGAGTAGTTTACGGAGGGTTACGTGTTGTTGCGACCGGTTTACGATACTTACGGATTGTTACAAGTTATTTACGAGTTCTTTACGGAAAATGTAATCCGTGAACAATCGCAAGAAAATTTTTGACATGTCAAAAAATTTGCCTCTCTTCTCACGGATCCTCACGATTGTCTACGAGTTGTGACGAGTTATTAACGGATACCAACGAGCTATTTACGGATACTTGCGATTGACTACGAGTTGGCAATCCGTAAGGACTCGTAAGAAAATCCGTGTATGTGAAGGGGGTATAATGCGATTCTGCACTAACGAATACGAGTGGAATATGTTACACAGAAGTTTAAATCATAACCGTAACTGCTTTTAATTTGTTATTATTTGTTAACATGTTTTCTTTTGCCATTATTTTGCACTGGAAGCATCAATTTTAAGCGTGAAAAAAATATCCGTGACATTTCTTAACCAGAATAGCAACCCATCTTACGTACATGAAGATCTACTCCTGTAAAAAGAAAAAGTAGTGCTCCGAATGTATGTAATTGACCTAAAGTAGTCCACACAATATTTTGCATGATGGAGAGTTAGGTTCCTCCCAGGGCATTTCTTAACTTTGGAATAGATAGGCAAACATTCTTGTATCTTAAATAATCAAATACCTGGTCAATTTCTACACATACAAAACAACAGATAGAATTCGCTAGCACTAGAGAAAGGGAATGACCTACTTAGGTATGCAGCTCTCTATGAATGAAAGGTTCATGACCTTTACTCCGGATTATTATGTTACAAACAGAACTTCTGTAGCAACAGCGAATGGAGTTTTTGTCGTCATGTGACTGCTTCAATAACTTCAGAAACGCTGGGTTTAGAATGTTTATCCCGTCGCCGTCTCTCAGGGCATTGTGCGCTTTGATTTATTACGGTTCGGTTACATCTACTGTTTAGCTGTGTTACGGTTACGGTTTGGTAAAACCGACTGTTCGGTTGCGGTTACGCTACGTCCACTATTCCGTTGCGATTCGGTTACGCCCAAATTTCGATTACATCAACTGTTCGGTTTTTTGGTTTGGTTATGCACAGACCGTTTGGCACAGACCGTTTGTGGTTCAGTTACGTCCACAGTTAGGTTATTGTTCAGTTACGTCCACTGTTTCGTTATAGTTCGGTTTGTCGAAATGTTCGGTTACGTCCACCTTTCTGTTACGGTTCGATTATGTCCAAAGTTCGATTATAACAACAGTACACAATAGGTCAATCAGAACGCGTTG
>CM037787.1:61463151-61513151 GCA_021229015.1 Solen grandis | reverse complement strand
CATTATAACCTTGATCCATAGTTAAACATAATTAAATCAAACATGCTACTTATCTGCACAGCATACCATGAATTACAAACATTTAAGCATGCTACAGTTAAATTTGACAATTTTAGATTATTCAAATAAATTCGTTATTTATTCGAAAAGTCACGTCGGTCCCGATGTCTTCGAATAACCGAGATCCGACGGAAGTTACTGAGATTACAATTGCAATATTTCGGACATGTCAAGCATACTCACAATTATCACAATGTCAGCACAATTACGCTTTAAAAAAAGTCATCAGTTTGAAATGCTTTAAATATGTTTCAGATTGTTATTTTTTTTCCTTTTAACAGTAGACAGTTACCATAGAAACAACACAGTATCTCCTAAATGAGCTTGGTGAATTGTAATTTTTTTATTGTTTTGATAAAGCAACCCTGAAATAATGTTTACAAATAAAATGGAAAAAAAATCAGGATTTTCTGTAAAAAAAAATGTTGAAAAAGTAGCTTTTCTTCCTCCCCTTTTTCCACACATTCTAAATTATATCATTTCTGTAAAAATTAAGACCCTGAGATTATTGGGACTATCATGAATAATTTGTTAGTATATGTGTCTGCTATTTGTAGATACAGTGGTCACGCGATTCCTCGAGGTCGGACGGGATCTGCAAAAAAACTCGAAGAATCGCCGGTTTCGAGGAATCATTTATGTGTCAAAATTCAATACATTTACATTTGTTGATACCTTAACGTCGTCTTTTCATTAATTATTTCGTTAAGTTTAGCCTTTAATAATACTTTATAAACATAATATATGTTTAAAAATACAAATAACACGATCATAGCTTTCATTGTGAGAATTAAGTCAGAAATAAATTCTTTTTTTTTACCGATAATATGATTGAAACCCTTTGTTTTAGTTTGTGCATATGGTGGCGTTGCGTATTTTTTACATTCTTGTAAGAAACACTTATACCGTTGTTCTTCAAGTTAATGATTACAGAGAAAAAGAACAACACTCAAACATCAAAATCGTCTCCTTTAATGACAAATAATTAATCATGCAGACCAATCACAGTTTGTTACATGATCAGTAGGTGCGAAAATAATTTCGTGGTCGTGTTGATATAACGGTTCACCGATGTACTTTAAGGATGGTTTGACAATGTGTGAAAACAAAAAGAAAACCATCTCGACCAAGGTGTTAATTACAGATGGTCATAGGGCCGGAGTATGGTTGTCAGGGAGATATAGGTAGGTTTTGATATCGACTTCGAGGAATCGCATAGAAATAATATAGGATATACTATCTAGGGACCAAGGACGGAGCTCGAGGAATCCAAAATCGCATGTTTGAAGAATCGCCCATAAATTTATATAGAATAAGAAGGGCTAAATCAAGGGACCGGGCTTGTAGCTCGAGCCATCGCCGGTATTCAATGAATCGCCACATTGAGGAATCGCGTGACCACTGTATTTCTTTTTTCTTTTTAACGCCATATGTGTATTTCAGCTATTCAATTAAAATGGTTAACATGAACAAATGTAACATGACATAAACAGCATATACTGCAAAGTATCGAAGTCATCAGCTGGGCACCATCCAGAAGGGTTTCAATCAATTAAGCCCAGAACCCTTCTCCTCTTCTTGGATGACGGATCAACAGTGTTCATGACTCACTGTCCCTCGATACTTGGCTTCCAGCTCTGTTACTCGCGCTTGCTCCAGAGCCAGCTTGATGCTCTTTCTGCAGACTTTCCAATTGCCTGTACCGCAACCTTTCTCTCTCTGCCAACCATTCCTAGAGACCCTAATGTCCTCCAAACTGACTGTGCGGGGAACCCTCTACAGCCGACTTCAACTGGGAATAGCCATGTGCTCCAACCTTGCTCCTTACATGTATCCTGTAAGTCTGTATACTTGAGTCGTTTGGTCTCGTTAGCCATCTGGCAGCGCTCTTCCCATGGGACTGTCAACTCGACCATTATCAGCTTTTTCTCCTTGGTTGACCACAAGACAATATCTGGGCGGCGAAGGGTGGTCTGGACAACCGGTGGGAAGACTAACTTCTTGTCCAGGTCTGCTTTCATCTCCCAGTCATTGGCCTGAGCCAAAATTCCTTGGTGGGTAATCTTTGCTGATTGTGCTGACTCTCCCTCGCGAACAAACGCTATGTTGTTTGGCTTGTTGTGGATCTTGGGTCTCTTTTTCTTTCGTTCTTTCTCTAGGCAATCTGCCAAACATCTTAGCACACAGTCGTGTCTCCATCTGAAGTGTTCTTGGGTAAGTGCCATTCTACATGTCGATAGTACATGTTCGAGTGTCCCTCTTTTCTGGCAGAGAGGGTACTCAGGTTCGTTCACCAGGCCCCATGTGTAGAGATTTGCTGGAGACGGGAGCAGATCATAAACTGACCGGAGAAGGAATGCTAGTCGAAGGGGTTCATACCTCCAGATGTCATTCCAGGTAAGGTGTCTGTCTGGTACGGTCCATCTGGTCCATGTCCCTTGTTGACCCAGTTGAACAGCCTTGGCTTTCCTGTGTTCTTCTTCTGTCTCTCTAACCTCCATCTGCAGCAACTCTCTTCTTTCTTTGCGGTTAGCCTGTGACCATTGAGTGCGTCTTGTTGTACCCAAACCTTGTCGCCCCTGGCATGTTGTACCGACTATATCTTTGTGGCTAAGCCTGTCTTCTGCCTGTTGTACTGCATTGCCTGCTGACCATTTCCTTCCTGTTCTGACCTCAATTCCGGCCTGTCTGACCTTATCATCACTTGATTCCTGCAGTGTAGTCACTAGTCTGACCTTTGCCACCTTGAATTCTTCTGTAATAGATGTCAATGGTAACTGTAGCTTGTTAGTGCGTCCGTACAAGCCTATACTAGTGAAGCTAGGAGGGACACCTAGCCAGCGACGCAGACTTCGGTTGATGGTCCTTTCAAGAGCTTCAACTGTCGTTGTTGCCATCTCATATATTGTTAAAGGCCAGATCAGGCGTGGAAGAAAACCGTGCTGGTATATCCAAAGCTTGTACTTTCCCGGCAAGTCTGTCTTGTCTATTGCCTTTAGTCCCTTATCAACATGGTTTTGTAGATCTTTTGTGTAGTTCGTGTCCATCAAGCTGGCATCAAACCATTTGCCCAAGCACTTGATAGGGCTTTCTGTTATGGATGGAATTTCTTCAGTCTGTACTTTCAGCTTAACGTTGCTGGTGACTTTGCCTTTCCTGATAATGAGGCTCCTGGACTTCCTTGGCTTGAATCTCATACGAGCCCAAGTAACGGTCTCGCTGAGAGCTTGAAGTATCCACCGGGCTTGTATGTGGCTCTGTGTGGATATTGTCAAGTCATCCATGAATCCTCTGTTAGCAGGTAGGTGGATTCCAGAATCTGTCTTTGGGCCCCTTGTTTCCTTCTGGGCAGATTTGAGTATCAGATTCATCGCCATAACAAAAAGTATCACAGAAATTGTGCAACCTGTCACAATGCCCTTTTCCAGATGTTGTGCCTTTGTTGTCATTTCTCCTGATGTAAAATGCAGACGGATCCCATCATAATAACTTCTAACTAGGTTATGTGCCTGTCTTGGAACATGGTAATGGTCTAGTGCCTTCATGATGAGTTGGTGCGGAATTGAGCCATATGCATTGGCTAGATCGAGCCATACAATGGTCAAGTCCCCCTTGTTAATCTTCGCCTCCCGAATAAGTTGAGATATGGCACTGGTATGTTCAAGGCAGCCCGAGAACCCAGGAATCCCACCCTTCTGTACAGATGTGTCCACATAGTTGTTTTCACACATAAACAAGCACGGGGAAAATATTTTTTCCGTTTTCGTATTCAGGACATATTTTTACGTAACATACGTGAAAATCAGAAAATAAGACTTGAACAATTTGAAACTGCATCAATTCAGAACTATGTCTCTTTTAAGAAAAAACAACAACAAAAACTAATGTTACGTTTATATACTTAAATAAATGAAGACTACATGAGGCACTTAGTGTTCTGTTTGCTTCTAGAGACTTACCCTTTGATACAGATCGTCATCTTGATATATGCCATGTGGTCGGCGTGATATGTTGCTTTCTATTGCTCCAGGGCTGAAATAGACGACCTCTTGTTACACTATCAACAATACATTGTCAAGCTTTAATTAATCATTTTCTCATTTTCGTGTTTTATTTTGTTATCTTTAAATTTTGATCATTTTAAACTGTAATTTATGTCTCAATAAAGGGTATTTTTCATGTTGTTTATCAATTCGTTTTTTCTGCGATCCACCGACATTCTTTGAATCATACAAGGATGTATGCAATTCAGCCAGGCATAGTGCTTCCTTACTGCAATATCACGCCATAAACATAACATAACACGACACGATACCACACCCAGTCACAAGATATTAACACTGGAACTGTTCTGGAACGAACCTATACGTATCCAGAGAACAAAGCAATAATATATTTTTTTCTGACCGAATGAAATTCATATTATCATTAGTCCACAATTCCTGCTTTGACTCACATTTATAGCTTACTTAAATTTTTCGTATTTATTTTTAATATACAAAAGTCGTGATGGAAAACCTCTCCATGAAAATTAATGAAGTTGGAAACATTTATTAAACATACTTGATTGCATTTACTCGAACTTTGTGGGGCGCCATCTCTAAGGAAAAGGAAAGTAAGTTCATATGAATCAATTAAAAATGGAAATACATTTTTTCAAACTAATCTTAGCATCAAGCGTATATGCTGTATATACATTTGCCAAGCGAAAATTCTAAAGAAAAAGAAGTCATTAAGTACAGGAACCTGCCGAATGAGGATTCAATTATTGATATGCCATTTCCGGAACAATACAAATATTAGTTTAAAACAAATTACGCATTATAGGGATTTTATGCACAAAACAATAGCTGCTTACACGAGACCAAATTAACAAACGCAAGTGCTATATCAATATCAAGAAGGATATCGTCATAAGATATATCCCATTTTGATAATTATCATTATAAATGTATTACATCATTCAGTTCTTATATATTATTTTCCTTAATCAAGAAAAATACATATACGTACATTTAAACAATCAAGTAGTTTGCTAATATATCTTACTCATGCTTTCCATACCTTAATTGTAGATCACTAAACGAAACTTACCCAGAGCTAAGCATTGTGTGAAAGAATCAAAAGCCGCTTTCGTCATGCAGTATACGCCAACCGTTGGCCTCTGGATATAGAAACATAGATTATCAATGATTTTTTTCTAATATATTAGAGATAACTAATCCGTGAACGATAAAATTATTATGTTTTGATTATTATTATAAAGTTATTATTAGGGGATTTTTTTTAGGTTCTTCACTCAATTTAATGACAAAATACATTTTGACACTTTAAAGATAAATAAAAAAAGAAACAACACATAAAAAATCATAACTCTATCAAGGTGATCACTTATATCCCGTAAGTCGAATTAATAAAAGCTAAATTGTTCCATTTTATCATCATCGACATCACTTCGAATACCGTCATCATCATCACCTGCAGCAACAACTACAGCAAAACTCATCATTATTCTGACATCATTCCTGTAAATCACCATTACAACTCAACACCAACCCAACCACCATCATCAACATTATCGCCATCATGACAGTCATCATTTTGTGATCCTGTTATTCCGATTTCGACAACAAACTTAAGTTATTTACCGATTTTCGACCACCACTAAAGCTCGATGTATTGACGATATTGCCTGTAATATAAATAAACATTTAACATGCATTCCTAACGAAAACGAAGATGAGAAACTTTTCTTAGAATCATTGCGAGTATTCAATGTGTAAATAGAGCCGAACTGCCTAACACTGTATCTATAGCCTGAGTTCAGTAATCTATTTCGGGGGATTTTTTTTCTATTAAATTAATCTTAAGACTTGACTATTTGAGTTTACCGTCGCTTCGACAGTATTTCAATCATATAGCGACGTCCAGCTAATTACAGATGGAGGAAGACTCCGAATGCACGGAAACATCCGGGTAGAACCACCGACCTACCGCAAACCAGCTGTAAGGCTTCCTCACATGAAAATCCGAATGACCCTGCCGGGATTCGAACCCACGCGGTGAGGGGAAATTAATCTTAAGTAAAGGCAAACACCGAAAACACATTGTAGTAGTGTATATGTATTTTTTTTGGTTTTAGAACTGTTTCAAGTTGAGCACATCTTCTCTTGTATAAATATTAAAGTACTGAATTACAATTCATGTAAACATAACTAGGCGTTAATATGGAATAACATGATAGTATAGTATTAGGAACACACTTGAAAGCATTTTTTTTTCTGTCACTGGCCTACACCTCAAAAAGATCGTTTTCACGGGAGATATATGTGCAGTAAGACCAGGGGCCGTATTCATAAAGCTCCTCATGGGAAAAAAAAATCCTTATCTTGAATAAATCTCCTAAGGTATTTTATATATAAAGCTAAAGGCATTCCTTAATAACTAAGGGAAATCTATGTGATTTTAAGGAAAATCTTGGAATTTTCCTAAGGAGTTTTATTAATACGGCCTCAGGACTAGAAACCGAGACCCATTGATTAAAGGGCGAGTATTCAAACGATTGAGATTCCAAACCGCTTTCAGAAATAGCTCACAGATAAGGTCACTTATAAATATACCTATTTTTGTAAAGAAAGATAATACTCACCGACTATTAACATTACCTTTACTTTTAATGAGATGTGGTATGGCGAGTTGTGTCAGAAAGAGATGACCTTTCACATTTGTGTCGAATAGCTCGTCATACTGCTGGGGAGTGGCAGCACCAACCGACACGTGGTGTATCATACCGGCATTATTTATCTGAATGATACCATATGCTTCGTCTTTTTCTATAAGAATGGCTACATTGTAGCAACCTTTACTGATTATTTTGACCATATTTGGACCTTGCGGTCAAGGATAACCCACGAGTAGGGTCTTTTTTTTGCGTTGTTTTATTTTTTTGCGTGCATAAGAGACACCGGTTGGATACAAGGGAGTCCATGACTTCAATTAACGAATATACCCTGAGCCCGGTTTTATCACCGATACTACTTGGGAGACAGGATCCTGGGTAGAATCAGAACTGGGTACCCATAGTAACCACATTTAGCCGAGTGCCAAGCAAGGGTGCATCTGGTACCAATTTTATACGTCTTTAGTTTGACGCGGTCATCGGAGGAAAGTGCCCGGCTGGGATTCGAATCCCAGACCTCCTGTTCGCAAAGAGGGCACTCTACCACTGAGCTATTCCGGTATCATGGTACAAGTAACTTATTCATTCATAAATATTCTACATGGTAACGCATATGACTACCGTTTCAAAATCGGTCCGTTCGATCCCCAATTTGTTTGGCTTTCCAAGCCACACAAGTATAGGTCCAACCAAGAAACAATCGAGAGGGATTAGTACGAGTTGTTTAAAGGTGTTTCAAACGGACGCATAATGATTAAATTTAAACTAAATATGAACATAACAATACATTTAATTAACGAGGGATAATTATTCAGACTCAAGCGTATTTTTGTGGGCACATGTATTATCCGATTCTTTTAAAAGTGCCAGGGTGCATACATTTCACATACACATATTCTGTGCAGTGGCCGTGTAATGTATGCGCTTTTGACAGTTGAAAAATGCACAGAATTCAAGCTTCATGAAAAATTTAAAGAATTGGCTAATGAAATGAGTAGTATTTTTACAAGCATAAGAATACGATATCCGACAAACACATATCGTTCATTAAATATTATTTTACGAGAGAGAGAGAGAGAGAGAGAGAGAGGCGGTGGTGGGTGGAGTGTACCAGTACATCCAGAGTCTCGAATGTGTTGATACACTTCTTGATGAGTCTCTCTCTGTCCTCTTTAACGGTGATGTCGCCCTGAACCGTGAGTACCTGGAGGACGACAGAAATGACTAGAGAGACATATCAGTACCATTTTCATCTACTTTAATACTCCGTCTTGTACTCAATCAATTTACTTATTTAACAATTTTACTTATGCATTTAATGTATTTCCTGGGTCTTTTCGATGAATAGTCATTCGACGAACTAAGTACAAGACATAAAATCACAAAAGAATGTGTTATCTCTGGTTTTCATTTATTTATCGTTCAGAAATCTTCATGTTACCTTCGAAAAAGAAATTCATACAATACTTACATGTTTTAAATCAAACAACATTTGTGGAGAAGAAATTATGCATATACTCATAGCCGTCTCCTAAATCCAGAAATTGTAAATCCATGCATACGATTAGATTAGAAAATGTAATTTATGTAGCATATTTCTCAATTCTGCTGTCTTTAATTGAAAATGTTTCAGTATATTTATATAATATACAATATACTCTCGAACTCTCTGCAGACTCTTCCGATTTATTATCTTTTTTTTTTTTTTTTTGGTTGTCTTTCCAAATTCCACTAATTTTGAATTAAGATGCAACTGATTTTAGGTCAATGAATTAAAAAAAAATTAAGTTATCTTAACTCTTCTTATCTTGGAACAGTGGCAATGTCATGACCCAAACGAGGCAAATTCACAAGCTTCACATTCGTCATGCATACTAGGTCCTATACATTGTGATCTTAATGTACAAACAATAGATGTAAACCTCTAGTACATCTGTACAGGCTTTTAAATAAGTAAGGCAGGTATATGGTAACATATTGACCCACATGAGTACTTTCACGTGTACATTCCAGTTTTATTTATTGAACAACCCTCGAGTAGGATTTCTGCTTTAAACGATTATATATTTCTTGCAATAATTTCCACATTTGTGTTCAATACATTAAAGATACTAACCTTATCCTTAGAGCACCCTGCCTCTACACAACGTCCAGCCACCCGCTCTAAGTTGTCGGCACTTCTACCGAAGAGTACAAGCCTGGCACCCAGACCGGCAAAATGTACGGCCGTCCCCTCCCCTATCCCACTGCTGGCTCCTGTAATATCGGAGTGACTTGAAATAATATATATAATCACGCATCTCGCATATATATCACATATATGATCACGCATATATATGTATATAGTTTATATGGATAAGTCTTCCGTCAATGCTCAATTATTTGGCAGTGATTTTGCAGTGATGAATTATGCTATTGATAAATTGTGAGCCTTTTTTTTAAAGGAGTTTAGCAGGGAGTTTAGCGGCCCTACTTTTTCCTGACTATGTAAGTCTGTGTACCCGAGGTCTGGTGCCATTTTGGTCAGTTTATGTCGAAGTGGTAGCACTCTAAAGTAAACAAGGCAAGTGACTATTGCAAAATGGACACATTCACTGATAGAGCAGTGATTCAATATTTGCATACGAAAGGTTTAGCAACTAAGGATATCCTTACTGAGAGGTAGCAAAACTAGGTAATAATGTCCCTTCTTTGCTATAGTGAAAAGGTGGGTGGCGGAATTAAAGCGTGGCAGGCAGAGCTTTGAGGATGACGCCCGTTCTGGAAGGCCTGTCACTGTTGCAACTACAGATATGGTCAATAAAGTCCGTGATATTAATATGTCTGAAAGGCGAGTTACAGAGAGATATAGCCAGGAAAGAGCACAATCTATTCTTACGGAAGATATTGCAATGAGAAAGCTCTCATTTCGTTGGGTAACAATACTTCTGACAGTTAATCAGAAGTACACCGTGCGGACTTTGTCGCCTGCTAATCTGAACCTTTTAGAGGCGGATCCTGCTAACTTTCTGCAGAGGTTTGTGACTTTTTAAGAAACGGTGGTCCATCGTTTCAACACAGAGGTCAAACAACATTCTAAACACGCAAATTCTTGAAGCGTCCTATAAACAAGGGAAACACCATGGTTCACCCCTGCTAAAGAAGGCAAAGAATATTCTATTAAATGAAAAATTATGGCCTCGGTTTTCTGGGATGCTGATTGTATTATGATGGTATACTAATGCTGGTTAATTATAGTATGAGAGCGGGAGGTAGATGATTCGATTTCCTACCGCAACTAGTAAAAGTTGGTATAGCTCCCTTGCTTGGCGCTCATTATATGAGGGTAGTTCAAGGACTGGTTGGCCCGGTGTCAGGATAATGTGACTGGATGTGGTATCATGCCACATGTCTACGGTGTGGTACTACAGTATTGCAACACTATATCTGTCTCAAGCAGACATAGTCTCCAAATGATATAAGTACTGTCGGCGTGACGTTAAACCAACCAACCAACCAACCAACCAACCAACCAACCAACCAAACGAACTATATTTCATTCAGTGGTACTCATTTCTTAATCTATCAAGAAATATAAAACAAAAGGTTTACCTGTAATAAGAACTACCTTTCCAACAAAGCCCGACATTGCTACCGACTTCCTCGTGATAAAACTAAGAGATTTGTGCAAGTGCACATGTGATGTGCATATCAAACTGATTGTACTAGACGACCCAGTTTTATTCCCCTCTGATAATGAAAGGTACTATCGCAATATACCCAACTACAATAATATTTGATTTCGTGCTCGTGTTTTGTGGAGATGACGACTGTAAAACTGAGTTCCAATAAAATAGATCTCTGGGACGAACATGTTTGTTTGATTCCTTAAAATTGCTTTCGTTTCAAAATGCCCATGTCTTGTACAATGACTGTTTGCTTTTTGTCCTTCCTTGTCCAGCGGACAGGATTCTTCGTCCTTTTAAGGGGCAAGTAATTTTTGAACTTGTCCATAGTAGTATGTACAAGAACCTATGTACCATGTATATATAAAATTAATATATAATATAATATATTATAATATAAATTATATATATATAATATATATATATATATAGTGTGGTGTGTGTGTGTGTGTGTGTGTGTGTGTGTGTGTGACAAAAAGAGGCAAAATTAACATTTGTTGTTTAAACACCAGTAAACGAATGTTTATATGATTCATAGATGATCATTTATGTACAATGAAAGAAAGAAAACTAAAAGATCTGTACATTAATTGTAATTTTAAATAAAACATAATAACACAGGGACATTGAAAATCAATATTTTTGGAGCAATTATTTTAAACAACACTAAACGTATGGACATTTTGTCCATAAATATATGGTGTCATACCTATACAAGTGATAAACAAAATTTAAAAGTTGGTTTCGTTTTGGATTTGATTTTGTAGCCCTAATATTATATCAAAAAAAAGATTGGCAGTCTGCACTTTACTCACCTGGCTAATATCATGACACGCGTATTCCTCAAAGGAACAAAAAAACCTTCAATTTATGCCTTCAAATGCATTCCATAGTCTGAGTAAAGAAGAAATAACAAAATGTGCATATTGAAACGATTTTATTTTTTTTAATTATGCTGGTTCGGCCATATTGACGCTAAGGATTAAGATATACTGTAAAATCATTAATTTTCGTTGACATTAAATTTCGTTGATTGTGTACCCAAGAGAATTTCGTGGATACAATTATTCGTGGATCTATGTTCTACAAAACGTAAGGTCTATATAAGAGACAAGTTTTCGTGGGGATTTATTTTCGTGTATTAATCTCTCCACGAAATCGACGAAAATTAGTGCCCCACGAAAATTAATGAGTTCACAGTAATTAAACTGAAAATTAGGATATACATGTACACGTGTTTGAACTGACATGTATTCCCTATAGGACTCTAAGGATAGTTTTAGGTAAAGCATCAGTATGGAATTCATGATTTATCATTAAAAAGTTATTTGTTCAAAGACCAATCATTTGTTGTGTAACAAGCATTTTGAATCGTCTTTGTATGTGTTCCAAAGGTTCAGTTTTATTTTATTTTCTAACTTAACGATTAGGATAGTCTAAGGTTTCCTCTAAAGTAAGCTTCACATACAGTTTACGTCCATAAAACGTGCAGCAGTCGTGTGTTGCTTACTAGGGGTGAAGTATATACGTTTTCAACGTAGAAAGTGTTTGGAGGGATAAAGAGTTGTTTCAAAATTGACGTAAAGATAAGTTTGGTTTACAAAGAATGACAAATTATCATATCTAGATGAACTGCATTCTTCCACAAGTGCATTGATAAAGTTGAACTTGTCATCGAATATCAGATTTAAAACGGCGGCTCGTTTCGTGAAATACAATCGATACACCGTTGACTTCAGGGTCACGTATAAAGATCTTGCAAACGAGGTGACAAGCGAAGACACGTTCACTCACGTCATTGTTGCTTCCGGCCTCTACAATTTTCCAAACAAAGCCAACTTTCCGATTTCAAGGGGGGGGGGGGGGATAATTCATGCTCATGATGTCCGAGACATTAAAATGTACAAAATGTACAAAGATAAATGATATTGCTTATCGGGAACGGCTATACGTCCTGCGACTTGGCCACAATGGGTCTGAGATATGGGGTCAAGAGCGTTACGATATCCTGGAGGTCACGTCCGGCACTAGTTCAATGGCAAGAAAGCATCAACGTCCACCCTCTGGTGAAGAACGTGGAAAGCAAAACGGATCAAGTGATGAATTCGACGCGATTATCCTCTGCATCAGGTTCCCACTTATGGACAAGGAATTGTGTCAAGGACGAGAATACGCCTATTATTCAGATAATCTTTACAAGGGAACTCTCTTCACAGAGGGAGGTCAACAACAAGGTCTTCTATATGGGTCTACAATACCCATTGTCAGCCTTCCCGATGTTTGATTTCCGGGCATACTGGATTTGCAGGTAATGCATGCGCAGATATGTGTTATACATTTTAAAACATTTAACATTGCTTTCTGCACTTTTTACCAAGTCAAATTTATATTTAGTCTAGACTACAGCAGTTGTTTTACAATGAACATAATTTTCTCTTCGGGAAAGGTTAAATTAGTATTCGTCATCGATGTAAAATTAATCAGCCAACTTTACCATTATTCAATACATCGACAATTTCAAAAACTAGGAGCATTGGTTGGGATATAGAATACTCATCTAATTTATCTTTATTTGTTTAAAAAACTTGTGTGGCATTTTGCCATTTGCCGCTATTGTATTTTCTTTTTATTTTGCAGACAGTATTTCATCTGAAAGATGAATTGGAACCTACAGCTGAACCTGTGTTAAACGGCCAACCTGCATTTAGAGGTCAGTTTCACTACAACCAAACTATAGCATTTTCATATGTTTAACCCTATCAAAGGTATCATTGAAGTAGAGCTGGCATTAAAAGAGGACACAAGAAAAGACATAGATAAATGGATTAACAAGGCACCTAAGTTCGTTGGTGACTTCATAAATGGTAGCATTTTTCTTGAAGAGTATATGTTCGTTGGTGACTTCATAAATGGTAGCATTTTCCTTGAAGAGTATATGTTCGTTGGTGACTTCATAAATGGTAGCATTTTCCTTGAAGAGTATATGTTCGTTGGTGACTTCATAAATGGTAGCATTTTCCTTGAAGAGTATATGTTCGTTGGTGACTTCATAAATGGTAGCATTTTTCTTGAAGAGTATATGTTCGTTGGTGACTTCATAAATGGTAGCATTTTCCTTGAAGAGTATATGTTCGTTGGTGACTTCATAAATGGTAGCATTTTCCTTGAAGAGTATATGTTCGTTGGTGACTTCATAAATGGTAGCATTTTCCTTGAAGAGTATATGTTCGTTGGTGACTTCATAAATGGAAGCATTTTTCTTGAAGAGTATATGTTCGTTGGTGACTTCATAAATGGTAGCATTTTCCTTGAAGAGTATATGTACGAATTGGCAACAATTCTAGACTACAACGCCTGTATCAAGGACATGCGCGAAATGCTTATAGAAAACATGTACACTATTTGGGAAGACCCTGTGGGATTCAAAAACTATTGTCATCGCTCGATCAACACTGGAACCGTTGCATCTGAGTCGGAAGAACTATGGATAAGTGATATGAGCGATGGCGTTAAGGCAATGTTCTATTATACATTACTTCAATAAAAAATTAGATTAACGGAGGACAGGACATATTTCTGTTTCTAACAATAAACATATTGTTCCTTTTTCATTTTTGTGGTTGAAATTACTTAGTATTGCTTACAAGAACAAAATCAAAGGACTAAGAAACATAATGTTGCGTCAAGCATAAACCGAGACAATACAGGAAGAAGTCAAGTGGCTTGTAATTTGGAACTACTTTCTTGATGCATCTTGTAGCTAATATATCCTCTAATGTGAGGGCCGAACCTATTTCAATAAACGTCATTCTTTTTTTTGGTCATATTTTAGATTAACCAGTGACATGCTACATGCCAGAGGTGCGTGAACTGCTGCACATGATGTATAGCGAATTTATTCCCGATTGCCCGCCACTGCTTTACGTCACACAATTTCATTCATAGAATTTTGTTTCATTGATATTTTTCCCGCTTATGCTAAAATGCAGAGTCATCGGTCGTTGTGTACCGTGACAACTTCTATAATAAAATGATGAAGAAGAAAGACTGGTGAGTATTTTATTCATAAAGATATGTAAAAAATATCACACGCTTAAACAGGAGCTCGTCAAGCGAGCATAATTTATCTGTTGCTTAGCGATGATACGAGCAGATAAGTGCATGTTTAGCTTGCCCGCCAGATGATATTATATGTGGATACCCTGGCATTGAAATTCCATCGGACAGTGGTAATATATTGCGTTGTAAATAAAGCAATACAAAAAAAACAACAACATCAAATCTATCTTATGCATGGTTCAAATTGATATTACATGTATTATAGTTTTTTTTTCAAATGACAAAGATCATTTGTCCTACCTGTATGAAACCATGGTGCGAATCTCTCAGCCCCTCACCGCTGTGGGTTCGAATCCCGGTAGGGAATTCGGATTTTTCATGTGAGGAAGCCTTCCAGCTGGCTTGCGGTAGGTCGGTGGTTCTACCCGGGTACCTCTGTGTACTCGGGGTCTTCCTCCACCTGTAATTAGCTGGACGTCGCTATATGATTGAAATACTATCGCAGCGACGGTAACCCCCAATAACAACAATAACCATGGTGCGAAAATACAATTACTTTTATAATTTAAGCAATACTAAATATCGTTCAGAGTAATTTATCTGTTTTCTGTAGAAAATTACTTACATGTGTACGAATATCATCACACTAGATTAATGAGTAGAATTACTTTGCGCTGAGACAGTATCTTTAAAAGTTTACATTTGTGCATGTCTATTAATTTTCGTCAATATAAATTGGTAAAGTACACTTCGTCAAATGCCTCTACTAATGACAAATAATCTTCCTTGAATAGATACCTCATTTCCGACAGTAGATAACTATGGTGCTCGTGCTATTTACACATATGTTTGCCATTCCTCGCACGCGCTTATTTCGAAAATCATTAATAGTAGTTTAAGAATTTGTGGTACAACACTTTTATATACAACATATCGTGTCGTATAACTGCCGTCAGATAACATGTTAATGTTTGAAATAGATTAATATACACCATCAACTTAATTTGAAATCTTGTAATTAACCATTGATTAAGTCACGTGATAACAGAGAGATATAGTGCCAAATCTTCCGAATGATGCTGATAATGCTACTCTCCTTACATCACCCGTGATCTTTTTCACTACCGTTTTGTAGTTTCGATCGAAAGACGACACAGTATCCGATTGGATGCTGGATAAACTTGTCCTGTCTCGTGTTAACCAATCCGAACGCTCGTATCGCAATGCAATTTCTGATGTGATATATATATTGATGTCCTTTTCTCCACAACGTCATTTTGATTGCCTAATATATTTCCATGCTTAACGCATTAAAACGTCGACTTGCTGGAATTAACAAAGCCTTCAGATGATTTGTAAGTAGAAAACATTTGTAGAAGTGGTAAGTGGTATATATTATCTGTTCTCTTTTTTTTCGATTTTGAAAATAATATTTTTGCCGTAGAGTTTGATTTTGAATACTTTATTCAATGAGGTTATTGACAGCCCATAATGAAGCATTCATCTAAAAGAAATCATTTGAACCCCAACAACAGACAGCGACGACAAATCATTGCACTCCCATTCGTTTAATACACATTCTGCATTTTTCGCACGTTCTTTCAGGGAGTGGGGCGGCACTAATCACATGCTTACATGATCACTTGCAGATAGATGCAATTAATTCGTACTTGGAAAAGATTGAAAAGATTGGAAAGATCGAATTTATATCATAATTTTATTGTACGTTAATTTGTGTAAACAGGGCAATCCTTGTCAAACACGCGACATGGATAATGCATGTTTGATTAAGTCGTGCTTACAGCAGGGTTTGATAATTGAAAGTGGTTAGCACCGTAATGTTGAAAGGAATGAAACGCAATGTGATTGATGCAAAGGACGAGTTTTATACGTTTTTGATAGTAAGATATAAAATTGAACCTGTATTAGCAGCCACCCATATTAAGCGGTCTACCTGCATTTAACGGTAAGTTTTAATATTACCAAATTATAACTTTTTACTATCTATTTCACCTTCATTTAGCGGTCAGCTCTGTTTAGAGGCCATATTATCTTGTTCCTTTGACTGACCGCTTAAGACAGGTTTGCCTGTATACAACAATCCTACTCACGATCACCAGGTATGTTTAAATAATTAAATCTTCTAAATTGTAAAAGCAAATGATCTATGTATATATGCGTACTTTTAATTAAATAGAATAATGTTATTCATAATTGATGTATTTGTTAAGAAGAGCTGTCCCAAGACAGTGCGTTCCACTTTTCTGAGTGCTGGGTAACGTTAACTGATACTATGTTTAATGCTAACATAAAAACATGTGTCAAAACGTATTAAGCCCGAAAACATGGGAGAAGTTTCAAACCCCTTGCTTTAGTATTTACTTAGATAAGAAATTGGAAAATATTTAACTTAGGAATTCCATTTAAAATGAACAGTTAAGAAATATCTTATTAAAAAAAAAGGGGGGGGGTATAACTGTTCGAAATGAAACGAGGAGGAACATGCACTTTGGAAATCTTTTCAAACATTGAAAGTGATTAAGTATTCCAACCTTGAAGTGAATATGTTAAACAATTTTGAGGAATTAACCTTAACTAATCGAAAATCTTTAGTTGAAAAAGGGGTATAACTGTGCAAAAAATAATTTTAGGGTTTAAAAATGGGTTCCTTTTTTAAATAGTAAGTATACCAAATTTGAAGTGAGTATGTTTGACAGTTTTAGAGAAAAAACTTTACCATTACAGAAAATTTGTCGAAAATGGACCACAACTGTTCCAAAATGATTTTAGTGACGCCTGCTCTTTTGAAATGGATTCCCTGATAAATAGTAAACATGTTATCCAAGTTTGAAGTGAATATGTCTCATAGATTAAGAGAAATATCTTAACCAATATTGAAAACTCGAAGGAAAAGGTCGTTTCTGTGCCAAAATGAATTTACCTGCTCTTTTGACATAAGTTCCTTTTTGACAGTGAACATGTAATCCAAGTTTGAAAGGATATTTGACAGACAGTTTTTTGAGAAATTGACCTAAACTAAAATGTAACTGTCGAAAAAGGGCCATAAATTTGCCAAAATTATTTTTAGATTTACCTGCCTTAATGAAATGGGTTTCCTCTCGGATATTGAACAAGTATACTAAGTTTCAATTGATTATATTTGATGGTTATGGAGAAATGGACCTGAACGAAATCTTAACCAACGCCGACGAGAGGGTCATGACAATAGTTCATTTTTTTCCTCGAATATCTGGAGCTAAAACTGATTATCACTTAAGCATTAATTAATATTTTAATTGTTTTATTGATAAACATTTATTTAACGCATATTATTTAATTACTTTTGTTTGCAAAATTGCATAGTATGCGATTCAAATAAAATTATCTTATGAAAAACTTTATATATGCTTAATGAACTACATTTATTTAACATCGTTGCGTGGTATTAAGAATCTGCAAGACAGTCACGTACATACGATATTGATTTTCTTTAATTGAAACGACATGTAACGGATATGCTCGATTTCTTTTAATTTCAAACATATTGTGAACTTGGTACATGGAGTTTCGTTGCGCATTTAGAAGTTACACAAATAAGATCGTAAATGGAGGAAAATTAGCTGGTAAATCCAACTTACTTCCATGAGGACACCATGATCCCTATGCGTACAGATAACCAGATCAGTGGTACTCGAGTGATAGTTTTATGCTGTTCGCTGCTCCTCAGTGGTCTGGAAATGAGGATTGGTAAGGTTTAACTGGTTTTCTGCAGATCAGGCTTTATGTGGTACCTATTGAGGGCGTCAAAATGAGTCTATATGAGGGAAAGGGTTAATTACATGTAAAAAACTATGTAATGGTTAAATCGCTCATGAATAATAATGTAATGAATAATGTGACATACACATGCACTGAACAGTAATACATCATAGAAAGACAACCCTAATATACGGACCACATTACTGGTAGGGCACCTGATCCCAAATAAACTGCTTTACTCAGACGACCAGCTAACCGTTGCTCCATGACCGGTCGTATTATCGAGGTTTTACTTACATTAATACATTGTTAAGTTAACTGCTGCTTTACAGAAACATTTATGATATATCATGATTGTTACTTTTTGTACCGGATTTTCAAAAAACAAAGTTTGCATTTTTTACAGTGAAGTATCATCGTCACCAAAAATAATCCAGTTATACAGTAACATTCGGAAAGTTAACCGTGCAGGTGCATTAATGTATTTGTACGTCGTTTATTTCATGTCTGTTTGAGCTAAAATATAAGTAGACGCGTATTAGTGAAAATAAGATTTTATTATGGAAAATATGATGAATCAAGGAAAAAGATACAAGAATGATAGTCCGTAATACTGTGATTTTTTATACATTAAAAGGACATATTGATATTTTTCAACATGAAGGGTTCATTTTTTACGTTGTGTGCGACTACTTTGTAACGCTGGTAGTAACTCCGGGACAGACACAATTGCGCCCGCCGTCCACAAAGAGAAGCTGACCAGTGATGAAGCTAGCGGCGTCAGAAGCCAGGTAAGCAATGGCCGTCGCACAGTCTTCCGGTTGTCCCACTCGACCAAGTGGATGGATCAGTGATTGTTGCTCTAGAAACTGAAAGCAGACGAGATTTAATTCTTGGCAAATGTTCCGGTTTGGAGTATCTTCAAGGTAATGTTTAATATCCCATCGACACTGCAGAAATAAAGAGACTTTGAATGAGGCGATATAGTGCTAACACAAACTATTTTCATTCTTTCATCAGGTGATCATTACAAAGGAGATGAAATGATGTGTTTACTGACGAATTTTATAATATTGTCATCTTGCCACGTCAAGCTTGATTTCTTGTCAAATTGGTGATTTTCTTAAGCAGAAAATGACAATAACAAAAATAGCAAACAAGAAGATAAGACCAAAATTCCGAGGATAAAGCACCGTTAAGTGAATTGAAGTATCTCGTCTGCGCCTGTAGAAGCCACAAGAAATATTTGCTTAAACGGGGTTTCGAACCAACGGCCGTAGTCATTTGTTTTACCACTGGACCACGGCGCCCTCTTATAGCAGTTTATGTTTTAGATACTTTGAACCAACCCACTGCAGAGCTATGTCTCTCACAGAAAATAAATTATTTATAAATAAATTATTTGTTCCATTTTATACAAATCAATTACCAGTTAATTTGTGCATTAATGGGACACTTGGTTTTCTAGGTGCATTTTTACTTGACTTTACTGTTCGAGTTTACCGTCGCTTCGACAGTATTTGAGTCATATAGCGACGTACAGGTGGAGGAAGACCCCGAATGCACGGAGGCATCTGGGTAGAGCCACCGACCTACCGCAAGCCGGCTGGAAGGCTTCCTCAAATTAAAATCCAAATGACCCTGCCGGGATTCGAACCCACGCGGTGAGTGAGTGTTAAAGTCAGCGACTTTACCCTATCGGTCACGGAGGCCCAAGGTGCATTTTGAAACTAACCTTTCTATAAAGGTCGTCGTCTTGATAATTGCCATGAGGTCGGCGTGCTATGTTGCTTTCTATTGTTCCGGGACTGAAATATAGAAAATAAAGCGTCAGCTACACGGAGAGGACAAGAAAAATAACAACAACTGTTTCAATGAAACATACCGGGTTTAATTATCTTCGTGACATATTTCGATATCTTTTACATCTGGACAATTTCATCACGCACTACATCTCGCATTAAGTTTTTCATGGTCGGTTGGTTTAAACAAATACACATCTAGTCACATTATCCTGACACAAGGCCAGTCAATTTTTAAACTATCCTTTATGTATGTTTTTATCATAACCAAATGACAACACCGGATATCCAAATTCAATACCTTCTAACGAGCAAAATATCATTGAAGATACGGTGAATGAAAATGTGTGATGTAAGCCAGTTCACGCTCCTGTGGCATATAATGTGTCCTTGGTTAATCTAATACGAATATGGCGAACAAAATTATGTCGATCGGTCCTCACAGCTACAAGATCCATTTGATGAGGGAAAACCGTTCCAAATTAAAAGCCACACTTTCTCCTTTACTGTTCCAGTTTATGCTTAACGCAACATTAGGACTCTCAGACCCTTGATTATTTTTAGCGCCATTTTACAAATCGGCAGACGCACTCTCCAGAAAATGTAAACGTATATCACAAAGCTTTAAAGATTTATTTGTCAGATCCATTAAGATGTTTTCTCATTGCATATTTTAGCAATTAATGTTTGTAATGTGACATAAATATTCTGTTGTGCACAAAAAAATACCAATTTAAATTAAACTATTTTTCTATTTTATACATTACATATAAGACCATGTGTATGTAAAATGAAAAAAAAAGTGATTATACAACAGTTTCTAAAACCTTTGTAGTCGTGGTAGGAGAACACTCTATTAGAATTCTCGACGAGGGTAATTATATTATGTAATTATTATACATACTTGACTGCATTAACTCGAACTTTGTGGGGCGCCATCTCTGGACAAAAAAAAAATGTAAATATGAAAATAGATAAATTTTGATTTTTTTTTTCATTTCTAAATAATCTTATCGTCATGTTCATATTTATATATATTGCGCTGACCTTTCAAGAAAAAAAAAAAGAGAAAGCAGTTGCGTAAGGCAGGCGGGTTTAAGAAAACGCCATTTCCGAAAAAAAAAATCATTTTTTAAACAGGCGGCCTCTTAGTCCAGGTAAATCTGAGTCTATAGAATGTATTAATGTTTAACTATTGTCTCATGACACAAACTACACGATCCATATCAACATTTAAAAATAATCCTAGTTCAAAAGTCATATTGTTAAAATGATCATAGTAAGTTGTGACAAATCATTCAGTTTGCCTTACAATATTTCCGTAAACAAAAAATTTAAATCCCAATTAAATTATAACGATTTAAGATAAGTCATCGAAGAAATGGAAGACAAGTGTACATACTTAAAGAGCGAGAAAAACACGGATAATTAATGTTTAAGCATGGTATTTTCAAGATTTATATATCATTGATTTAGCTAAATTTCTATTCACACATGCTTTCCGTGCCTTAGTTATGGATCAATAAACGAAACTTACCCAGAGCTAAGCACTGTGTGAAAGAATCAAAAGCCGCTTTCGTCATACAGTATAAACCAACCATTGGCATCTGGATATAAAATTTCGGTTATGCATACTTTTTCTGATATATTAAAGATAACTTTCGTAATATATTAAATAGTTATGTTTTAATTATCATTATAATAATGCTGTTTTTAGGGTATTTATTATGAACCATTTTTAACAGTTTAATTTTGACGTACACCATTATTATCAGGGCTTCCATAACAAACACCACAACTATCATCGTCACCACCATCATCATCATCATCATCATCATCATCATCATCATTTTGACATCATAAAAGCTTAACTTTTACAATAAAATGAAGTTACTTACCGATTTTGGACCACAGATGCTCGATGTGTTGACTATGTTTCCTTTTATATAAAAATAAATATACATGTATCATACACTTCATGAACAAAACTAAACTTGAAAATAAAACAATTCATTGCTTTTTTCATGGTGGTGATCAAGCTTAACAAATTGGAAATTACTTAAGGTGCATTCCATATCTGTTTTTTTTTGTTTTTGTTTTGTTTTTGTTTTTTTTGGAGGGGGGGTTGGGCATTGTTATTTCAAATCGCCACACTGATATCCGTATTACTTTACAATGACTTAATGCCAAAATTTTGAGGGAGGAGTGGACATGGAACTCTGTCACATTTTTCTCAGGATTCCCTTGCATAAGTTATATAATCAAGATTCATGTGAGCATATTAGGCTAAAGAAGGAAATGTGCATAAGGCTGAGATTAAAATATATGACATTTAACAAAACATATTGCCATAGTTTTTGTCATTTGTCTACACTTTAAAAATTCCAAACTTTCAAGAATCAGTTGAGAAAATCGATAGTCAGACCGGGAAACAAATGAGGAATTCATGTCTTACAAGTCGAGTGCTCTATCAACCGTACACAAATAAGTTAAACGCAGTAAATGTGTCTCTTAATCTAAAGTAAGAAATACATACCATCTCTTCACATTACCTTTACTTTTAATGAGATGCGGTATGGCAAGCTGTGTTAGGAAAACGTGACCTTTCACATTTGTGTCGAAAAGCTCGTCATACTGCTGGGGAGTGGCAGCACCAACCGACGCGTAATGTATCATACCTGCGTTATTTATCTGGAAGATATCATGGTACAAGTTATTTATTATCTTCTTTTCTTTCTCCGTGCTGTGCATTTGAGTCCAAGTTTTTAATTCCTAATATATGATTCATATGGCGGCATAGTCCAGTCGTAAAGTACCTTACTGCAGGATGGAAAGCTATGGGTTCGAATCCCAATGGAGCCAAGAAATTTTAAAACTTTCCCAGGCGCAGAAGTACACGGGCTCCAAGGCTTTGGTTTCGAATCCCACTGGAGGGAATAATCATTTAAAGCAGAAGTACATGTCGAAAGGTATAAGAACAAGTATTAAGAACTTGTTTCTAAATCGTTAATTTATTAGATTTACAATAGCTATATATTACAATTATACATATAATTTCTGCAGTTACTAATTTCAGCTGGTATTGATTTAATTGGATTTAGTAGCCAGCACATTTTCGTTGGTACATACTTTTTATTTATTTTAATTTTTATTATATTCGTGAATTTGGATTTAGATATTTTCATGAAACATTAAGATACTGAATTGTCTATTACAATTAAGATATAATGTTCATAAGTTGTAAACGATATCCAACAATTAAAAAACAATGAGAAAATATTGGGTTTTATCCTTGAAGTCATTGAGCATTTATTACGAGAGACAGAGATAGATAGAGAGAGGAAGGATGGAGAGGGAGAGAGAGAAGAGAGAGAGAGAGAGAGAGAGAAAGAGATAGGTACCAGGACATCCAGAGATTGGAATGTGTCGATACACTTCTTGATGAGTCTCTCTCTGTCCTCTTTAACGGTGATGTCGCCTTGTACCGTGAGGACCTGGAGGACGGAAAATGACTAGATAATAAAACCCTGTTGATATCTGAAATTGTTTTGACTTTCACTGAGGTAATAGAATTCTTGTATGGTCAGGTACAGCGGCTCTAATTCTTCTGATATAAACATGAAATCTTGTTACGGGGGTTATGGATTTTTATACCTATTGCAAATTGTTTATTTACCCAATTACATTATTCTATAGTTAGTTTGTTAGGGTTTAACGTCCAATCGACAGTATTTCAGTTATTTGGGGACTTTAGCATACACGAGATATATATAGCGCTTCCTCACTGTAACATCGTGCCGCGGACAGGTGGTCTGAGACTACACCCAGACACCATGACTAGACACCAGGCCTGGAACCACCAATATGTTCTGACCTCTAATCACACGAGACCACAGACCAGAAACACGCAGACGTATGTAGGTGGAAGTCAAAACCAGTCATTGTCAGATTGCTTATTTTGATCAGTTTTAACGGAGTCTCGGTATATGACGTCGGTGAGTTGCCTTGTATCGGGAAAACCAGATAATCTTTCCAAAACACGTATCCTACCACAGTGATTGTTGTTATTATTATTATTACAACCTGTGGCTTTCTTATTATGATAATTAGCGTCATAATTAAAAACATTGAAAATTATGAAGTAATGAAATTATTTAAATTATCGATAAAATTATCTAGTTTAGATGGTTTTAAGATTAACACACATTTCAATAATATTCCATGAATTATTTCTTTTGAGAAACAACTATTTAATTGGGAATAATAGTTATTTTGTGAAAACACGTCAGTTTTTGACTGGGAAACCCACCTGTAAAAGGAAGTAAATCCCCCCCCCCCCAAAAAAAAATCACTGTATCCAATGTTTGTAATCCCATGCATGCGAAACGATTTGAATATATAAATTATGTATCATCACTTTCTAATTTCTCTTATTGTAAGTTCGTTGGTTTTATTTTGCATACTTATAAGTCATCAACATAATTTAATACATTCTGCAGAAATTTCCCTTTTGTCTTTTTCAAAGGGTGTCAAATTACTCCTTAATTTACAGATAAAGAGCCACATTTTGAAATGATAGTGTGTATATGTGTGAAATGGGCGGGGAGGAAGTCATTTTAGTCTATTTAAGAATCCGTTCTTCCTATGCTATGAATAACTTTAACTTATTTAGTTCAGTTTAGCAAGCAACATAGTATCTGTTTAAGGCCAATCACTGCGGCGCATGTCACAGCATATTTGGATTGATATAGCATATAAGCAATGTAGAAGTCACAGCTAGGTAGGAATAAACCTAAAATACAAGGACATTACCATATATATTGTCACTTGTCGTGCAAATCGGAAATTAAATATGTCTCATATGTTTAAATGGCAACCCTTCAAAACACCATTCTTTGGCATTATTGTAAAGTTTTAGCTAACCCCAATATCAATCGCCAACGCAAAATTGTCTCACACATATCTCTGCTTAAGTGAGCTGAAAATAGCTGAGTTACTGTTAAATCACAGGTAATCGATAGCATGACCATAGTCAAGCGGTACTCAATGTGGCGTTGATTGATTCGGAGCCAATCCACTATGCCGGAGTTTACTTTACACATATATTATTTGTAGAAAGCATGTAGATGGCGGATATTTATTGCAAAATACACGAGTAAGCAGAAAGGATTAGAATGGAGTTTAACCCACCATATTGAAAAGGTTCTGGACAACTTATAGATTTATGTTTCTGTGAACAACATATTTCCACTTAGGAAATAGGAAGAGGTCAAATGTGAGCTGATGCACTGTGACAAGTAAGCTTAACGTGCTAAAATTAGTAAATTATATATACTACAATAATATGATATCCGATGAGTGATTGTCCTAATTACATATCTTAATATAGATACAGTCAAACCTGTCTTAAGCGGTCAGTCAAAGGACAAAGAGAAGGAGACCGCTTAACAGAGGTTGTCGCTAAATGAAGGTTTAACTTAAAACAAAATGCAAATTAAGTAATATCAAAACTGACTGCTAAATGAGTAACGCTTAATCCAGGGGGCCACTAATACAGGTTTAACTGTATATTCCCTTTTCCAACACAATGATACTTTCATATCAACCATGTTCTTTCGGTTGTCTGAACCATGCATTCATAATTCATCTATCATTAAATAATGATCATGATCCTTCAATGCTTAAGAAGACTTCGTTGCAGATTCAAGCGTCCAATGAATTTGAGTTATAGGCTATTTTGTTCTAAGTCTTTTAAGGCTTCATTTACTATAAAATTGCCACAATAATGATAGATAACATTATTTCTATTTATTTATATCTCACATCGGTCCTTGAAACAACATTGACTGTATTAGTAAGTGCACATGTACTTAGAGAAAAAAAGTCCTGTGAATATTTTGAACTACTCTCGTGTAGTTCAACTGCTTTAACCATTCAAAGTTACCATTTTACATTCCTACTATGTTAAATTCATTTAAGATACTCGCCTCATCCTTAGAGCACCCAGCCTCCACACAACGTCCGGCCACCCGCTCTAGATTTTCGACACTTCTACCAGAGAGTACAAGTTTGGCGCCCAGACCGGCAAAATGTACGGCCGTCCCTTCTCCTATCCCGCTGCTGGCACCTGTAGTAGCGTAGTGACTTTAAAAATCGCATCGACCTTGAAAAGTTTCGAATGTTCTTATCTACGATATTAGTTTATTTAGATATGTAATGAGGTATATTTCAGCAATAATTGGTGCATCTTTATGTCCTTCTTTTGTTTCACCACCAAAGAAAACATGAAAAAAATGACATGATATATATTGAAGTTTTATATAACATTGACTTTACTCCCTCATACCTTATTGTAAATAATTATCCTATCCTATAGATATCGTGATCAAAGTCATTTTATGCAACCCCAATCATGATTCTCGTGATGGTACATAATGAATTCGATCGTGATAAAGTGACATTTTAATCACAAAATATATATGCATATATATAGAATTTAAAGTCAATATGTAAAATAAACGCCAAAAACTCGCTCTTGTGGTTACAAGGGTGTCTATATCAATGAAGACCTGACGAAATTCCGCAACAAACTTCTGTACCTAGCAAGAGGCTTGGTGAAAGATAAACATATCCATGGTTGTTGGTCTCACGACGGGAACATACTTGTTAAGGACAACAATGACAAAGTTCACCGAATTCGTAGCAAGGTCGACCTAGATAAATTTGAGTAACTTTAAACGATCACGCTCTTTATGTCAGGCTGTATACTTACCTAAAATGTGCACTGATTATAGATTTATATACTGATTTCTTGTTTGCACTCGATACAAATTAGCTCTCGCTTTTTATGTTGTGCAGAATATTTCTTAAAACATAAACCATGTGTTAAGTGTATATTGCATTCATATACACATTATGTAGTAATCAAATAAAAAGCAAATAATCTTCATTACTCTTGACACACATATAAATTCATATAATATATGTTTGATCATCTTTAAATATAACAAATACTGATTTATTCTAAATACATTTAATACTATTTAACACTGAAACATGTATAGTTGACTTTATGAATTTAAATCAGGTAATATCATAATGTCATGGTAACCGCGGGTCTGTATCTAGTGTGATCTTTGGAACTCTAGTGACTTGCTTTGTGTTGTATATTATTTCATAAAAATTTTGCTAGAATGCAAATGCGCCTTCTGACCTTTAAATGAGGAACTTGGTTCAGTGTGCCTAAGATAAGATACACACCATTGTCGTTTAAGCTTTGAGAACATGTGTGTGTATATATATATATCAGACTTGCTTTGTGAGATAGTGACTTAGGCTGATGAGATATACAGCATAGCAAGTTGGTTAGGTGTATTGAGATATTATCTCTTTGTAGTGTATAAAGAGGCTTTTGATACACATCATGCCAATTGATCAAGTCCTTATACTAAATTATCATTCGTCTTTATTCAATAATTCATATTCTTTCATGTTATTTCTATTCTCTTAAAACTAGGTTTAGAAACTACATTGAGATGTTTACATTCACTAATCCACAAAACACACACACGCACACACACACATACATAAACGCATGCACGCGGACATGTGCGGATATGTATGTACATACACACGCGCTCGTGCACTCACGCACACACGTACAGGTATATGATTATGATTTATAAAAGTGAAATTTACTGTAAAACTTGTTTAGAATGTGTCTCTTTTAAAAGTGTTACTGCTTAAATGCAGCTACATATTTTTTTCCAAAATTAAAACTTTTATTTTAAAATATAGACTGTATTGCTTATGAATACTGTTATTGTCCACTCTTTTTTTTTTTTTTTTTTTGGAAATACTCTAAAAACCTACCTAGATGGCTTTCATTTCGTTTCGGAAAGTATTTGGGATGGGTTATTTACTGAGGAAATATAACTAAAAGAGTTTTGACCTCCAAAGCTATTTCTTTAAGAGTTTTGCAAATGGTTTTTTGGAAGGACCATTATGTTTCAATCAAGTTGTATTCCTTCCTATATAGATTAGTAGAATGTTGATTGTAGTGTTTTATAGTGTTTTATAGTATAACATGCTATAAGTATATAACTGTAACATTAAATATCAATAACAACCATTCGCATATTCATTCTTGTGTGATTATTTTGAATCATCTCAAGAAAGTCATTTCATTTTTTTATGATTTACTCATATATTTGTTTACAAATACCTGTATGTGCTTAAATGTTATAATAGATAGACTACCATCGTTTTATGTACTTTATCCGTACTTCTTATTCAATCTTTATTGTTGGTATTGTTTTCTTATAGAATCTATTGGAAATTCATATACACAATCAGACGCAAAAACCCTAACACTCGTATGAGAAAGCAGAATCATGCGCACACATACGCATGCAAGTCTTCACACATATACGCACACACTAATACACACACATAAACACACACGCTCCCACATAAACATGATACAGGTTTAAGCTTTTTTAAATAGAACTTATTTATATTTCATCTTATTATTTAGTTTAATGCTAAACTGCAGCTACATAATTTATTTATATATTATCATGGTATACATAGGTTGTTTGGTAAAGCGCTTTCGAGTATTTCGTATACACACTGTTTAAAATTACATGCTGTATTATGTTTCGTAATTTAAACTTTTTTTTTTTCTTTTAATGAAACAATACCAATAATGTCATGCATTATTATAAAGAGAAGTGAAAAATTTGAGAAGGAAAAATATGACATACACACGCACGCACTCAAATATACCTGTATCACTAAAAGAAAAGCATCATTGTCTTTGTGAATATATGACATAAACACGCACGCACTCACTAAAAAAAAGTCGCACTGCCCTTACACATGTACACGTCTGATCAACACATACTTTTTTATATACATGTATAACTATCCATAAACTCTTACATCCCCGCATGCACGCTCAAACAGATTGTTTTTCAAAATTAGTATTTACAATTAATTAAATTTTTTTTTTTCAGTTTTTCATTCCTGTTATGTTTTAGTATTAGGGGGGGGTGTTGGTTTGGTTTTTGTTGTGTGATTACCTGAATGGTGCGAGTCTGGTGCTGTTTGTTTCTTATTTGTACTCCTCTGGTGTAACATAGGTATTACAACGTATAGCTCAGCATCCAGACTCAGACTCTTCAGGTTCTCTCGATCTCTTACACTATTTTTCTCCATATTTATTATCGCTAATGTTCATCAAAGTTATTTGATAATTAACTCTATAAATGAAAGATCTTATATGTTAAGGAAACTTAACAAGTGCCATTTTCAATCATATAGGTCTAAGTGTACAGTATGTCTAGAAATCCATAGCAGTTGGATAGTTGTAATATGTGTAGTACTAGTGTTCACTGCTATTTTTGTCTGTGCCGTTGTATTGCAATTGCTAAAATTATCTGGAGATATCCATCCAAACCCTGGCCCTGATATATCGGTGATGAGTGAACGCTCACTATTATCTGACTGTCAGTCTATTGATTTTGATAAATATCTCACGTTTGTTCATTATAATGTCCAAAGTATATACACAAAGCTTGATTTACTTTCCTCTTAATTAAAGGACTTTGATATTCTTGCTTTCTCCGAAACGTGGCTAAGTCCGCAAATTAAAAATGAAAAAATACTTATACCATTATTTTCACCACCCGAAAGAAAAGATCGAATAACTGATAATCATGGGGGTGTTTTGATTTATGTAAAAAATAATATTTGTTACAAACGAAGACCAGACTTAGAGCCTGTAGGTATTGAATGCATCTGGATAGAGGTCAAACTTAAATGTAGACGGTTTCTATTTGGCTTATTTTATAGACCCCCAAATACAGATGCGTTAAACCACTCGATGATTGAAGATTCTATCAGTCTTGCATGTGACTCAGATGTCAACAATATTATTATTACTGGTGACTTTAACTTGAATCCGAAAATACCAACTTGCAAGAATAAAATAAGTTCTCTTTGTCTACATAATTCGTTACAACAATGTATAATTGAGGATACTCATTTTACCGAGAATTCTTCTAGTTTGATTGACCTGATTTTATTAAAAATCATGATCATGTTTTGTTTAGCGGGGTTGGTGAGCCTTTTCTATCCCAAGAGATAAGATATCATTGTCCAATATACTGTGTTTTAAATTTCAAGAAAGGGTTAACAAAATCTTTCAGTCGTCATATCTGGAATTTCGACAAAGGTGATTATAATAAATTAAGACAATTAGCTGGTATTACCGACTGGACATCTTTTGAAGATATAGATATTGACAAGTATGCTTTAACTGTAACTGAACATATTCATACAATCTCGAAAGAGTGTATCCCAAACAAACAAATTAAAGTAGTGCCAAACAAACATCCATGGATAACGAGTAAAATCAAACTGATGATAAGAAAACGTAAAAGAGCGTATCGAAGAGCTAAGAAAACCATGTTAACTCATCATTGGAATATTTTTAGGCGTCTTCGTAATGATACAATTCAAAGTATTAGGGAAAGTAAAGAAAGATACATTTCCAATTTGTGTCAAAAACTTAATACTGGAGATAAGAGTACTAAAAAATGGTGGTCAACTTTACATACCATATTAAACAATAATTCATCAAATGAAATACCGCCCTTAGAATACAATGGATCTATAGCTGATAATGAAGTTGATAAGGCCAATATATTTAATAATTTTTTCCATGATCAAACTGCTATAGATGAAACAGGTGTTAACATTCCCCAACTACCACAACCAGAAAAAACATTGAAATCCATAACTATTTCTGTTCAGGAGGTTAAAGATGTATTAAAAACTTTAAAAATTGGTAAAGCTGTAGGGCCCGATTTAATTAATAATTATGTTCTGCGTGAATTAGCAAATGAATTAGCAGACCCCTTATGTATTTTGTTTAATAAATCTTTAACAAAAGGTGTCGTACCATCTTGTTGGAAGGAGGCTAATGTATGTCCTATATTTAAATCTGGAGATAAATCTTTAGTATCTAACTATCGCCCAGTGTCGTTACTTAGTTCAATTGAAAAGGTATTTGAAAAATGTGTTTACAAACATGTGCATAATTTCTTCATAGAATGTGATACTATATCAAAATATCAGTCAGGTTTTATGCCAGGTGATTCTACTATCAATCAACTCACCTATTTATATAATTATATCTCATCAACAGTTGATACAGGGAAAGAAGTAAGAGCAGTCTTCTGCGATATCAGCAAAGCCTTTGATCGTGTTTGGCACAAGGGTTTAATCATCAAACTAAAGGCTGCTGGTATCGCAGATTGCTTGCTCGCTTGGTTCACTGACTATTTAGATAATCGAACCCAGAGAGTTGTTTTACATGGTGTCAAGTCAGAACCTGTATATATCAGGGCCGGTGTCCCTCAAGGATCATTGTTAGGTCCTCTTTTGTTTTTAATATACATAAATGATATAGTAAATGATATTAATTCTAAAATTCGACTATTTGCCGATGATACAGGTCTTTTTATTACAGTAGATGCCCCAATATGTGCTTCATCAATTCTAAATAATGACCTAGGTAAAATTAGTAAGTGGGCTAATACATGGCTAGTTAAATTCAATCCTAAAAAAACAGAATCATTACTTTTCACTAGAAAAAGGAATAAAACTAATCACCCGCCAATTATGATGGACAATGAGGTTATAAATGAAGTTGACAATCATAAACACTTAGGTATATATTTTTCTAACAATCTTTCTTGGCATCATCATATTGAATATATTACATCTAAGGCGTGGAATCGAATTAATATTATGAAGAAGATGAAATTTTTACTAAATCGAACAACATTGGAAACAATTTACATATCTTTTATTAGACCTCTACTTGAGTATGGTGATATTATATTTGACAATTGTGCTATTTATGAAAAAATTGAATTAGACAAAATTCAAAATGAAGCTGCTAGGATTGTAACGGGAACAACGAAACTTGTGTCTCTTGAAAAATTATCTAATGAAATATGCTGGGAATCTCTTCAAACAAGACGGAATAAACACAAATTGATACTTTTTTATAAAATGATTCACGGCCTTAGTCCCACATAAAGAATTATCCCTGATCAAATAGCAAATATAACACATTATAATCTAAGAAAATATTCCATCAAACCTAATTTATACCAAAATTCTTTTTTACCTTCTGTGATACGTGAATGGAATAATCTTCCAATTGAAATAAGAAATGCGAAATCAATTTCAGAATTTAAAAGATTAATAAATAGTGACTGCAATAATTCTCCGAAACACTACAATTATGGTGACAGGAAATACCAAATATTTCATGCTAGGATTCGCACGAATAGTTGCTCCCTAAATCAGATTTTATATTTGAAAAATATGGTAAACTCTCCGCTCTGTGACTGTGGTGCAATTGAGACTGTTGAACATTTTCTAACTTGTTGTCCAAATTACAATAATGCTAGAAGAAAATTGTATGACGATCTTTCCTTCTTACAAATTATAAATATCGATGTTTTACTTTTCGGGGATATTAATGCATCATATGAAGTAAACATAAAAATATTTGACGCCGTTCATCGCTATATAAAATCTTCTAAACGCTTTGAATGTTGATATATTACTAGAGAGTGCCTGATCAAGATAAAATTTCTGACACCAACGTAGCCGCCACTTATGCTTCTCGTCATCCCCATTCTCATTATTCTCATTCTCTGTTCATCCGTTAATATATATTCCTTTTTTTTTTGTAAAATGTTACAACATCGTATTGACAAGATCTTTGTTTTGTTTTGCCATATCATTGTTCACATTATATTGTTAAAGGGAGAAGAACACGATAAGAAATTTCTTTCGTTCTAATCCCTATATTTATTGTATTTCCAATATTGTATTTGATACAATTTAGAAATAAATATGTTTAAACTAAACTAAATAAACGCCATTCACTACCTGGTTTTCAGAGTTTAAGAATAAACAGTTTATGATCAAAGTTATCATATCTTTTTAATAACAATGCTACATTAAAATTCTTATGCCCAAAGCTTCCTAACACGAGCTAAATATATATTTGTGAAGATTTATATCATATCGAAAACATACATTTGAGATTTTAAACGTATACATAAGCGAGTTGCCAACACAGATAGTTTCAATATGTTTTGTAGTCTGGTACCCGGTCGTCCTCAAGATTACAGACAATGAAGTGTAAAGAAAAGTACCCAGACACTAACCTGATAATGAAACTTATTGGAACACAATGAGTGAACAACTTGCCTCATGTATTACGGTTGCTATCCGGCAATTATCGGTAAGCAAAATACATTAAGTAAAGGAAGTGTGCCAAATACCTTAAAACCATATATAAATACGTATAAATACTAATCTCGACGGCAACTATATAGTTTACATGAGGCAATGTAGTATATAAATGCTTACCTGTGATGAGTACAACCTTCTTAGCAAATGTCGACATAGCTGTGTGGCCATATCACAGATGACCTGGCGAACACCTGTCGTGTGTAGAATATTGAGATGTAAACAAACTGATAAATTTTAAATAGCTCAGTTGGTATAAGGTCACATTTAACCAAATTTTATCAGCAAAGTTTTATACGAGGTCGTAAAAACTTCTAACCAAATTTGGTAAATTATATAGCCTCCATCCTATTAACCATTTTAGCACATTTGAAGAAATGTACGTCATATAATCATAACATACAGTATGCTTATTTTATCTGTTCACTTCCAGAAAAAAATAACAATTAAAAAAAAAGAAAGATGGAAACAAAATTATAAATTATGAGCATAAAAAAATCTGAAAAGTACACTCGAAAGTTACCTAACACAGTCGGAATCTATCCGATCGCATTCAGGAACTTTCGGAATGTCAAACGAATGAGGCAACAAACAGGCTGCACGTTTTTCTCGCCCAATTACATTTAGCTGTGGTGGACCGTGACATCATCACACCGACATTGGGCACGTTTGTTTGTTTGTTGGTGTTTTTTTCCCCAATATTTTAAGGGGAATGGGGACGAGGTGTGGTATTCTATAAAATGTGTCAAGGACAGATCAAAAGTAACCATTGTATATTGAGGAGCGAGCTGACACGTTTCATATACAACGATAACGACTAAGACTTCGGATAATAAATAATCGGTTTATTGTTTAAAATTTTCTGTAACCAACTAAGTACACAAGGCACCTAAAAGTAAAACAGATCCAAATTTCTACTAACCTACTTAGATCAGAACTGATTTTTTATTTACATGTACTACGTTATACACCATTAATGATATAAACAAACTCTACAGGAATGACAACCAAATAGCAAAAAAAAATCTAAGAATCTAAAATCTAAATATTAATGATATGGTGCTAGTAACATGCACAGGTATGATCCGTTGCCCGTTATTGGTGTGGCAATATCAACATTGAATCGGGTACGAATGACGCCAAGAACCCTTCTAAATACTGCAGACAGCTATAAAGTTGTCTTAGCCTAGGGCAGTATACCAGGCTTTTCACGTGTACTTTATGTTGCACGGGGCAGACAATAGCGCTTTCCTTCCGAGTGTTCGTATAAACGCCACACAGCAAAAATTCGAAAGATAAATTGGATAACTCTCAAAAAAAAAAAAAAAAAAAAAAAAAATAGGACCCGGGTAGTGAAAATGGGGATACAAAACCGATTTCGTTGCTTTGTATGGTTGCGAGGCTAATCGAGGTTTCCCCAGAAGAGTAGACGTAATTTTGAACAATACGAAAAACCTACTATACCATACGGTGTTCCTCAGAAATGTTACTATTTTTAGATTTATCGAATTTCGATGGATTCACCACAAATTTTCGCGATTTTATTATTTTTTAAACACAACTACAGAACCGTGATAATTGTACATGCATATTGTTGTTTCGTGACGGCGTCAAATCCAACACAGAAATCAACTCGTGGGGCCTCCGTTGCCGAGAAGGGTAAATTCACTGACTTTAACCCTCACTCAGCCCCTCACCGCGTGGGGTCATTCGGATTTTCATGTGAGGAAGCCTTTCATCTGGCTTGCGGTAGGTCGGTGGTTCTACTCGGATGCCTCCGTGCATTCGGGGTCTTCCTCTCGTAATTAACTGGTCGTCGCTATATGACTGAAATACTGTCGAAGCGACAGTAAACTCAAAGAGTCAAGTTAGAGTCAAGTCAAATCATCTCGTTCTTTAGCAATATAGATACTGTCTTTCGAATTAGGACATTTTTTAATCGACCAAACACTTTCAAGTTATACTTAAATACTTAGGATATTTTTGTTTCTAATAAAACTACCCCATTTTTTCTTTACAAATTATTGATAGTCAGTGAGGCAAATATTTGTAACTTTAGTCGTGAGCTTAAATATGTTGATAAACAGGGATTCAACCTAATTAAGAACTAAAATAGTACTTATGGCTAAGCATTTTAAGTGGATCCGAGCCAGAATTGCAGGCGTGCGTTCAGTGTGCCAACCCGTATGCAACCATACGTTTACAGTCAGCTATGATGCCAAACCACAATGTTCACGTATAACTATATATAGCATAAGGTGCACGTGAACAGCATGGCATATGGTCCTAAAACAACCCCATAGCTGACTGTAAGCGACGAGAAGGCATATTGACCGCACGCCAGGCCAATGACTAAGGTAAATGCATTTGCATCAGTCAGCAGCATTGGTATTTGATACAAATAAGCAATATAAATAATAATATACATGTATTTTGCGAAGTATACATACGTTCCATTAATGCCAGCAAGGGACATCACTCTCCGTCAATCCTGTAAGGAGGGAGGCGAGTGTCATTCCGTGCATAAATTGGAACTAGATTTGCACTACTCTCCAAGATATATACATTTCTGAAATAAAAAAAAAAGTATAAAAATAATAAAAACCAAGATAGGATTTTCATGATACCGTCTTTGTAGTATTTTAATTTAATATGCTAATGCGTACCATTATTGTTCGGAATATAATTGATGATAATTTGTATATTGTTCTCTATTTAATGTTTAATTCCAGCTGGGCAATATTCTTTTTAATTTTTCTTCCAATATGTACCATTTTGGCGACTGCATTGTAATACACTAACCGTAAAATATAAACATGAATATAATTAAGTTGCTCAGTCGGGGAAGCCCTGTAATATAAATCCCGGTCAAACAGTACATTTTCTAATCATGGCTCGAATTCCACAATCAGTACTTAGCGATAAGTAACACTTAAATTCCCAACATAGGTAGATACACATTGCAGCATTACTATTTTATAAATATTCAACTTTACGACTAAGTTGAAATGAATTACTACCTTAATATCTAATAATAACTGACAAGAAATGAACATATGTGTATTTTCATTAGAGAAACAAGAATAACGAAATTCGCCCTTAAGTATTTGAGTTTTACTTAGCGCTAAGAATTGTTGGTAAATTCAACATTGTTTTCTATTTCCCAACGCGGGGCCGTGGTATAGGTGCTTGAATTGTATTACCACAATTACAGTAATCCATTTAGATGCAGAATAATTTTGTCCTGCCTTGTGTCCGACGATGGGCAGAGTATTAACACTGTAAATGAAAGACACATAACTGAGTGTCCACGTATAGACACTAGATACCAGCAAACGTAAGGCAATATGTTTCTTTGTGACATAATTATCACAAAAGTCTTCGCGACAAAGGCATTCGTCTTACTATTCACATTAACGAACTGATCTACTTGATCTCTATTTGATACACATATAATTACAACTACTTTAACATTACGGGAAAATATTTTAAAAAAATGCATAGATAAGAAAATGAAAATGAATCTAAGCAAAAAAAATGTTTCGTGAAGAGTTTTTCCTTGTGTCGATTTTGAGACTAAAATAAAATAATACGTGTTAACCATTCAATAGCAACTGTTTTAAAGTAGTCTCCTGGCACGGAGACAAAAAATGCCAAAATGTCAACTCTATATTCAGTTACATGAAATGCTAAACGTACAACTTAAATATCTTGAAAACCCGCCGCCTGATCTCTGGAAAATATTTTCTAACTCGTCTTTCTAAAAATGGAAATAGAAAAGGTCTTGAAATTTACCTTGCTTTGTTATAGTTGACATTTGTTAGCCGACCTGATGTCGCAATACTGTCGATGAATAGCAACCCCTACCCTTAACAGCAAGGCAGAAAGAAGGCATCTCGGTTGAACATGCGACAGAATGAAATGTAATGCACTTTGGGGGTCAGGGCATTAAATATATGCTTTAGGAATAGCATACATTTGTATGAACGGAAGTGGTTTCCAGGATTTATTTTACCAGTTTTAACGAGATATTTTATAATAATGTTTGTGTCCAATATCTTATACTACAGTCATGCTTATTATATTCAATTATATTCACAGTACCAATAATAACAATCAATATTATACTATCTAACACTGGGAAACGTTGAGAGCGTTGTCTTGGGACAGTTCTTGTTATATTATGGAACGTATAAGATTCATATTAATACCTAGACAATCTAAAAAACATGACTACACGTAGGCTGAACACATCGCTAAATATTGCTTGTAGGAATCAAACTTGTGAATGCATATTATATAATTTTTATACATCATTTGTTTTATGAATGAGTAAATATGTTTGACTTAACCCTTTCCCTCATAGAGGACACCATGAAAAGACCTATGCGAACAGCATAAAACCAGATCAGCCTGCGAGTAACTCGCAGGCTGATCAGGTTTTATGCTGTTCGCTGCTCCTCAGTAGTCTGGAAATGAGGATTTTGTAATTAAATTTGGTAAGGTTTAACTGTGGTTTTCTGCAGATCAGGCTTTATGTGGTACCTATTGAGTGCGTCAAAATGAGTCTATATGAGGGAAAGGGTTAAGCAGTGAAGTTCGCTACTGAATGTATAAAACATTATTTTAAAAATCTTTTGATATCTTTTGATTTTTTTTTTAAGTATGTCAGTTACAATTCCACTACATGAATGAGCAACTATGTTTAAGTAGGAATAATTTATAAACATAAAAAAAGGAAGAACGAAATGCTTTCCGGAATACTTTTATATTCATTAACAAAAAATGTCAAATATTTCAAGGTCATGTATCTTGTACGCAGGACCCATTTCACTACTTAGTAACGCTGGTAGTAACCCCGGGACAGACACAATTGCGCCCGCCATCCACAAAGAGAAGCTGACCAGTGATGAAGCTGGCGGCGTCAGAAGCCAGGTAAGCAATGGCGGCCGCACAGTCTTCCGGTTGTCCCACTCGACCCAGTGGGTGGATCTGTGATTGTATGTCCAGATACTGAAACCAAGCGATATTTACAAATGTTCCAATATGCATAACGATCGAGATAATGGTATGTCTGTTAGCATGGGTTCAACGTCCATTTGACACTGTTACGTAATTCAGAAGCTTCGTCTGCATATAACAGGTGCATTGCTGCCTTGCTGCAAAATCACGCCGTAGACAAGTGGCATACTACTTAATTCTAACAACGTACAAGTCGGTCCTGAAACGTCTCTTATGTGCTGAGGGACATATACCAGTATTGTTTTAATGGCTGAGGTAAATTTTTGCTAGGAATCGAAACCAATACCTTCCGATTACAGTGTGGGCGAACTAATTACTCGGCAACTTTTGAAATATATCAGACAAAATATGCATTGGAAACTCTCAGAAACTGCAATAGGCCCGGAAAAGCTAATTATGAAAATTTGCGGTTTGCAGGGGATGGGGGTACAAAATGCTGTTTTCTTACATAAGGGAGCAGTTTTGATGTTGTTGCAAATGTCAGGGATGATGATCCTTTGTAAATGTGGAGAAATATATATAAGTAATTTTGATCTCAATAATAACTTATTCTGTGGTTGAAACAAAAGATAATTACTAACGTATCAATTAACCTTAGCATTAATCAGTGAATTGTAACCAAAATCGAATTTGATCTGTGTTTTGGTTTTATATACCTGCACAGCACATACGAATTCAAGACATGGAATTTTTCAAAAGTTACTGCGAGGAAACAAAATGTCTACCGACAGACGGACAGACAGACGGACGGATAGAGTTAAACCATAATAAGCCCCGTCATTCGAAGGGCGTATAGAAATATCCGAAAAAGCCGAATTAATTAAATTTCCAAACCTTCTATCATCTGTTAATTGTCAAACAATTACGAGGAAGATAAAAAATTGTTTTTGATCAAATTTCGTAATAATAATACTTTAAATCATAATTTTGACAAATGCAAAATCAAAAGAATATTTTTTTTTAAATTTTCTAAAATCACAAACCATTGAATAGTTTATTTTTTTTAAAACAGCAGCGGAATTTATCGAATTAAATTCCAAGAAATATAAAAATAAATGAATCTAAATCAAAACCTCTATCCGTAAATAAACTATTTTAAAACTAATTTCAATAGAATTTTCCCTCAAACTCAAACAAGCTATTTGTTTTCATAAATAAAACTGCGCCTCTCTTTAGGAGGTAAACAACTTAATGTTATTTTATATGAATAACACACTTATTTAAGGGCATATTTCTCAAAAGCGGCATTTTACTATACAGAAAAAGTAGGAAAATCAAAAACTAGCTAACATTTTTTTTAAAAAACTTGGCATGATTATAAAGAGCAAAACCAACAACAACAACAAAAAAACAACACCTCATATTCAGGGGCAGATAGCTCAAAAAGTAGCGTAGTGGGCCCCATTTTTTATCCCATAAATTTGTTTCTAGTTGATATCTATAATCCTGGCAAGTTAAAAAAATATGTTCGCTATTTTGATTTTCCTTATAGTAAAATACCGCTATTGCGAAATACACCTTTGATGATATATACATAGGATAATTAACGCTCTGGGTGCTGGCAACATACCTTCTGATACAAATCATCATCCTGATAACTACCATGTGATCGGCGAGTAATGTTGCTTACTGTTGCACCGGGACTGAAAAATACGACATGCATGTTACGTAATTTGCAATACTCGTACTTTAAAAATAAAACTACAGGCTTTATGAATCAATTTAATATATTCTTGTCTTATTTTGATAACTTTTACATTTTGATTTTCACAAGCAATAAATTTCGAAATAAACTGCATATTTTATGTTGTTTTTGCATGTTGTTTTTTCTTCATCACACTCTTATAGGCCCAAAATAATAGTTCCGTTTCTGGTTTCCAACCAGAAAAAAAAGAGGGTCGGTAGGTAGGAAATGTTTCTTTTTTCTTCTTTTTTTAACCCTCCGAATGATGCGAATAAGTATAGAAAATATTTTTAAAAGCGGAATGTATAAAACATAGGGTCTGCCGTGAAAAAAGAGGGACCCCTTCTGGAACGACCCAATAGGTATTCTAAGTACAAATCCATGGACTAATTTATGTGACTTAGCCTGGGATTGAATCAACGACTTCTTTTCAACATGAAAACATCCCTCACTTTATACTGTGACTTATTTACCGCATTCAAATTAAATTATATTCTTTATAGTTGATGCAATTTATGCTTGTGATTTAAATGTTGTTTACTGTGATAGATAATGTTTCATTTATCTTATAGGAATATGTTGAGGTAAACTTTCAATATACATGAACGAATTATTATTTAAAGTCGCGTCAGAAGATCATTTTGTAAGAAGTAACGAAGTTTGATAACATATGTGTATATCTACAGTTCAACTCACTTGATCGCATTTACTCGAACCTTGTGGGGCGCCATCTCTTGTGAAAAAGTAAAATCAAGTTCATATGAAAATAGTGCATTTATCATTATGTATATAAACAGGGACTAGTTAAGAAATTAAAAGAAAAAATAATCGATTGCTGCAGGTGACTGCCAATAGGTGTTCAATTAATACAATTTATTTCTGGGCGCAATTCAAATCGTTGTTTCGTAACCAGTGACAAAACATTTACTAAATGTCTGTTTCATTATCTTCTAGTATATCATTCAAACCACAAACACACGTTGTATATCAACATTTAGAAGGTGATCACAATTTCAGTCATATCGAGACAATATTTGTAATAATTATTTTGATTATTTTCTAGTTTCCATAACGATATATTTCCCTATATCAATAAAACGAAATCCCGATTATGTAACAAGATATTATAATAATTTGCCTTACTTAAAATAACTTAAGTACAAAGAAGAAACTTGTATATAAACTACTAAAAGAGAAAGAGAGAAAGTAACACAATTTACTCATGGAACTGTATACTAGATGTATATGTCCTTGCTGTAGCTTAATTTCTAGTCATGCATGCTTTCCTTACTTCATTCGTAGATCACTCAACGAGACTCACCCAAAGCTAAGCACTGTGTGAACGAATCAAAAGCCGCTTTCGTCATACAGTGTAGACCAACCATTGGCATCTGGATATAATAATCACCAAATGACGATATCTAATTGTTCTGATAAAACGGAGATGACTTACGTAATGTATGAAATAAACATAAACTTATTACTGTTATTAGGCTGATATTAGGGAATTTAATTAGGACTCAATTTTCCATTTTATGAGAAGATTTTTCTTATATTTAATCGAAGATTTTTTATTTTGATGTTATCTGTATCTTTTCGTATTAACATGAAAATTATTATCACCAATTAAAGCAAAAGGAGTATCCTTTTGAAATCACCACCGCCATCATCATCATCATCTCCGCACTAATCATCATCACCAATATTATCATTATCTTCATCATCAGTTCATCATCAGCACCATGACCTTCACTGATTTTTGTCACCACGCTATCCCGATACATGTATTTACAATACACATGTAGTTTATAGTCACCTACCGATCTTTGTCCACAAACGCTCGATGTATTTACTATGTTGCCTAAAATAAAAAATAAATACGCTAAATGCACTTCTCCTCGAAAAGTTATTTGGTAAAGTTTCATGTAAACGTAAAGAGAAAGAAATACACATTAGGGTGATGTAATGATATAATAAAAACTGTTTTAATTCTTATTTTTGTCACGGGCCAACATTTTAAAAATTTAAACTATTAAGTATGTCATTAGGTGAGAATATTATATAGCCAGACATGGACTTGAACCCGGGACCCATGGACATTAGATGCGTGCTTAAAAGATCGCTTACACAAAAAGCTTATTGATATGTGTAAACTTAACCCTTTCCCTCTGAAAAGACAATGGCAATGAAAAGACCTATGCGAACAGCATAAAACCAGATCAGCCTGCGAGTAACTCGCAGGCTGATCAGGTTTTATGCTGTTCGCTAATCCTCAGTGGTCTGGAAATTAGGATTTTGTAATTAAATTTGGTAAGGTTTAACTGTGGTTTTCTGCAGATCAGGCTTTATGTGGTACCTATTGAGTGCGTCAAAATGAGTCTTCATGAGGGAAAGGGTTACAAATGTAATACGTAGGTTAATAAAGAGGAGAATATTACGCTCCAGCTCTTAAAATTACCTTTACTTTTAATGAGATGTGGTATGGCGAGCTGTGTTAGGAAAACGTGACCTTTCACATTTGTGTCGAATAGCTCGTCATACTGCTGGGGAGTGGCAGCACCAACCGACGTGAAAAGTACCATACCTGCGTTATTTATCTAGAAAATAGATTATGGTCTTTACCTTTTCATTTTCTCTCTACCGCGCAATTTAGTTGATATTTTAGTTAGATCATAGACCGCAGCGGTCGATTGCAACGTACATGACCACGTGGATCCAAAGGTAGGGAGCTCGAACCCAATTGGGGCAAACATTTGATTATGGCCTTCACAGTACAGATCATCTGGCCAAACAATGGACCGTCGGTAGGGATTAGTATGAGTTGTAGGAACTTGAATCGCTTCAATACATGAACATATGGCATTAAAATGCATAGATTTAATTAGGATTCGAGGTTTAAAGGGTTCGGATTTTTTTTTTTAATTTTAAAATTGCTGAATTGGCCGTTGAAATGAGCTGTATTGTTTACAAGTAGATGAAAACGATATCCGACCAGACAAATACATTGAAAATGAAGAGAGAATACTAAGTTATATTTTGACGAGAGCGAGAGAGAGAGAGAGAGAGAGAAAGAGAGAGGTACCAGGATATCCAGAGATTGGAATGTGTCGATACACTTCTTGATGAGTCTCTCTCTGTCCTCTTTAACGGTGATGTCGCCTTGAACCGTGAGTACCTGGGGTCGGAAAAATTTCAAAACGATCAAACCATGTTGATATCTGAATTTCTTCACTTGAATTACTAAAATATATGTAAGAGTCACATATTTGTGGTATTGATATGGGCACACAACTCCCTAAAAGACTTACTCCGGAATTAAGAATATTTTGGAATTTCCCAGTTAATCTGGGGGTACAAACAAACTTTTACAGTTACAACTTAGTGGTGTTGCACTAATTCTATTGTGAACGGTAGTGCACAGTAAATCTATAACGGTAAAAGTTTGTTTGTATCCCCGGGTTATTTGGGAAAAACCCACATTTGCAGAGTTCCGGATTACATCTAATACGTTGCTTTGGTTAAGGTCCAACCAACAGAATTCAAGCTATTTTTTAACTTTTGTCTACAGTGCTACCTCATCCTGCTATGGTATGTAAGTATCCCATCCAACCATATCAACAAGACAATGGGAAAACCAGTCCTGGAAATATCCTTATGTGCTGAACGCCAGTGACAAGGGAAATGAGTGCCATTTTTATGTATAAAACGCAAGCATTGTGATCCGCTATGAGATGTTGAAGTTCATTGGGTTTTATGTCTTAGCCATTTGGAGACTATGTCTACTTGGGACAGATATAACGCTGATATGGAATCTTGATGTTCATATATAAAAATGTACACAGTTGAAACAGCTATCAGCGAAGATATAGATGAGTCAGGTATATGGTAAGTTAAACACAATAATTCGAAATACATGAGTACCTCCGCGTGCAGTTTCATTGTATACAGCCCACGTACCTCATCTCGCTATGGCATGTAAGTTTATTACCCCGCTCAATACATTGCCATAATTTATTAAATACATTTAGTATACTCGCCTCATCCTTAGAACACCCAGCCTCGACACAACGTCCGGCCACCCGCTCTAGATTTTCAACACTTCTACCAGACAGTACAAGTTTGGCACCCAGACCAGCGAAATGTACGGCCGTCCCTTCTCCAATCCCGCTGCTAGCACCTGTAGTATTACAGGAACACGATACTCAATATATCTAGAATCATCAAAGTCTTTTTGTGTCACCCTTATTACGACCCCAGAAATTACACAAACAATTTCAATCACACTGATTTGATATTAACTTGTAATTTTATTCAATACAATACATGTACATGTACACATATAGGCTTACATGGGTCTATTTAAGTTCAATCTAAAATATAAAGTATCATAAAGTCACGGCTTTCAAACATTTAATTATATTTATGTAGCTTTATTGTATCAAAATTCCTTCTCTCAAATCCTTTGCTTACAATAATTTGATACATATACATCTGAATCTAAATAGAGTACATTGTAGACCCCAATACTGGGTTTTACATAACTGTCTTTCATGAAAGGTCGGTGGTTCAACCCGGATGCCTCCGTGCATTCGGGGTCTTCCTCCACCTGTAATTATCTGGACGTCGCTATATGACTGAAATACTGTCGGGGCGACGGTTAAACTCAAATAGTCAAGTCAAGATCTATCAAGTAAAAACACAACAACATTTATCTACTGGTTTCTTTATCATTCAACAAACAAGGAATAACTTGAAACAAATTTAAGTACAAACATATATAATCAAACAGGGAATGTAGCAACTCTTAAATATTCGATGTTTAAATGATTACCTGTGATTAATACAACCTTCCCAGCAAATGTCGACATAGTTGTAAGTACTCTTTTTAGATAACACTGCAGATGGCCTAGCGAGTGTAGAATGATGATGCAGCAAGTACACAGGTACTTCTATGTGTACATGTTAGGGTATACACATATATGTCAATATTTTGTGCGTACCGGATTTCAATCAAAGAGCTGAAGGCACTGGAGTTGTGTATGTCTCAAGTGCATGGGGTTTGACGAGCTCCAGATCTGCCGGGTAACTTAATTTTGCCAGTTACCAAAATTAAATAAATAATGAAAGATTGATGTTTAAGATTTACTTCCCTTTGATTTAGATATGCATATTTATATACAACATATAAACTGTAGGCAAGATAAATAGGGAGAATAAGAGTGGCGATATGCTCATTGTTAGCAGTCAATTGAAACAAGTGGCGTGTTCATCTTTTCATGGAATGACCTTGTTAAAGCAAAGTTAAAGAGGGTTTATAGCATTAGGTTTTATTGGCTTTGCTTGACAATTTGATCCCCGTTATTAAATGCACTTTGATAAACAAAGGAAATGCGACATTCCTGCCTCTTAGCGCTACCAACCCGTCAAGCACAGTCTATATTTATAAATGTAAGAAATTATGAAAAAGTCAGTGGCTCGTTAGTAATTTTGTATAACAGATATACAGGTGTCGGTCATTTTGTAGTGTAAAAAATAACCCTTGGGGTATCTGATGTCGATAGTTTAATATGATTATAAGTTGTACCTGACTTCAATCTTTCTACATGGGTTATTGGAACATCATGAGATGACCGAAACCATCATATTTACTTCCAAAATTGTATTCGAGACACCTTTTAATCAGAAGATAATCCTTTCCACTTCATGGTCAGAAAAAACGTCATTGCCGGTACAAAATGATATGTTTATGGGCGAGAACCTCGGTGTCCGGATTTCGGGAAGCATTTGTCTGAATGGTGTTAGAACACAAAAACCATATGTTTGGTTCTGGATACAGTTATTTAGTCTATCAACAATGATTTCAAACGATAAAAGGCTTTTTTTACTTCACGTATGTTTCAACTTATTTTATTGTTCGTCAAATTTTACATTTTACTAGACCTGTATTTTCAGACATTAAGGGGATGAATGAACGCATATTTTCATCTTCGGCTATAAACGGCATTTAGCAGGGATTTTATTGTTGTTGACATCTAAATTCATTCAATAGAAAATGAAATTCAAGTTAAGTGTCAAATTTGACGAGCAATACACACAACCGTTGAACCAAACATGACACAAGTTCAAATACAGTTTGTGTGAGCTGTAGGAACTAATTTATGATAAATTTTATCTATGCCAACAAGAGACATCAGTCTCTGCAAATGTTGCGGAGAAAATAAATAGCGAGTTTCGCTCCTTGTGTGTCCATCTGACCTGGATGTACAAAACAGGAGCTCTAATAAACATATTTAATCATAAAATGTAAAATAGTTATTAAAGATACCGAGTTTTTTTTTTACTTTTGGTATTTTTACCACTCAAGTTAATACACTTATTTTTCCTGGTATTTAAAATTCATATTCGTATATAACTTGTACCTATTTAAATACATGTATCAATCTTTTTATCTTTTATTGCAGCTCAGGGCAGTTTATAGGCGATATCCGGAACTCACATAAATACGTTTTTCCAAGGTGTTCATGCAACGTCGCTGAAAGGCATGTGGCACAAAAGTAAGAATATTATCCTTATTTACAGATTAACGGTAAAAGACGTGTTTGTGCCTGCACTGAACATGGAAGAACATCTGTGTTTGTTATTCGGGAGTAAGTATGTTATCATTTTATTACAATATGTTCCATGTCAGTGATCTGAGTTACGTGCATACTACTGCCGCTCTAGTGACCTTCAAGCATTTCATATTTATAAACACAGATGGAATGTCAAACAAACAATTCAAAGAACCGAGTTTCTGTTGTATATTCTATTTGCCATGAATACCCTTGCTATTTCAAATTCAAACACATATGATTGATATTTGTTTGTATGTTGTATATTTTTATGTTGATATTCAATTTCAGTTCGGGAGTTAATCATTATTTCTATCCCAACACGGACCATTTTAGTGATTATAAATTTAAACATGAACCAACATAAAATAATAGATCAATCATCTGCTTACTATGATACGAGAGAGAAAAAAATGTATGAGTGCGTTACAATATCTGTACAAATCATGTGATTTACAATACCAGTATATGAACGTGTAAGTTAGACTACCAATACATGTATTAGCGAAGGCAAGATAACTTAAGAGGAGTAAGTATAGAACATATTAAAAGTAAGAAGGAACATGAATTCTCGTCTTAGGTACTTTAATGTTTATACTCCAAGAAGGAAAAAAAAATATTTAGTTCAGGATCATGTCTGTTACATAAAGGCTCTATTTCACTACTTGGTAACGCTGGTAGTAACCCTGGGACAGACACAATTGCGCCCGCCGTCCACAAAAAGAAGCTGACCGGTGATGAAGCTGGCGGCGTCAGAAGCCAGGAATGCAATGGCCGCCGCGCAGTCTTCCGGTTGTCCCACACGACCCAGTGGATGTGAATCTGACTGTTTGGCCAGATACTGAAATCAGACGAGTTTGGCAAATGTGTTCCGGTATAAAATATAATCATGGTATGCTTTAGATTAATTAATTTATGCACAAAATATATAGCAAAGCCTCACTGCACAATCACGCAGTACTCACGTGGCACAATATCGCACCCAGTCACTTTATTCTAACAGTCCTGAAACTACTCTAATGTACTGAGAAACAAACACAAAGGATATATATATACCAAAACTATTTTATTAACTTATTGTAACATTGTCTGATCTGAAAGAGACATGACTTAAACTTAAAAATACCCTGAAAGAATGTTGACCTTCATATTTACCCAAGGTTTGTCACGATACGCATATCATAGAGCATATATCTAAAAGAAAATAATTATTTCCCTCTTTCACCAGGTAAACATCAAACATTAACGAATGAGATGACTGAAGTATTATAATAGTTATACATGAAATTTTCATCTTATCAGGACAAACTTGTTAACTTTTAAAATTCATAGGGACATTATTTTCTTTTTTTTAATTATAGCATAATGTATACGTATATTTTCAGTAACAGAATGTCTCGCATGAAATTTCGAATAATTACAAGTTTAAGTGTAATTAACATCATCATAACCTTGATCCATAGTAAAAAAATATGTCATATAGAGTTTTCGCTCAAAACCAAACATGCTTCATACATGTATCTTCACAACGTACCATGAATTACAAACATTAAAGCATGCAAAAGTTACATTTGACTATTTTTGTATTATTCTAACAGATGCTTTTTATTCGAAGTGACACGTCGGTCCCGGGAGTCTTCGAATAACCAACACTTCGGACATGTCATGTAACGTATATCGAGTACTCGCAATTTTCACTATGTCAGCACAATTACGCTTAAACGGTTAATTCGCCAGTAAATCTTTTTCAAAAAGTTTATCAATTTGAAATGAGCAAATATGTTATAGATCTGAGACTTTGTTTTCCTGTTAGCATTAGACAGTTACCAAAGAAACAGCTTAGTATTCCTATATGAGTTTTGTGAATGATTTTTATTGTTTTGATAAAGCATCCCTTACAGAATATACAGAAAAATTGTAAAATGGAAAATGAAAAAAAAAATATTGAAGGATTTTCTGTAAAAAAAAAAAAGTGTTCGAAAATGTAGCTTTTTTTCCTCTCCGTTTTCCAAACATTCTATTTTATTTCATTTCTGTAAAAATAAATTACCTGAGAATATTTAAATCATCTAAGCAGATAAATGGGATCATCATGAATAATCTGTAAGTATATGTGTCTGTTATTTGTAGATTTTTCTTTTTCCTTTTCAACGCCATATGTGTATATCAGCTGTTCAATTAAAACGGTTACCATGAACAAATGTAACATATAAACAAGCGCGGGGAAAATATTTTTCCGTTTTCGTATTCAGCACATATTTTTGCATAACAAAATGTGAAAATCAAAAAATAAAACTTGAACAATTTGGAACTGCCACAAATCAGAACTATGTTTCTTTTAAGAAATAAACTATTTAATGTTACTTTTATATACCTAAATAAATGAAGAATACATGAGGCACTTGGTGTTCTGTTTGCTTCTAGATACTTACCATTTGATACAGATCGTCAGCTTGATATATGCCATGTGGTCGGCGTGATATGTTGCTTTCTATTGCTCCAGGGCTGAAATAAAAGAGCTGAATGTTACACCCTACAATGCAAGCTTTAATCAATTATTTTCTCATTTACGTGTTTTGTTTTGATATCTTTTACATTTGGATCATTTAAACAATTTAGTATGTTTTTGATGTCATTTATCACTTCATTTTTTCTGCGACCCACCGACATTGTTTCAGCCATACAGGGGTGTTTTCTAGTTCAGCCAGGCATAGTGCTTCCTTACTGCAATATAACGCCATAGACATAACACGACAGGATACCACACCCGGTCACAAAATATTAACACTGGATCTATTTTGGAACGACCCTATACGTATCCAGAGCGCAAAGCAATGATATATATTATTTTCTGACCGAATAAAATTCATATTAACACGAGTCCGCAATTCCTGCTTGTGACTCACATTAATAGCTTACTTAAATTGAGATGTTTTGTATTTATTTTTAATATACAAAAGTCGTGATAGAAAAAACTCTCCATGAGAATCAATGAAGTTGGAAACATATAATAAACATACTTGATCGCATTTACTCGAACCTTGTGGGGCGCCATCTCTATGGAAAAGGAAAAGAAAGTTCATATGAAAATCAACTGAAAATGGATGTTCATTTTTTAAAACTAATTTTATCATCAAGTGAATATGCTGTATATACCGTCTCAAAGCAAAAAGTCTAGAGAAAGAAAGATAAAAAAGTCATTTAGTACAGGCGCCTGAGGATTCAATTAATGAAATGCCATTTCCGGAACAATAAAGCAAATGTCCGAATAGCAAAGGTCTTATACATTAATATTCAGCTGCTAACACGAGACAAAAG
>CM037787.1:61413051-61463051 GCA_021229015.1 Solen grandis | reverse complement strand
AATCCCGGCAGGGCCATTCGGATTTTCATGTGAGGAAACTTTCCAGTTGGCTTGCGGTAGGTCGGTAGTTCTACCTGGATGACTCTGTGCATTTGGGGTCTTCCTCCACTTGTAATTAGCTGGATGTCGCTATATGACTGAAAAACTGTCGAAGTGACGGTAAACCCAAATAGTCAAGTCAAGTCAAAATTTAACCCTTTACTTCATATAGACTGATTTTGATGCATTGGCAAACAGGCCAGATCCAGATCAGACTGCTCCTTGAATGACCTGTCTGACCAGGGTCTTCTCTGTTTACTCATACAATATTGTAGCTCAGAGTCTAGTCTTTAAAGCAAAGTAAAATCCTTTGTTTAATATACTATTTAAAGTTCAGTTAATGATGAGTGCCCATCAATATACTGAAATCATGTATGTCCAATCTTACTGGTTCATTTTCTTTAAATCCTTTAGTGCAGCTTTAAATTTGACACAGTTCTTGAATCTGCTCTATCACAGAGAAGTTTGAAGTTAAACTTGATTGGTTTAACATAAATTCAGAAGCAAGCTCTTACAGCTTTTATAAATTACCCTGAATGGCATTTATGTCTATTATTGTTTGATGAAATCAGGGTACTTAAAGAGAACCGTCACAGGGTCGAGGTAAATTTTATACACAAAAGAAATAGCTGCAGTTTTTTTTAGCTCACATGAGCACAACGTGCTCAAGGTGAGCTTTTCTGATCGCCTTTTGTCCGGCGTCCGTCGTCCGTCGTCCGTGCGTCCGTGCGTCAGTGCGTCCGTGCGTCCGGCGTCAACAATTGCTTCAAACAACATCTCCTCCTAAACGGCTTGGCCAATTTGAAAAATATTTTGCAGGAATGTTCCTTGGATGAAGCTCTACTAAAGTTGTATAAATGGTTCTGGTCCATTGCATAATTAGGTCACAGGAGCTAAAAATAGATTTTAAAAATGAAAATTTAAAAAATCTTCTTCTCTGAAACCACAAGGCCTAGCCCTTTGATTTTTGGTATGTAGCATGATCTTATGACTCTCTACCAGGATTGTACAAATTATGACCCTGGGGTCAAAATTGGCCCCGCCCCAGGGGTCACTTGATTTCACATAGGCTAATATAGGAAAAACTTGAAAAAATCTTCTTCTCCGAAACCACAAGGCCTAACCTTTTGATTTTTGGTATGTAGCATCATCTTATGGGCCACTACCAAGATTGTACAAATCATAGCCCTATGGTGATAAATGACCCCGCACTAGGGGTTACTTGTTTTACATAGAGTTATATAGGAAAATCTTTAAAAAATTTCTTCTATGAATCCATAAGGCCTAGAGCTTAGATATTTGGTATGAAGCATCATCTTATGGGCCACTACCAAGATTGTACAAATCATAGCCCTATGGTGATAAATGACCCCGCACCAGGGGTCACTTGTTTTACATAGAGTTATATAGGAAAATCTTAAAAAATCTTCTTCTATGAATCCATAAGGCCTAGAGCTTAGATATTTGGTATGTAGCATCATCTTATGGGCCACTACCAAGATTGTACAAATCATAGCCCTATGGTGATAAATGACCCCGCACCAGGGGTCACTTGTTTTACATAGAGTTATATAGGAAAATCTTAAAAAATCTTCTTCCATAATCATAAGGCCTAGAGCTTAGATATTTGGTATGAAGCATCATCTTATGGGCCACTACCAAGATTGTACAAATCATAGCCCAATGGTGATAAATGACCCCACACCAGGGGTCACTTGTTTTACATAGAGTTAAATAGGAAAATCTTAAAAAATCTTCTTCTATGAATCAATAAGGCCTAGAGCTAAGATTTTTGGTATGTAGTAGCATCTAATGGTTCATTACAAAGATTTTCAAAGTCTTGGCCCTACGGTGATAAATGACCCTGCGCCCAAGTCTTCTCTGAAACCATATGGCCCATTGCTTAGATATTTGGTGTGTAGTATTGTCAGGGGTAAAATGTTTTAGATTAAGTTATATCAGAATCCTTGTCTGTTTAAAAACCTTGACATCAGTTGAAGCAATGGTACTCAGGTGAGCGATTCAGGGCCATCATGGCCCTCTTGTTTTTTTATATAAACCAAGATAAACTGATGGCTTTTAATGATAGCTCAAGCTGATTTCATGACTTATTGGATATGCGGTTGAACCTGTATTAGCGGCCACCTGTATTTAGTGGCCAGTTTTGTGTCACCTGCTGTAAGCGTCACTCTTTTTCCATCAGGATTCAGCAGGTACTCATATTCCATGGATTTGTGTTTTAGAAAACATGAGGTCTGCTAAATGAACAGTTTTCATGGGGATAAATATTTGCGAAATAAGCTTTCCATGAAATAGTAAAAAAATAGTCATCCATGAAAATTTATGATAATGCAGTATTTTGATTGCTGAGTGTGTGTGTTTCAGATTCTGGACAATATTGCGTGGATCATCGTGGAGGAGAGCGAGGAAGGACAGTCCCAGTACACTGTCTGGAAGGAGATCTTCATCCTCATTGACCTGCTGTGCTGCGGTGCCATACTCTTCCCAGTTGTCTGGTAAGACAGGGCGCTGGGAAGAAGCAGTATATGCCCATGTTTTTTTGTCCGCGGTTTGGATAATTTTGTTTTTCCAGAAGATGATGGTTGGCGTACTGATTAAAATTCTGTTATAAATGCATCCAAGGATGATTGTTTAAATAAAAAACAAAATCTTATTTATATATTATAAGAATTGGGCACCAAGTTTTTCTTGCAAGTACGCCTTCCAACTTACATGCAATAGGTCAGAGGTTTTACTTGGGTGCCCACTGTGGCTAAATAGAGGATATTTGTTTGCTTTGGGTGAATATGGAATATATCTCATCGAGAAGTGATATAATTTCAATATTTTCACGAGCGTATAGCATGAGATATATTCCATATTCACTAAAAACAAACAAATTTTCCATTTATCTTATGTTGTTTTCTATAGTTTTTGCATTGAACTAATCGGACATAACCAAAAAAGACACCAAAGCATGTCAAATTATTTGAGGTAAATGCGTGGTCATGGAAATCCATATCCATTTCACATATTTCACATTCTACTTTTTTTTTATATATTTCAATGTATAGATAGGGAACCAAAATTCTTTATCACTCACAGTTTTAACAGTTAGATATGAATCATATCTCACTGATATATTTCAGTATCTCCTCAAAAATCATAAGATAAAATAATTGGTTTTAGTAGTAAATCTAAAAAATATGTAAAATACTATTAATACATAAAATACTGTAAATGAGTAAAAATACTGAAAATACTGTAAAATACTATAAAAACTTAAAATACTGTAAAATACATAAAATACTGAAATACTATAAAATACTGTAAAATACTGTAACTGAGTTAAAATACTGTAAAATCTATAAAATACTGTTAAATACTATAAAATACTGTAAAATGCTATAAAATACTGAGAAATACTATAAAATACTGTAAAATACTATAAAATACTGTAAAATACTGTAAAATACTATAAAATACTATAAAATACTGTAAAATACTATAAAATACTGTAAAATACTATAAAATACTATAAAATACTGTAAAATACTATAAAATACTGTAAAATACTATAATATACTATAAGATACAGTCACAGAGATGGTTAACTTTATCTCAACATTAGCAGTTGCAGGAATGCTCTGATTTTCTGTTGCATATTCTATGCATTTCTCTATGAAAGTTTTATATATTGAAATTGTATTTGAGTAATCTTTCCGTTCAATTTTCTTAAAGTTTGGGTGTAATTATCTGCATAATCAATTTTCTTCCTTCCGTCTTTCTTTCCTTCCTTCCTTCCTTCCTTTCTCACATTCATTTATTCATTCTAGAGTTGTTCTTTTAAGCCGAGTCTATTATACATATGTTATACTGTGAAAATTGGTGTGTGACTTTTCTAGCATGGACAGATTTATCCAGTACAGCTAAATTTTCCAATATGCATGAACGGTCCTGTAAAGTGAAAATATGATTCTTTCCAACACTTAACCCTTTCCCTCATATATACTCCTTTTGACGCCCTCAATAGGTACCACATAAAGCCTGATCTGCAGAAAACCACAGTTAAACCTTACCAAATTTAATTACAAAATCCTCATTTCCAGACCACTGAGGAGCAGCGAACAGCATAAAACCTGATCAGCCTGCGAGTTACTCGCAGGCTGATCTGGTTTTATGCTGTTCGCATAGGTCTTTTCATGATGTCCTCTATGAGGGAAAGGGTTAAAGAAATATTCCATTCAAATCTGCCCTTATTCAGTGGCTGTATTTGGGTGATCAATACAGCTTTTGCGGTAGTTGAAAATGGGCAATGAATCACTGTCTGAGTGAAAACAAAGCAGCTATCAGAATATGAAATATGAACAAAAATATTGCACTTGCCAATGGTCAGCCATCAATTTTTCATTTTTTTTTCAAGTAGAAACTGTCTGAAAATGAACTGTGTAACAGTAATAAAACTGTCAGGTTTTATTAATTTACAAAAGTGAAAGTAAATGGAAGAGGATGGGGGGAATATAACCAACACAATGAAATGAAAGTCTTTTGATCTGTTTATTCTTTTATTTTCTACCTTCACCAAAATGAATGTGGACCAAATATATTTGTCCTTCACCAAAATGAAAGTAGATCAAAATATTTTCAGCCCTCACCAAAATCAAGTAAGACTAAATATTTTCAACCCTCACCAAAATCAAGTAGACTAAATATTTTCACCATTCACTAAAATGAAAGTAGACCAAATATTTTTGATCTTTGGCAAAATGAATGTAGACCAATTATTTTTGACCTTCACCAAAACAGACAAAGTATTTTTGTTCTTCGCCAAAATGAAAGTAGAGCAAATGTTTTCGACCTTCACAAAAATGAAAGTAGACCAAATATTTTTGACCGTAACCAAAATGAAAGTAGACCAGTTTTTTTTTTTTTGGCATTCACCAAAATAAAAAAAAGACATACTTTTGACCCTCACCAAAATGAAAGTAGACTAAATGCATCATTGCCTGTAGTCATGTTTTCCTAACTAGTGATGTATAATCGGTATTATGAAGACTTATAATACTACCACTTGATATACCCTGTTTTTTTTAGCCATAAAGTCAACTGAAATGTCTTAAAGGCTCTTACCAATTTATGAAAAAGTTTTATAAAATACAGTCAACATCGTACATGCGACAACCTGTATTAAACGACTTTTTTATTAAACGACCGTTATAAATCCCGCCCGAACGTTTTTACTATATCAATTTATCCCATTAAGCGACTTTTTTATTATGCGACCAGCGACCACATAAACCAAGTCCCAGCACGTAAGATTATGCACAAAATCAACTTTATTGAGCGACCGTGTTTGATTCCGTTGCTAATTATCGTGTACGCTGGAGCATGTGTACATATTCATCTTTAACACATCCGAACAAACAAACAATTATCCCGATCATAAGTGCTCACCTGAAACCAATTTGTTTTGACCACGCATGACTGCACCATGTGCAACTAAATTCTAAATATAGTTCCTGGTTCCCGTTTCAAAAGTTACTATGCATAACATAGGTGAAACCATCCCTCCAAATGCCGAATGCTTCGGATTTTGGTAAAAGAAAATTTGGGAATAAGGTAAATTAATACTTCCAGATGCAATGCGTACCATCAATAATTCGTAACTATAAGTATTTACTTTGCGTTTGATGATACTCGACGAGGGCGCACGGTTGAAATAAATTTATCGGGGGTTTCTGGATTTATGTTAGACAGAGACATAAAGAAAGCTCATTGCTAAATAATATTTTTCTTGAAATTGTCCAAATCAATACATGAATTCGATATCAAATGTTGTGTTTTTCCACCAAATACCAAATGCAACCTCAGCCAATGATCCAAGGTATTATTCCAACATAACAGCTAAAAAATCGTAAGATATGACAAAAATAAACATGATGATGTTTATTGGTATACAATAACAAAACATTGTGTAGTTAACATCGTATTTATGTTGTAATATAATCTAACGTTATGATACAATTTAGCTTACAGTTTGTATATTTATGACTTGTTTGCCTGGATTTCCAAACAAAATCTATTAAGAGACCATTTCATTAAGCGACCACTTTTTGGCAGTCCCTTGAGCGGTCTCTTAATACAATGTCAACTGTATCTTAATAAATAATAATATCTTAATCTTGTGAAAATTGGGCTAAAAAATTCAATGAGCTATTTAATCAGGAGAAAATTAAAGACGCCAGTAACCTTGACAAATTTCATTAACAATATTGTAGATCCTGTAAGTCACATTATATGTATGGCTCAAGATCCACATTATTGTAATTTAGGTCTCAGCACAAAGCATTGATCATGTAACAGGGTAATGTAAGCTATATTACTTCTCCTACTCCTCCTCGTCCTCATTATCATTATTATCATCCATTTACTTTATATGTGTTTTTCCTATGACTGCTTTCCATGTTTAAAAGTAAAGATTAACATTCAGAAAGCAAGAAAAGTTTATCTGTTATATATTTATATCAGTAAAGACAAGCATACACTGGCTTATGATAAAGTATGTGTAAAAATACAATATGAATATTACACAGTTTATGACTAACAACAGGAAGTAATATCTTCCTTTTAAAGAAAATAAACAAAGACATGTAGTTATTATTCAGGAAAACACAAATAAGTGAATTTGAATCCAATGAAAAATTTTGTCCTTCAAATTGATGATGTTTGGTGGGTGTCTTCAGGCGTCCACTAAGGTTTACCTTTTTTAATATGCTATAATATTTATTTCCTTCATTGGATTGTTTCAATTTTTGGACAGTTGCTGAAGTGGGATTGGACCTTTACATTATGCAGTTGACCTTATGACCTTGACCTTTGATCTATTTTTTATGGAAAGAAAGTGGCATCCTGTTATGTCTTATGATAGCGATAAACCTGTCCATAATACCATCAGGTCTTGTTGTCTAACATTGTAAATTACAATGTAGTTAAACTTGTTAACAGTTGTAGACAACTTCCCTGCTGTTTCAGGTCAATTCGTCACCTGCAGGAGGCATCCAGGGCTGACGGCAAAGCTGAGTTGAGTCTGACTAAACTGAAGTTATTCAGGCAGTTCTATATAATGGTATGAAAGTCTAAAGCATTGTTTGTTTATTTTCCCGTAATTGACCAGTCACAGATATCATCGAAAAAACACACCCTGGATTTTACATAAGAATCTTTTAAAATTGAAGTGCACGTGTTCATTGCCTGACATAGTTAAGTGTTTTATTGGTAGAGTACTTATACACATCGGTATGCATAAGAAGGAATGTGATTGGTCAATTCATTAATCAATCTTTTTTAAATGAAATTCAAACATAATGAAGATTATATTTCATAGAAACTCAGTAGATTAAGAAATTTGTTGTACTTACCATTTTCTGGAGTTATCTGTACTATGTGCGTTGGTTGTGATTATTGTAGAATACAAACGTGATCTATGGAAATATATTGATGATCAGTAAAAATTGTTAGTATACGTACTGATTTATATTTATGAAGTAGAAATATAAAACGGCATTTGTACTTCCTTGCATTAGAGTTAGCTTTTGTGGGGATGTAGAATTTCAGACTTGCATACAAAAGGTCCAGATTTAAATTCCAGCTCATAGCAGTAAGATTTAACCTGCTTTCTAGAGGTGTAACGATACACTCATGTATGCGGCGCACCGAATATTGCCAGTTCGCGAGACAAAAAAACGAACATTTACAACAAGCCAATTAACAACTGATAAATTGATGATGCAAATAACAACCTACTAATCAGTGTCGGAGAAATCCAAAGACTGCTTCGCCTAGCTGATTTCTTTTAGCCAGGTGTCGTAGATAGATCAGCTTCAGTGTTCTCTTATACATACTGCATACAGTACAGTACCGCCTCTATCTCTAGCCAAATCAGCACATTTCTTTTGATTCTTTCATTTGGATACATTTGGATATTTTTGTAGAGCTTGCTTGTAACCAGTAATTTAACGCTTGTTGAAACCAGTGACATTGCATAATGGCCAAAATAATTGTCTTTTAATGAACCTTTTACGAGAAAGTTGCAAGATATTGATTTAGATCCTAAAGGTAACAGCTCAGAATGTATTTTCAAAATAAGTATATTATCTGTTATGTAGATTAAGATTGTTAAAGTGAGAGTAAACATCAGAAACCAGTTAAAAAACATGATATCTATTTGATATTTGAATATCAAGTATGGTAGCCTAATAACAATTAGATTTGTCTCAGCATGTAAGGGTAGTTGCAGGACTGGTTGGCTCGGTGTCAGGATAATGTGACTGGGTGTGGTATCATGCCACATGTCTACGGCGTGATTCTGCAGTGGGGTAGCACTATATCTGTCTAATTGTAATTATATTTTGCAACAAAACTTTGATCACATGCAATGTCATTTTCAATTGTGTTTACTTATTCCAAGTACAAGCTTAATTCTTATTTTAAACAAAGTAATGTTTGGTCATGTTTCAAACAATTTATTTTTTATCATGTAATTTTCTTAAACAGTTTGTTCGCTTTTATTCAATGATCATCTGGAATACAGTTTATGATTGAGAAATAGCAGCCACTGAAATGCTTCAAAATATGTGCAACCTGAATTCAGTTTGTCTTTTATTTCTGCTATATACCAGGGTGAATTCATATTCATGAATAAATATTCGTATTCGTGACCTCGTTTCATGGTTTGTATTCGTATTCGCTACCTGGTGTATTCATTACAGCTCTATATTGCTTTCATTTGCATTTCTTAAAATTTTTACTATGGTATTGTTTTGAGATTGAATGTTTCAATGATGATTAAAATAGATAAGGCTGTAATATATTTAATACAAAAACAACTGTGACATGTTCTTTTACAAATATTAAGGGTTAGTCAGGATCTTTTGCTTCTTTGCTAATTGTTTGATTTTCTTTTCCAGGTCGTTTGTTACATATATTTTACAAGAATAATAGTGTATTTGCTAAAGGTAAGATTTTGTTTTTAGCATGAATATTTGAAGGCATTTAAGCTTTTGGTTAAAGTTTTGCATGCAAGTAACTATCAACCTTATATCTCATTAACCATTTATGGTATTGGCTTGAAAGTTTATGAATGTGTTCAGGGGCATCAGGCAACCAAGTTAGATAACTCTTGACTGAATATGATATAAATTATGACCCCTTTTTAACTTAGAAATTTTGGTTGAAGTAAATAGTAATATAAAAGAATAGATTAATCTCATAAATATGCTATTATTTTATTTAAAAAGCTGACTGATTAGGTCTCGAGTAATATCGAGCAAGACATTTTTATCACAATATAGGGTGGACAGGCTTGCTAAATGGTTAGAGTGTCCACCAAAGTAATCATGAATGGTACTGGTATACCTCCCATGCGCTTGGTAGTTCCAAGACTGGTTAGCCCACTGTCTTGAATAGGTGTAGTATCATGCTATGATATGACAGTCAGATCCAAACAAATAAATGATCGGTATAATAAGTTTTACGGTCCTCAAACTGTTGTGTTTAATAAATTCTCATTTTGAGATGCATTGTGAAAAACACATGCCATATGATTTATATTTTGTTTGACTTTGTTAACTGTAATTTGCTAACATACTACTGCAGATGACTGTGCCGTTCAAGTATGAATGGTTGAACGAGCTGTGCCGAGAGTTGGCCACGCTCCTCTTCTTCATCTTTACGGGCTACAAGTTCCGGCCAGCGCCTGACAATCCCTACCTCCAGGTGCCGACAGATGAGGACGAGGAAGAGGATATAGAGATGGACACAGTGTAGGTTACTCATTGGGCCTGTCCCCATATTCTGTTAGTCACTCAATGGGCTTGTCCCCATATTTTGTTAGTCACTCCCCTGGCTTGGCCCCATATTCTGTTAGTCACTACCCAGGCCTGATCCAATACTCTGTTAGTCACTCACTGGGCTTGTCCCAATCTTCTGTTAGACTATACCCTGGCTTGGCCCCATATTCTGTTAGACACTCAATGGGCTTGTCCCCATATTCTGTTAGTCACTCCCCTGGCTTATCCCCATCTTCTGTTAGTCACTCAATGGGCTTGTCCCCATATTCTGTTAGTCACTCCCCTGGCTTGTCCCCATATTCTGTTAGTCACTCCCCTGGCTTGTCCCCATTTTCTGTTAGTCACTTCTTTGTCCACTCCCCATATTCTTTGGCCTGCCCCTATATCCTGTTAGTTGCTCCTTGGGCCTGTTCCCTTATTCTGTGGAAGGGGCACAAAGACATAACAAGTAACCAAAAGGCTGACCTTTTAACATCTAATTTAAAAGCTACTGGCTTAAGTTGATTTGTCACATGGTTTCTAATCTTTGGACATGAATGTTAAATCAAGCAGAATTTGACCTTTTACCTCATATAGATTTATTTTGACACAATGTTCAACACAGAAACTCCTGGAGCTGTCTGATCAGGGTCTCCTCTGTTTGTTTATACAATAATTTAGTTCAGACTTTATGCAGTCTGCTTGGCAAAGAAAATCCACTGTTTCATATACAATCTAAAGTTCAGTAAATTAGTCTTAAATTTGCTCATGAATATTTATGAGGTAAAGGATTAAAGGTAAAAGTTAAATATTTACTTTATAACATATGATTAGGTTACATTTATTTAATTTTCATATTCGACACATACTCAAGAATTCTTAAGAAAAAAAAACAAAAACAAATTGTTATGACTTGACTCAATGAAAAACTGTTTGGTTTATGATATGAAACATACTTGATATTATGCAATATTTGGAAAAGAAATTAACATGCATATGTATGTTGTGATTTTGACTGGTTCCAGGATTGTTGGGGAGTCTTCTACTATAGACACGGTGAAGAAGGTGAACCAGTCAAATAAAGAAGATAATGGTGGCCCAAAACTTAGAGAGAGCAGCCACGAATATGACTGAGTCCAGACTGTGTGATATGTGTAAAGTTTTTGTGTAGTATAATGTGTTGGCAGACTGTGTATGTGTTATTTTTAAAGCGGTGATACTGTGAAATTTAATTTTTGGTTCTTTTTTAATTTTAAATTTTTGTGATAATTTGCTTAGATTTATATTATAAAATTGATGAAAACAAATAAAAGTACCCTGTGTAAAAGCTAATGTATTTAAAATGGTTATGATAAAAATGCATTTGATCTTTACTTTTGAAGTGTTAAATACTACCGCCGCCCCAGGCATTTTTTTTTTTTTTGAATTTACACAATGTAATGTTGTCAGTTTGAAAAAAAAAAGACTAATTTATGGCAAACTTGATTTACATGCAGTAATTATTTTGCTTGTGTTTCATATTTTGTCATGTTTCCTTATGATTTTTTGGCCCAAATACAGTTTGATATATTGTGCATACATGAACATTTGTATGTGATAATTTTTAGACTGAAGTAAGTCTGTTTTGAATATGATGATATCATGTATATAATAAAATATTCTTTGTATTAACTATTTTAGTATTTTAAGAAGAAGAAGAAAATCCATATGTATCAGGAATGGCTTATTTATAAATGAGGAAATGAAGGAAATATGAAAAAAAAGTTTAACTCATTTAATTTTCTTATATATTTTCATAGAACAAAAATGTCTTTTTATGCTCCTAGAAATGAGTTCAGGCAAGCATATAGGTGTCACTTTGTCCACACATTTGTTCATTTGTTCTCTCATTTAAGCAGTTTCTCAATACTGTAACCACTGTTTGGAATTCAATAAAAAGTCACCAGAAGCTTAACTAGAAGATTAACCACGAAGATGAGATGTGCTTATTATCAGCATGTTTTGATGATTTTTCACACAGTTATGACCCTTTGTAGTTTTTGCACTAAAAACATATTACCAGCATCTTTTGAAGCAACGATTTTTCACAGAGACCATTTCCTTTATTGTACCCAGAATCATTTCCGGTACCACTGGCTTGAATATAAGAATGCTTCTGGCAAATCATGCAACTAATTTCCATGCCTGCCCCTGAAACAACAACAAAACACTTCCTTCTGCATCTATCTACCTGTGTGTACATCAGTGCATTTCGAAGGGGAAGTGCAAAGCTATTGTAACTGCTTCTTTTATCTATATGTAGTTATGATATTTTTGCACCAAGACCTCGAATTTTGTCGGTCCTCATTTTATGCAATGAATACATCAGACTTCTGTGTAAGGGCATTGTCTTTCATCCCCATACCCATTCATGTGCAAATGTACGACTTGATGAATATTAATCAACTGGACTTATAATGGTATAGGAAGCAATGGATTTTTCTTTGCCATGCAGACTGTGTTAAAACTGAGCAACAGTATTGTATGAGCAAACAGAGGAGACCCTGATCAGACTGCTCATGAAACGGAGCAGTCTGGTCTAAATCTGCCCTGTTTGCCAAGGCATCAAAAACGAATTTATATGAGGTAGTGTTAAGTATCAACACATATTCATTTATAATTCCTTTCTTCATAATTATAAAAATCCACTTGCTCACTCACCCTGACATTAAAAGATATACAAGGGGGAGTGCAATTTAACAGGATGATTGATAATGTCATGAGTGCAGGAAGAGTGAAAATAATATCCAATAACTATCAAATTGACAATTAAAGAGAAACTTTTTATTAAATTATACAATGGCCTAGTGAAAATAGAGGATTTTGAGATTTTGATATAAACAAACATATTTATCCTTACACTGAAAATAACAAAATATGTGGACAAGTGACTTCTATAGGGTGGGCGTCTTGTTCCCAAAACTTACTGGACGACCCTCACAATTAGAGATTAATACATCCCTGTGTAGTTCATGCTTATTCTGACATTTGAGGGGGCCTCCGTGGCCGAGAGGGTAAAGTCACTGACTTTAACACTCACTCAGTCCCTCACCGCATGGGTTCAAATCCTGGCAGGGTCATTTGGATTTTCATGTGAGGAAGCCTTCCAGCTGGCTTGCGGTAGGTCGATGGTTCTACCTGGATGTCTCCATGCATTCGGGGTCTTCCTCCATCTGTAATTAGCTGGAAGTCGTTATATGACTGAAATACTGGCGAAGCGACAGTAAACTCGAATAGTCAAGTCCGCCATTTAAACCTTGTACAACAGTGAGTTGACTGTACACACATCATGGATTGTGAACTCAAATTGAAAAGCTGCAAATAAATAACAAATGATATTTTATCATTAGTTTTGCCAAGTGTATGACAGTATTTAAGACATGTTTTAGTTTATCTTGTGTGTGTGAAAGAGGCATGTATGAAAGGATAAATATATAAATAACCAATGTACTTAGCTGTGATGTTTGCCATTTCAGGTCTATTGTTTGTAGCTATAGTAAATTGGTTTGCTCTCCTTTCTTAATTTAGAGTATAATCTCATGAATAATCATGTACAAGTTTATTACTTAATGAATATTAATTTTCTGAACTGAATGTGGTATATGAAACAATGGATTTTCTTTGCATTATTATATTAGCAAACAGGTGACCCTGGGTCTGCTCTGTTTATCAAGGAGTCGGGATACAACTGTATGATAATGAGGCTATAGGGTCAATGCCTACATTATGAAATAGTTTCAGTGTCTCTCTTTTTTCTTCAGGCATAATGGATCATACGTCATGAATTGGTGTTATTTCATATCCATTCCATATTTTTTTCTTTAAATTAACTTCCTTGGTGATTGGAATTTTTTGAACTTTGATGATTTTTTTTGTTTGTAATTATCAAGTATAGTTTTTGACATAGTGTTTGCATATTTCCCTTCAATATATAATAAATAGAGTACCAGTGCATGAACAGCCCAGGAACAATTGATAGGGCTAGTTTAAGTTCCAATTTGCATTTATTTTATGGTATATGCATATATAAGTAACACTATGTTCTGAAACACTAGGCCATCTTTATGGTTCGTTTTCAAGCACAATATTCCCACACTTACAGAACTGTGACCTTTACCTTCATGTGATCATGACCTTACTGTATGTTTATAGAATTTTGTTTGATAAATTATGGCTTACAGAAAATTAACAGGGTTTGCCCATAGTATTAGAATATGTGATGATTTGTTTTATTTTCCTTAGTTCTACACCTTTACATCAAAAAAGTCCCTTCAGTTTTATGGTAGCAACAAATTCTGGATGTAATAAACAAAAGGGAGGACTTGTTATATGATAACTCCATGACATAATATCTTGGGTTCTGTTATAACTAGATATTGCATTTCTCTTATGTCCAAGAAAGTTTATCTCTTTATCATCAGAAAGCTTTTATGGAAAAATTCATTGTGCAAAATGTGAAGCCTGTACAGCCTAAAAGTTGACTTTTTCAATGTTTACAAAATATTTAAATTTTGTCATCAATTAACCAATAGCACTGCAGGGATATCATGTGATTTATGGTTTCTAATGTACACATGTAGAACCAAGGGGTAAAGACTCAGATTCATGCAACTGACATGGTTTACAGGAAAGAACAATTTAGTGTTTGTCAGCAGTTCACATTGCCATGTAAGGAAAATAATCCTTCAACGATAGGTAATGTCACTGCTTAAAATTACGCTGGTATAATGGGAAATGTTCATTACTCACAGGGGCCTCCGTGGCCGAGAGGGTAAATTCGCTGACTTTAACACTCACTCAGCCACTCACCACGTGGGTTCGAATCCTGGCAGGGTCATTCGGATTTTCATGTGAGGAAGCCTTCCAGCTGGCTTGCGGTAGGTCGGTGGTTCTACCCGGATGCCTCCATACATTCGGGATCTTCCTCCACCTGTAATTAGCTGGACATCGCTATATGACTGAAATACTGTCGAAGCAACAGTAAGCTGAAATAGTCAAGTCATTACTCACAGGCTGATCTGTTTTATACTGTTCATTAATCCATATTGCCCTAATAATGAAGAAGGAACACAGAAAAACCAGTTCAGATTAAGAACTACTTTCAGTTTGATTGGCAGTTATTTACTTTCAGTTTGATCTAGATATGATACCTTATGACTTAACAGTATCATTGCTTGGAATAATTGGCTTAGACCCCTCCCCCCTCCTTTTTAAATATTTCTTACAAATGGAAAAAATAAGGATGTTTTTAATTCTATTACTTTAAAGAATTTTTTAGTTCAGTGCTTTGAAATCTTATATGCTTTCATCGTAGTAGCTGAACAGTTGCTTGTACAAAATTGTGCATACTGATTTTGTTTATTTGACAGAAGTCCAACATTCCAATCAGGAGTGCTAGTATTTAAATCCTTACAGTGTGAGAAAGAATCGTGTTTGTTTTAAATTTATGTCTATCTGCAAAATTATCCTGAAATGTATATATGTTTATGTACTAAGATGAAATTAATAGAGGATATTGTTTTTTTTTGAATTGGAAGGTTTAAATTTTTTTCATATTTCCTGGTTAATTCTTTTTTTTTAAGAATAATGTTAAATTATTTTTCCCCACTAAAAGGAAAGTAAAACAAATAAAAAAAAAACAACAACAGACAACAGGAAGATATATTTCAATAATTGTTGGAAATAATGAATAAAAAAGGAAAAGGAGATGAACATAGACATGACAGAATTTGTATTAAGAATGTTTTCTGGTTTGAAGCTGAACTGAGAAACTGTGAGTTTGTAAATTCAAGAACTGTAAGTATTAATGCCAATTTGTATTTTTTGTGTCCTATGCATATATTATTTATATTTGTCATATATGTACTTTGTAGTATTTCAAGTCTATATTTATCACATAATTATTAGATGTGATATATCAGAAAATATTTTAATCTTGTACTCCTATCCAATCATTTACATCAATCCATTAAAATATATTTTTTTTAAGTAATTGATGTTAATTTTTTTTTTATCAGTTAAGGTTTCTGCCCAGCTTTACTCATTTTTATGCAAATTCAAATATATGAGTCATCATACAGATCTTTTCCCTTATTTCCTAATTTGCATAGTAAAACTTTTTCCATTTGTACGAAACAATTTATTTCTTAGAAAAATGTAAGAAAAGGAGCATAGATATATAAACCTGAAATTATAAACAACTCTGGGTCCCACGTGTGCAAATTCATTACATAGTAATGTTCAAAAAAATGTTTAGTTTGTAAAAGAAATGAAAAATGTCACCTTTCTTTACGTTATATTCTGTAAATAGGAAATTAGGGAGTTACTGTGACGGAAACATTCTCATGACTTAGATGAAATTTGAGTAAAGTTAAGTAAAAATATATCCTGGTGACATTTGAGTAAAGTTTAGTGAAATGAGTTCCTGGTGAGATTGTCCGTAAACCCAACTCTACTACCAAACTCCATTTCACACCATGCACCTATTCCGCCAACCCTTCTTAATGCTAAGTAATACTTAAATACTTAAGGGCGTATTTTATCATTCTTGATTCCCTAATATAAATACATAGATATTTTGTTTTATAACAAATATACATGTAGTTAGTCAATAATATGAATATTCATGTTGACTTCTGACATTATTGTTTTTAAGTAATTCATAAAACAAAACTAATAAAATGTGTTTACATGTGTAATGTTTGTATTACTTAACGCAAAGTATTGTTGGTGGAATTATACCTCTGTAATGCCAGGTCAGACAGAAAAAAATTGGATTTACAGTGGTCACTACCTTATTTCCAATGTGGTGAAAACTAACGAGTAACTCTTATACTGATCTGGTTCATATTGTTGACACATGGTAAAAGATTAATGGTTAAAGCTTAGTTTCTTTTTTGATTGTTGGAAAGGCAAACACTATGATATTATACTTGCTCTACTTTTGGGCCCTTTGAAATGTATCAGAAGATTGATCTTTTTTTTTCTAATTAATTAATTAATCCAAGTCATTTTGAATAAGGCTTTATTCCACACAATTGATTTGATTAAATGATTACAAACACTAGTGGACAGGCCACTAACCAATCTCTTATCATTCAGTCTATTGTTATCTCTTCACTTTCTTCTGTCAGTTTCATGACATTATCATAATAAAGCATATCAATCTCATTATTGCCTCTTTTTGTTTTTCCCCTCATTGTTTAAGAGGGGTTATACCATCGTAGCATCGTTGAAATAGAACTGGTACTAGAACTGCTTGGACTATCAACATATATCCAGGGCTGGTTGGCACAGTTTCAGGATATAATGTAACAGGTGAGGAATCGTGCCATGTGTCTATGGCGTGATATCGCAGTGTGGTAGCATTATATATCTAGTATCTAGACAAAGTCGAAAAATAACTGGAGTGATTTTGATGGGAGGCTAAAAGTAAAAAAAAACACACAGTCTTATATGGCAAAAAGACCAGTGGAACTGGTGCAGCTTAACCATTTTCTACAGGTGTGACTGTCTTAGTGACCCCCTGTTCAAATGGGTTTAGCACGAATAATGGAACATAAATTACTTAATATAATACAAGGGATACTATACTCCCGACTGACCTAGTTTCATACTTAACTCTATATAATGCAAATACCTCAGTCATTTATGAAGGTATCTTTAAATACTGTGCACCTATTGCAAGTGTATACATATATGTAACAGAAAATCACAACATACAAGCGACGCAGTGATCTATAACCCATCTTTCGTGCCAAACCCCTTTGCCCTTGTCTAAAGTGACTCCCTGTCTTGAATGACCGTATTTCCCCATCCCAATGCAATTTCCTAAATATTAAGATTGTACTTAATGACTCCATGTCTAAGCTCGAATTCACGATAGATTTTCTGTTCGATTCCATCAGCAAATCGTTTGAACGCATTATCATCTTGCTATTCTTAGACGTACATATGATCATATCCTTCTTATAGTCCTCCTTCATGTGTCCCTTGTAGTAAGGGATGTAACCCACACAAAACAAGGCGACAATCATTGTCGTGTCACAGATGGAAAATAAAACTGTTTTGAATGAAGATTAGAATAAAAACACTTGTTTTATTTTTGGAAATGCTTCTAACAGTTATTTTATAACACTTAGAGTAAAATGGTAATACATTTAGCACGTTTTAATGACACACACATATATCGAAAATAAAAGTCGAAAATATATATATAAAATCATGAGATTTTCTGCTATACAGCGAATCATATGTCGTACAACCGCTTCGAATACCAATATTTATCAATAAACATAAATAACAACAACACTAGCATAACTATAACGTTATGTTTCCGAAACAGCATAACCTTGTAAAGAGTTCATGATTTCAGTTTGCTTTAAACAACTTTCAAGACTATCAGTCCTTTGATATTTATGTTTTTGGGATTCCACTTTATGCTATTTATAAATCCGACGTCAGACAAATATGGTTTTTCATTTATGATATTGGATTACTTTATTACAATTGCGTAAAAGGTTTGGTATTCTAATTATGTTATGAATTATAAAACATTGTTAAATTTACTTCATTCTCGTTTTCATATAGTAACGCTACTATATTCATAAGCTCATAAAGGCAGACAAACATATTTAGCATAATGTGATCACACATCAATGAGTCATTTTCTTACTGTCTAGAGTTATCTAACGTTAGAATTGTTCGACAGATATTCATTGTTTCGTAAAATAATTGTGAAAATGGTTTATATCTACGCAAGGCTTGATTACCTTGTTAATAAGAACAAGTCCGTAGCGTTATTTTCAGGCAAGATCTACTATAAATAGGGTTTCCTATTCTACTATTTGTATATGTTTTCCTGAAAGAAAAGTAGTATCGAAGCACCATTTACATTTTATTTACGGTTGATAGATGAAATAACTTCCGAGTAGGGTGACATCCAAAGAAATGTCTTAGTAAGAGGCACTTAAGAAGATCGGTGCTTCCGAGAAGATGAGACACATCCACAACGGGAGTGTTATCTGTAAGACCAGAAATGTGAATAATATTCTCCGTATATATGTGAAAGAATGTACCTCCGTGGTAAGACAACGGAAATCTTGATGTTTAAGATCTTCTGAAATAGAATAAGCCATTACGCGATTATTATGTATATGGAAATTGGCATAAGAGCACTACTTAAACATGGAATGGGTTCAGATATATATATCTAACACTTTAAACAAAATGACAGCTATTTAAGCATATCTTTGTAAAAAAAAAAATATTCACATATATACGGAGAAATTGTTACGTCCCAGTAACAGGGGCCCTTTTAAGATAGCGACCGATTGTTTCTGTCTCTCACTCCCTTTCCTTCTCTCTCTCTCTCTCTCTCTCTATCTGGGTGTTGTAAGTGGGGGTTGCAGGTAATGACACGTAGACGATGTGTGCAGTAATTAATTTAATTATACACAGAGTTCTGCACAAACTTCGAACTTTTGTAATTATATAATATACAGAGAGAGATCTATATGTAACAATACTTTCAAATATAGTTCAGGTTCATGTATGAGATAAATCAATCACAGTCACGTGGATATACAGTCTATTCACGATGGAACGAAATGCGATGGAGCGAAATGCAGTGTAATGCGAAGTAATTGCCAGGTCCCGGCAATATTTGTTCTTTATTCAATGTAAAAAAGATGCGATGGAACGAATAGGATGGAACGAAAGATGCACTGGAGCGAAGTATGTATGTGGTCCGATTTGCTAATTAACAACTGATTAATGTCGCGTTCGAACGAAGTGTCGGTCAGTTTTCACACCTACCCGAGTGACACCTGTCGCTTGCACGCGTCCGCCATTATAGTGTCTGTTATCCTATTAGCACGCCATCCGTGACGTTGATTGTTGCAAACTGACACGAAGCTTACAAGCGAGTTTTTTTTGTTTTGTTTTTTACAAAGATTAATGAGTGATTTTATGTCAAAACTTAATAAGCAGCAGTATAAATATTGGTCTCCAGGTCTAACTTGTCATTCCATTCTACTTAATGTTAATACGAACATATAAATCTAAGACTACCACAAATACAGTTTCATTGAATATCTAATAGCAATATTCTGAGTAATTCAGTGAAGGACCCAGTTTACCTGGGGGGATAACTGGATAAGAATTTTATTAGATATTTTTCCGGGAGGATAACAGGGTAGGAATATCATCGTATCAAATATAAAAAATATAGAGAATCAAATAATGAAACAACATCACACTAAACATATTACGACACTAAATCTTTACGACAATACATGGTTTTCGGCAATACATACTAAAACACGACATAAACAAACGAGTGAGCACATACATAAAGGGATTCTCAATCGTCAATATGAAAGATGCGATGGAACGAAATACGCGATGGAACGAAATAAATGCTTTTCCCGGGGCTACTTCGTACCATCGCGAATGGACTGTATAATCGAATCGCGAACTAGTCACTCATTGATAACTACTTGCTGCCGTATCTGCGATAAAATAACGTCATGCTGGAGACCAAGTTGTAAACTACAAAGATGTACAATGACTGCTATATAAATTATCCTAATTGACCATTTTACACACCGTAGTAACAATTTTACTATAAGATGACACTTTCCCACGGTCTTGTTGTTGTATTCCCAGGAGAAATTCCCAGAAATCAATAGTAAAAATGGCTGCCAGTAAACAAAGTTGCAGCACATGCCTGACAACAAATGAGTTGTTTCACATAAGAAAATGGATTACTTAGCATAAATTAATCAAGGTACGATTACGAAAATAATGCAGAGTTAACTTCTAACTCTTGTAGTAAACAAAAGGGGTGAATAAAAGTAATGTCTATGTCTTTAAACACCGTAATAATGAAAGAACTTTGGACTCGAATTCACTCGTAACCAAAACATATCAATATGCTTGAATCTTACAAGGATATATTTGAAAAGTCTAGTGAATCTTAATTTATTCATGATACAGCAAATTTTCTGCTAAACAGTAATCTGATTATATAAAACGGTCTCCAGTGCCAATATTTATCAACATTATTTGTTTCCAAATGTGGCATATGCAATAACAACAAGTTACAACACTGACATGTAACGCAATGTTTCCACCACAATATAGGATATGTGTACCTATGTGAAAAATGAATTCCAGACGTTTCACCCCCAAACCATTTCCTCCCCTAGACGTTTCACCCCCCAAGCTGTTTCCAAGTCGTTTCACCCCCAATTTTCAAAGATCGAGACGTTTCACCCCCACTTTATATTATACTTGTTAGTATGTATATTATTGTATTTTTTTTCCCAAAAGAAGATAATGCAATTATACTATCCAGTGCTATATGCTTAGTTTTAAGATTAAATATATATATATTTATGAGATAAAAATTAAAATGGTCTGTCATTGCATATAATCATGGACATATATACTAAACAGAACAGAACAGAACAGAACTTTATTTTCATCCAGGTACAAAGTATACAACATGGAGAGACATGCAAATAAACGACAATGAATTAACATGAAGGTTCCGCGGTTCTTTTTTTTTTCTTTAAGTAAAGAGAGAGAGGGAGAGAGAGAGAGAGAGAGAGGTTTCATATTATTTATGAGGATCATGCAATATATGAAATACCAATACTCTTATATTCCTTAACTAGTATCGAAAGCGAAAGGTTGTTAAGGAACCTACAAAAATATTCATAAAATATATTTAGACAATAAAATTCAACAGAATAATAATATTAATAATAATATTAAGAGAGAGAGAGAGAGAGAAGATAAACAGTTACCAATCTGTGCACCATTACATCATGAGTTTGACATTCTTGATCAGACATAAGAAATTAAATTATATGAATAGAAATTATTTTGTACATTCGATTTGATGGGGGATAGAGCCAAAAACATATTTATATTAAATATATATTGGAAATAAATATTTAGAAATAATACACTGTATTGTAATAGCAATAATGATATTAATAACAAAGCAACACACTGTGTTGGTTTTCATAAGAACACATGCCGAGGCAAATATCTAAGTATGTACGGCATTAAAAAAAAAAAAAAAAAAAAAAAAAAAAAAAAAAAAAAAAAAAAAAAAAAAAAAAAAATAATGATAATAAAAATACATATTTTAGTATTTAAAGATTTTGTATAATATTTCATTTCCATTTAAGCCGTTGCTTCATTTCGCCTCACGTTCCATGTATACATGTATATGAAGTTTAAAAATAAAATAAATAGAACAAAATTTCATGCACAAGGTAGCGAGATAACAGCCTAGAAATTAGTGTGTATCGGGAGGTAGAGGGTTCTCTCATCGCTTTTCATTTCGAAAAGTTTCCATAATGTGGCGTACAAATATGCTTAGTTGTTTTAACTCTGTATGAGATGTTGTGGACATAATACCTTTTATGTTTACATAACTATGCTGCGTGAGGTAACTCAAAAAAGTTGATCGCTCATCTTGGAAATATGTGCAGTCAAGTAAGTAGTGGCGTTCGCAACCTACCTGGCCTAAGTCACATAACGGACATTTCCTGTTATCGAAGGGTATGCTATCGAAACGACCAGTTTCCACGGGTAACCTGTGATTAGCAGTTCTGAATTTCAATAAAGGTAAGTATATATTTTTATCTGAGATTTGTAGGTAACTCTCAAAAACATGACTGTCTTTAAAACTTAAATATATGTTTCCCTTGTTTGTTTCTTGTAGTTTTTCATGCCATTGTTGTTTGAACTGGTCAATAAGTATTTGTTTCACAATTTTATGTACATTATGTTGATTGAGTTGAAACTGATTAAGCCATAGGTCAGGTCTTCCAACTGAGGTAAGAATTTCTTTTATTTTATTTGGCCATTTAAAATCATTATCTGTAGAGTTCAACATGTATTTATAAATTTGAAGAGATATTTTGTCATCTTTACCCTGTACTAGGCGAGACCAGAAAGATATCATACGTGATTTGATAGTAACAGAAATGGGGTATCGGCCAAGTTCGCCGTAAAGAAAGTTCATTGGAGTAGATTTCTTTGTATTTGTAATTTTTCTTAAGAAATTGTTATGTACCCTCTCTAGTATTTCTACATTTTCATAACCAAATATTTCAGCCCCGTAAGTCAGTATAGGTAATATTGTATGATCAAAGAGTTTTAGGGTAAGATCAAGAGGGAGGTCAGAGTTGTTTACTTTGGCGAAGAGAAAGTGCATTGCCTTGTTTGCTTGTTCCACGAGATGTTTTCGTGCCTTTAGAAATGAACCGTTATTGGAAAGAGTCAGACCCAGGTAATGGTAACTGTCTGTTATTTCAAGCGCGTGTTCCCCAATTTTAAAATGAAAATTCCGTGAAGTCCTTGTGCCGAATATTACAACTTTAGTTTTGTTAACATTTACATGTAGGTGCCAATCATTACAATAGTTGTTGAAAATATTTAAGCTGTTTTGAAAGTCTGTTTGATCAGTAGATAATATGACAGTGTCATCGGCGTAGAGAAGAATTAATAGTTTAAGCCATAAAGTTAAATCATTAGGGTCCTTCAACTCCACGCCTTTTGCACCATTGTTAAACATGTTTGATTGTACATCATTCATGAATAGAGAGAATAAAAGAGGGGAGAGGTTCTCGCCTTGCCTAACACCGATATCCGATATAAAATTTGGCGAAAGAGTGCCATTTAGAGAAATACATGACTTTATATTTTTATACATGTTGTATATAACATTAAAGAATTTGCCGTTAATTTCATAACTTAGAAGTTTTTGCCATAGTCCCGCCCTCCAGATTTTATCAAACGCTTGTGAAAAGTCTATAAAAGCAGCAAATAATTTGATTTTTCTCTTTTTTAATATCTGATATAAAGAATGGAGTGTGAAAATATGATCGGAACACGAATAATCTTTCCTGAAACCTGCTTGATTTTCTTCCAATATTTTATTGTCGTCTAAATATTGTGTTAGTCTACTGTTAAGGACTGAAGTGAATAGCTTGCCTAAACAACTTAGAATTGTTATTGGTCTGTAATTGCACGGATCTTTCGAGCTGCCCTTGTTTTTATAAATCGGAATAATAGCACCTTCTAGCCATGAATTTGGAATATGACCTGTATCGAGAACTAGGTTAAAAAGTTTACAGTAAATTGGTAATAAAATAGTTTTTGTGGCTTTTATATACTCATTTATTATATTATCGAAGGGACTAGGTGCTTTTGAGTTTTTCAGTTTTGCTATACATTTACTTATTTCTGTTTCCGTGATTTGAGAGTTAAGATATATATTTGTATTTATTATTTCAGCATTGTCATTTCTATTTGGAAATCTTGGGTCATCGATTGTACTAGAATTTATGTTTTTAAAATAATTATAAAACTCGTCTAACGACGGGGTTTCCTTAACCTTTTCTTTAGGCTTCAGATTATTTAAAAATTTCCAGTATAGTTTAGGATTATTTTTTTCATGGCTCTAAGTTTTTGTGACATTGATTCTTTATGTTTATTTATGAAATAATTCATAGTACGTTTATACTGTTTACTGGCAAGACGTAATCGTAATTTATTATTACTGCTTTTGTTTTTCTGGTAATTCTTTTTTGCATGATTATAATTATTCCTTGCTTGATGACATTTAGGGCCGAACCAAGGTTTTTGATTATGTTTTCTTTTTATTTCAGGTGAAGAATAGCGATTTTCCGGGAACGTTAGGTCAGCGGCTTCGTGGAATATAGCCTGGAGCTGGTTAGTGATGTGTTCAGTACTCTCCTGGGAATGCGAGGTAGAATTTAACTGGTGAGTAAGGTTTTGTACTTGTGTTAGGTCAATGTTATTACAAAAGGTAGATTCCATATTAGGTAGCCATTGTTTACGATTGCTATATTTGACCTGTTTTTGTATGGGTATGTAGTCATGTGATATATTAATATGCCATGTCAATGCGTTATGTCCGTCTGAGAAAAGTGTATCAGTTTCTATGATTTCAAAATTAGATATGAATTGAAAACATTCTGCTGATGCAATTACGTAATCTATAACTGACTTTTCACGAAATGTGTAATTACCAATGTTTTTATCTTCAAATAACCTGCCATTAAGTATAAACAGATTGTTGTTTTTACATATATCTATAAATTTAAGACCATGCGAATTAGTTCTATTATCTCTTGAGTGTCTTTTAAGGCTAATTGATAGGTTTTCAAGAATTTTGTATTTATCAAGTTGAACCTGTATATCCTGATCAATATCATACACCTCATTAATGAAAGAATCAGACATGATGTAGTCACGTAAGCTACCCATCCTACTGTTGAGATCACCAGCAAGGTAAACGTATTTATGTTGGTTACATTTCTCACAAATTTCATTTTCTAAGACAGTTAACTGATCATCTGTAAAGAAACGCGAGTTTTCTGGCGGGATATACAGAGACCCTACTATAATATTTTCACTATAATCGGTCAAATCGTTATTAATTGAGATCCATAAAACATAGTCAGATTCATTTGATAATATTTCAATATATGGAGCAATGCAGTCTTTAACGAAAACGCCTATACCTCCCGACTTCCGTTTAAAAGCATAAGAACGGTTTTTAGCAAGAAAAGTATAACCCTCAATGTCGACGATATCTGTTTTATCTAAATGTGTTTCAGACATGCAAAATATATCATAATTATTTACAAAGTCTATAAAATCTGGGTAGTTTAATCGCTGTTTAAGGCCATTTACATTTAGAGTTCCAAATTTCAGTGTTTCTATTTTCAGACCATGTGCGGAGTCTAGCCCCCCACTGTCCTAGTTAGATTGTGAGTTAGTGTTCATATCACCACTGAAGTCCGGCTGTGAACTGGACATGCTTCCCTGAGCGGATCCATGGTCATCGTGTCGCGGAGGGCTGTTCCTCGCCGGGCTGGTAGTAGGTGAAGACCAAGGCCGTTGGATGGTGTGTTTGGGCTTCGATGCAGACTCCCTACTGGACGTTGGGGATCGATGTCGTTGTGGGGCATGGTTTCGCTGCCTAACAGGGAATGGAGAGTGGGAATGTGTCCTTCTAGACGTGTGTTGACGCCCCCGCACGTTAAGCGCATCACCAGCACGCTCAGGAGTAGTTGACCGATCATTTGCTGCACGTGAATCACGAGATGGCCACTGATCTGTGTGTTGACTAGCGTTATTAGAAGACGTGTTTTCCCGTATTCGTGACCCCTGCATGATAATATCCCAGTCTGGAAATTCGTCACGCACTGTGCGACCGTTCATCACGATCTTTGCGGGATACATCAAGCTGATTTTGTTGTTTGGGTTGGCTTGTCGTAGGCGTTTATACTCTGGCCAAATCCTACGCCTCGCTGAGGCAATTTCCTTGGGGAAATCTTTATTAATTGTGTAGGATGTACCCCTTAGTTTATTGGCATTACCTAAAACATACATAGTGTCCCGGTAATCAAGAAAATACACAATGATGGGCCTGGTTGAACCACTTTTGTAACGACCGAGTCTGTGCGCTCGAGGGATGACGGGACAGTGCTCAATGCCAAGGTGTTAGATGTTATGTATGATACATCCATGATCAAATACCTATTAAACATGTCAGTTGATGATGTGTAATTATGTCAATGTAGGTATGATCATTTTTGTAAGTCTTGAATGAATCAAATATGTTGAAGTGTGTGTGTGTGTGTGAAATGAAAATATGATATAAAAAATAACAAGAATTTTAATAAAAAATAAACAACACAAATACATATTTACAAGATTAACAACTGAATTGTCGAGGAAAACTCTAATTTTCTTACATAGTTAGATATTAACCATGGCTTTATGTTTATTGAAATATAAATTAACCATGTCTTGGTATAACTTATATAACATGTGCAATACATCTATGATACTCTTTCATCACCATTTCTTACATGATGCACACACTAGAGTAGTAAACAGAGGTTTAATAGTAAAGTTAAGATATCCTTAAAAATATTTATGTTAATAATATTTATATTTTTATCGTATTTTGCAATTGTCTAAAGATTTAAGAGTCTTTTTCCTGACAGCTTACTAATTTGTATATAAAAGTTATGTACAAAATGATGATTTACATGAACCCCACATTCGTAACACTTTTGCCTCATCGTTTAACATTTAAACCTCACTATGAATTAATAGTGAATATCTACCAAATGCTGATGAGCGATGTATAATAGTAAAAATGAAAATAACACTGATTGAACTTGGTCTACAACACGTGTGGTTATACCAGAATAAATGTGTCATAAATTTAGGAAATATTAAAGAATTAATTTAAAATATTTATAACCAAAACTGGTTTTCTTACGTAATGCAAATGGATTAGAAATGTATAATTTTTTAACGTGATTTTTGTTTGGAAGAACACTTACGGAAATAAAAATTAAATTTTATAAACAAAACTGGTTTTCTAACGTAAATAATCAAATGATTAGAAATGTATAATTTTTTAACATGATTTTTGTTTGGAAAAAACTTACGAAAATAAATTTAGAATAGCCTTAACAAAATTTAAAATATATTCGCACGACCTATCAATAAAAAAAGGCAGACACGATTAATCCCATTTTTTTACTAGTAATAATAATAATTAATAATAATATCATATCATTAGTATCTTTAGTAAGATTTACTTTTAAAAAAGTTCGACTATACCACCATATTGCAAAAAGTATCATGTATTGGCTATAAATGTGTAGAATTCTATGCCAAATAATGAATATGTTTAATGTAAAAAAAGTGTAAATGTGTATTGGCTATAAACATGTGTAATATGTTTAATACTGAATAAACAGATTAAAGTGTTAAGTATGTATTTAAAGTATATGGTAAGTTAGTATATGGTCCTATTCATTAAATAATTGCTAATCTGATGTGTTTATTGGCCACACTTAACGGCACGTGTCACTTAACTGATACTGTGTATAGTGGAGTCATTCATCCGATATGCTTAATGACATAGTCGCACAAGGTGCATGTCAATAATTATGTAATAGAATGCAATCCTTTTTTTTTTAATTTTTACACGAAGGTACATCTGATTTTTATAATAATCATTTATTTTTTATTCAAAGGTCATTGACATTATATTTCGATTTCTAAATTATGGGAAGATTATATTATACTTGGAAAATACGTAAATTATCATTTCTTATATAGTGATACTGTCAGTACTATTTCACAACTTTTGTATGTTTACAAAAAAAAATTTTAAAATAAAAATATAAATAAACAATTTTAAAATTATTAGTTGGTGTTTTTTTCTCATGTGTGATTTTTTTTCTCATCTAATAATACATGTGCACAAGATCACTAACCTTTCAAAGTCTTAATTGCATTGTTTATCCCCTTTAACACTATCACCCTTTTTACTCCTCACACCTTTATTATGCAGATCATTTATCCCAATCTTATAAATAACATCAAAGCGGGTGCCTTCAAATGTAATTAAAAACAATTAAATTAAAACATTAATGAAATCAAAATATTAATTAACAACATTTTTTTTTAACTTATCACACTTTTGCACTTATCAAATTAAACGTAATTATTGATTAATTCTGTAATTAATTAATTGTAAATAGTATATTCAGTAAAGACAACTTACCGTAATTTAATTGAAAAAAATTAGAAACACTTGGGGGTGAAACGTCTGACAACCGTGAAAAATTTGTGAATTCAATCTGTTGTAGGCAATTATCAGGACTATCAGTCCTTTGATATTCACATGAGTCGACAAGACGTGGGATTTACCTTTGTGCTATTTATAGATACAATGTCAGAAATGATGATCATTGTTTGTGTTAATCTGGCGAATTAAGCAAAGACCTATTATAAAGTTTAATAGGTCTTTGAATTAAGTCATTCAATAAATGATGGGGAATTACTCTTTTTACAATTACATGGAAGGTTGGTATTCTAATGCTGTTACAAAGTATAAACCACTGTGAAATTAACTTCACTTTCGTTTTGATACAACAATCAAGTGAAGTTTATTTAATAGCATACAATACAATAATAAATTTTAATAAAACTGACCAAAATCTTTAATCGGATCGTTTACGAGTATTATCTTTTTTCTTTTATTCTCTCAAGAATTAGGTTTGTTTGATAGACATTCTATAATTAGTCAAATACTTATTTTATCTTAGTGCTTTTATGCATATAAGTTTTATATATGTATGGTTGATCATTACAAAATCGTGTCGTTTCGAGAGAAGGTCTAGTATTTGTAGAGTTCCATGTTCTACTGGCATTTGATATTTGATTGTAAGAAAAATAAACGTATGGAAATACCATATAAACGATTTTACGGTAAACGTTAATATCTTATTTTCAGTGTGGTAGATGTAATAACTTCCAAGATGGACGAGAGCGAAACAAACCTGTCTGTTCGTCTGTACGAGACATTGGAGAAGATCGGTGCTTCCGAGGAGATGAGACACATGCACAATGAGAGTGTTGTCGGTGAGATTATAGAAAGCGTGATTCATCAAATCGGTTTTAATAAACCAATTCACATTTACACATGTGGAAGTTGGTGTGAGGGCACTACTACTCCTGGAATGGGGTCAGATATAGATGTGTTATTAGTACCCGACAAACCTGCTATCGTCGACATCAGTGAGGCCGGGAAAGGACAGTCATATTTGATGATCAAGGAGACTCACACCCAGCCGGGCTATTTTAAGTTACAGGTTGTATATGATAAAGTACCACTGACAGTGTATCAGGCAGAAGTACTGCATGGTTATGACACAGATAGAAGAGGCAGGATTTGTCTCAAGCATGTTATTCTACATGGAGAAATACATGGTCCAGCCAGTACATCTGACATAGGAAATGGATTAATGCATGATCAAGTTGCTGCTTTTAGGTGCACACGGATACCCGACGATTACACTGAATGGATCCATCGGAGGCGACGTTATGGTTTTCCTTCAAAAGAATTAATAGGTAGAATGTCCAAACTGAGTTGTTTTGTTGTCGGTATCGGTCATGAAGGAAGTAATGAACAAGATATTGAATGGAGGTTATCGTTCTCTTTACAAGAGCGGGAAGTCATGCTCAGTTTGAATCCAGTACAACATAAATGTTACATTTTGTTGAAAATGATCAAGAAAGATATTATTCAACCGTATATTGGCGGAGTTGATGCCATTTCTTCCTATCACTGCAAAACATGTCTCTTCTTTGCAATAGAGAACTCTGCGCCTGATCTTTGGACACCAGAAAATCTTATACTTTGTTTGTTTCGATGTTTGAATATTCTGTTCGAAAGAGTGCAATCTAGTAATTGTCCAAACTACTTTATGTCTAACTCCAATATGTTTGACCGAATTAATTTTAGAAAAACACGTGAAAATATTTTACAAATATTGGATGAAATATTAAGGCTTGGACCTAATATATTGTTTCGTCTCAAAGTTGATAACGTTGGCAATGCACTTGCACGCGGAATGATTTTTGACAGAACAAACATAGTACTCTACAGACATATTTTATTACATGACTTTCTTCTAGCTAATGCCCTTTAATCTCTTTGACTCTTCCTTTTTCACAATGCCTCTGACCAAGCCATACAGTTCCTACTTCAGCTTCGGGACTATCTACAGACCACTGCTTGTGTCCAGGATCACACCGAATTTCAGACCCAGAAGCGTTCTCCTATTTGATCCCATGGGTCAACCAGAGGCTAGCCGTGACGCTTGCTTCTAAAGCACTGGAAACAAACCATGAGCAAACTGCACGACAGTTATTGTCAAGGAGTGACTATCATTTCCGCCAGGGCCTTGCTACAGACCTGATGAACACCCGCCTGATGTTTGTGGCAGTACTGTACAACTGGGGAAGTACAAGAGTGTGAGGAGATACTGGAGAAACTGGATCGGGAGTTAACAAGGCACACTATGTCAGTGTGTAATTGTGGGATTTTAACAATATGTCATATAAACAATGAACTCTCAAATAAGATTACAGACAAAAAGCTATCAATAAAACAAACCATATACAAAGAGGTAGTTTCGTGTATCACTTTTCTTCCTTCCGAAGTTAACATTGTTCCCGCACCATTACAGTATGAGATGCGCAGGTCAGAGGACACACCCCCAGGGTCACGTGACGAAGAAAGTGAGAGCTGGTTCGACTGGACTGTTGTTGATGCCAAGGTGTTTTTGTTCTTTATGCAGTACCTGGTATTCACAAAACTCAATTTCAAGGCAAACAAAGAAGTCGCCGTACAAAACCTGGAATGGGTCATGACAGGTGACATACTTCACGAAGAAACGGCCTACAATCTGCTGGGCTGGATCCACCTACAGGAACACCGACTGGAGGAAGCAGTGAGGTGCTGGGAAATGTCTCTGGCAATACGGCCGCAACATAACGCAGCTAAGTTTCACGTATCTGCCCTGAACGGTTAAGAAGATATATAGTATTAATTGGAGTGAAATATACTGAGAAGTCGCTGTTTCAAAATGAATTACATGCACTGAATTCTAAATACTTAACCGTGTTAATTTATTGATAATTATTGACCATTTCGTAATGAACTTCGCATTGAATTATACAGTTCAGTTTGTATTAAATATCAATATAATGTCACTGTTTTTGGTGGGGTTCGTTTTCAAATCATGAAGGATTACGTTTTTCATCTTATGTAATGTATATTTATGTACTTTTTGATAATTTCAATATGAGATTAATAGTAAATTCTTCACTATGTAGAAATGTTTTTACGAAGAAAAATTAATTAGGAGATAAAGTAATTGGATTTTCTTCATACATCATATTGTATGAGGCAGGTTGTTCACAGATGGTCATTGACTAAGAATTTGATTTTAAAAATACTTGTGTGTAATTACCTCTATCACTTCTCATCTACAGACGCATGATTTTCTTATGCAACATTTCGTGATGGTAAGAAGTTAGATTCGCTCTCTCAGACAGTATCGTTACTAACCGTATTAAATCTATATATGGAATAATAAAACCTATATTCGAATTTTCATTTTTCCGTGTGCCATCACATGACTGATCACATTTACTCTTCGCGCATGCGCTTCCCAGGCTAAACAGGTTAATGATTCTTACAAATTTGTTACGTGGTTCAGTAGGCACCTACTTCGGAGATACCATATTCTATATTCAACGGGAATTCTCCGAAAGGAGTTTACGAAAAATAATGTTTTCTTCTGCAGTGTGACCTTTAAGGAAAAACGGTGGATGTAAATTCTTTCAGTTATTTAAAAATAAGTGATTGATTTGATACGTTAAGCATTAATCGTAGAAGAAATACTACATTGTCACCAAAACTACAAAAAAATTCTTTTGTCATTAGAAACTTTATCGGACAGTTACATATCTCTGTTGAATATGTCTTTGCAACAACATAGCTGGAACTGTTCTTTTATGTAGATAACAATCATTAGATTTAAGTAATTTTGAAGAATACCTTTATTAGAAAAATAAAATTGATAATTGAATTGGAAAAGAAAATTGAAAATTTATCTCATATAAATTCGTTTCATATGCAATTCATATTTAAGCCATGTTTTTTTTATAGGATAGTGCTAATTGTTACAATGAATCAACAATGCGTGATTGTGATCTATGAAGTATGTACTTCACTTTTTAGGACAGCTTATTAGTATTTGGATATATACATGTATATTTTTTGTCTTCTGTAATGTATTCAAATACATTTTTATTTCTTTTGATTTTTGTTTTATTATTTACATGAATGTTAAAGAAAGCATTTAATAAACTTTGGATAGCCCATTAACATACAGATGTTTGTTGCTGATATTGATTTAAAATATTTACTGATATCATAATTAAAATGTCGGCATCTTTTTCTTTTAAAAAGGTTATTGATACAAAGATGTCAACCATTTGTTTTGTTATGACCTATTCCATTTCTATGTAATTACAGCATTTTAATGCTAGCCATAACGAAACAAGGGATGCTAAGGAGTCGGAAGTTTGAGTCGGTAAATATCATCCCATGAGTAAAATATTTTAATGGAATGTTTTTGTCAACCATGATAACTAAATTTTCTCTTACTTTTCATAATAATGCATAATGTAAATGGCGGTGTCTTATACTAAGCGATGTATGTATATTAATAATGATTTCATCGTTTTACAATGTTGTCGATTAGATAAGTGGTTAAGCTGATATCTGATGTCGTAATGTATGTTTTAGAAAATAGGGTGTAGATATTTGTTCTTGCTTTATTGTACTTGTAGTCATAAACAAAAATAAAACTTTCATATGCCTACGATCCAAATAAATACCACTTACACTCAGATAATAAAGCATATTGTTTCTAATAGACTGATTTTTTACAAGTTAAAATTACGTTAGGTTGGTATGTATACTTGTGCACCGTTTTCAGTGTTTCTTGTTAGTTTCACACATTCATGAATATCACTTATCCACTTTAACAAGTGCTTCCTGTTAATATCGCGCGTGATTGTAATCAATTAAGCGCGCTAAGATCTCTAACATTTATTACAAACCCACCCACCCGTTTGTCAAGTTAAATATTTGCTAAGCCTATAAAACATTTTAAAGTTTATTATTTAAATAGTCTGCTGAACGTTACGATCGTGTTTATAGTCTTGAGCTTTAGCTGTGACTTGTTGAATTTTATATTCTTCCTGCCTTTTTACTTTATTGTATGTATTTATAATTTGTTTGTGTGTGTGTTCCTCAATTTGACATTATTCAACTGTATGCTTAATGTTAAGTTTATGTTGCAGAGATTTCATTTTTAATCATGTGTTGTACTGGTGATTTATTGATATAGCCTGTTTCGTTACTTGTCTTGTTACTTTACTCTTTTGCTTTTAGTTTCTGGTGTCATAATAGCACAATCAGAAATGTGTCAAATATAAATCTTGCTTGGCCTTGGCACAATTTCATATACAGCTTTCTGTTTGTGAATATAAGTTTTAGTTACGTTTTTATATACATCAACGAAAATGAGTTGACTGAACATTTTCTAATCATTTTTTATGCAATCATGATAGTTCAACTCTCTCCTTTTATTCATTAGCATAATTTGCATATTTTAACTGTTTTATTTTTCTTGATTGTCATGATTTTTATAAACCTGTTTTGTGTTGCGGAAAATATTTGAACCCGACTATTTTAACAGGAGATCGTAACTTTAAAATAAGCTTTCATATAAGTTTTATTGTTATGAATATGATAACATCTAAACCTTTATGACGTTTGACAAGATTTATCTTATCCTTTTATGACGAAATATTTTTTTTTGCGATAATCTCCATTAAAAACAAAGAACTAAATATTAAGCTCTTCGAAAGACCATAAAACAATAGCTTTTTAGATAACTAACCCTTTAGCCAGTTTGTGTATGATTGATGTATATATTCGTGGATTTATGGTTCAGAATGTTACACATCGCATGTTGCCATTTCGTCACACAAAACAACAATAACAACTACAAAAAACAAAAACCAAAAAACAAAACATAAAAAAAACACACAAACGCACAAGAAAAAAAATTCTTGTTTATGCTTATCAGTTACGTTCAAAATATTTCTAAATTATTATAATTCTTCATGGACAATTATGCAGGCTGAAAAGGAACACTTAATTAAAGTTTATGATTTATAATTCGCAAGCTGTTGAACGTGTCTCAATGAACAGCAAAACATTTAAATCCCAAGCAGTTGAAATACGAGAAAACAGGCTAAATCTGTGATCTCGATATAATTTGCGGCTTCTAAAAGCTGGCGTTCTTGACCATAGTTATTAATCATTTGGCTTTCAGATTTACCAAGTTCACCCATTTATCTTAGATTAACTCCTGTAGTCATTTAACACATCTTTCAACGTTAAGGATTGATTAGGATTGATATCAAAATATGATCCTATAGTCATTTTCAAGTTAAAACGTGACCGGGTGGTTAAGTTATCTTCGACATAAATTCCTTGTCCGTGTATATAAAACTAAAAAGGAATAATTTCTTACTCAAGAGGAGATCGATATAGAATCACCATGGATCACTTTTCACGAGTAACATTTAATGTATATTTTATCACTTACCTGAGAAAGAAATTAAAAGCATTTATTACCCTTTTTTCGATGTTTAGAGAAATGCATGTGCGGAAATAGAGACCTATATAGAATTAAAGCTTTGAAAAAATGTACTTTAACATATTCCATCATGATTTCATAATTATTTCACAGTTTTCTAGTATATATGCTTTTTACTTTGTGATTTCTTATGTTTATTTACTTAGCTTTTGTTGGATATATTTAAATTCTTCTCCTGTGCGTTTTGGTCATGAAAGATATGCTTCGAGATATTATGCATAGGGTGAGATTTCCGCATTTTATTTTTTTCTTATGAAAAATGCTTCGAAAGGAACTTCATACTAATATTAATGGTACATTTGTAGTATACTGAGAAAGACATAATTTAACAGTCCATTTTATCAATGTTGCTGATTTCCTGTATTCGAAGCTATTTACATATGTACGAGTACCATTTAATTGTGTAAAGACTTGTAAGCATTACACAGTGTACAGTAGTCTGTACATGCAACCTCACTTTACATATGTATGACTTATACAATAGTACAATTTAGTAAACCGTCACTATCATTGACACCTCCCAATATTTCATTTATGACTATTCATGCATACTTTGTTAGGCTACGTAATATTATTGTACTGTAACTTTGGTCTAATTACACCTTTAAGGAAACTCTATAATTTGATAATCCTAAATGTTTCTTTTTTAATTGTGTTGGGACTTTATCAATACTTGTCATTTGTTTTCACTTGGTCATATCCTGTCAAAACGATTTAAATAAACTCGGGAAGTAGTATTAACTGTTTGTTTTTATTTACATGTATTCATTAAAGCGACAGTAGTTTAGTTATGAGGAAACGTTTCTGCTGATTACCTGAGAATAACGATACACCTTTATTATAAAATTTCGTTAATTTCTATTAGACAGTTTAGATGGATCATTTATTCGTGGATTCATGTTTTAGTAAATTAAGTTTTTGCTTGGTTCATATTCGTGGATAAAGCCACCTGCCGAATTAACTGGAATAAACTCCTGTGAAAGTTTATTACTATGCAGTATATATAAAAAGAAAACAAAAACATTGTAATTTTCTCAATATCAAATCATAGATTCTTTACGTTAAGGCATTAATACGAAATAAGTTTTTCAGAAAAAAAAGTTTATTTTTGTAATGTTTCAATAAACATGCATTTGTCATAGATTCATCTTGCTTGAAATGTAATTCTATGCGAAGTTCACAAGTACTAGGAATAAATATTTGTTCATTCGTATTGTTTAAACTTTTCAATTAATTTGCATGCAACAATAGTTTCACGTAAGGGCAAACACCCTTAACACCATCTACATGACATTGTTTAATTTTAAGTAGTGACGTCAGTGATGGCAATCGGGACTTCTCTGTTACTTTTTGCTAGAAGTAATAGCTTAAGGTGGATGAGATGTTCCGATTACAGTGGAGTTTCTCGGCGAAAACCGGAAATATCCCAATTAAGTGACTGAAAACAACAACAACACAACAGCAACAGCAAAAATCATCTAATATTGTTCAATAATTATAAACAAACTAAATCTTTAAATGCATGCTGTCTGTAAAATTTGTAAGTACAGTCATGGGATTTCTTCAAAGTTGGCACTATTTTATTGTTAATTAAAAATGTCAAATGATGAACTTTGACAACGGTGTTAAGAATTTAATAACCACTAAAAAAGCATGAACCTTAAATCAAATGTCATTATACCGTTTTACATGAACATAATACTCTTTTCAGATACATGTATATAGATATATTAGTAATACTAGCATTGAACACACGAGTATGATGAGTATTTGTTTTTAGCTCACCTGAGCACAACGTGCTCATGGTGAGCTAATGTGATCGCCTTTTGTCCGGCGCCCGTCGTCCATGCAAGCGTCAGTCCGTGCGTGCGTCCGGCGTCAACAATTTTCTTTAAACAACATCTCCTCCTTAACCACTTGGCCAACTTTGATGAAACTTAACAGGAATGTTCCTTGGGTGATGCCCTTTCAAAGTTGTTAAAATTATTCCATGCAGAAATCTGGTTGCCATGGCAACAGAAAGAAAAACTAGAAAAATCTTGAAAATCTTCTCCAAAATTACTGGCTGGATTTCAAAGCTAATTGGCACAGATGTTCCTTAGGTCACTCTCTACCAAGATTGTTCAAATTATTTTGATTTTTTGAAAAAAAGTAGCTGCCAGGGGGCGGAGCCCGTTTTCCACATATGTATATAGTAAAACCTTAAAAAAATCTTCTCCTCCAAAGGTACTGGCTGGATTTCAAAGTTATTTGGCATAGATGTTCATTGGGTCACTCTCTGTCAAGATTGTTCAATTTTTTGATCCATTGAAAAACATGGCCGCCAGGGGGCGGAGCCCGTTTACCTTACATGAATATATTACAAATTTGAAAAATCTTCTTGGTCAAAAGTACTGGATGGATTTCAAAGTTATTTGGCACAGTTTTACCTTTGGTCACTCTCTTCCAAGATTGTTCAAATTATTTTGATTCGATGAAATGGCCGCCAGGGGACTAAGCCCATTTCTATATATGTATACAGTACAAATTTAAAAATTCCTTTTGTCCAAAAGTACTAACCCGCTTTATGGCTAGCACAGGGCAGAGCCCATTTTTCACCCACTAATATCTTGTTCTCAGATGAGCAACCCAGGGCCATCATGGACCTCTTGTCTTTATTCCGTCTACACTGTTGTGTAAATATGTCGAGATAACTCTAGTTGGTGACGATGGTATATGCACGAGAAAAGCTTATTAAGATGGTTTTGCTTTTGTCTAGTTCATCCAAGTTACCTCAAGTGTTGAACTCATTGTTTTTAACTACGCTGGATTTTTCTTTGGTTTAACTACATGTCGGAAAAAATGAATCAATATAAGGAAGAGTAAAGGTTATCTCTTACAAGCGGAAAAAAATAAAACACTGAACACTCAAGTGAAACAGGAAATAATTTCAAACTGGTGTGACTCTTTTGCTTGTTTCATAAAGACCAAACAAAAATCTTAAACTTGCTTTATTCACAACCGTATTTCGACAAAGGCTTGAAAATGGAGCATAACTTTAAAGAAATCTGCAAAAGTGCAGTGCTGTTTAAACTTCAGGGCGTTAGTTATTTCCAGTATTTTTATATCATCGTGTAACTGCTATTAAGAACCTGGAGAATACACAGATGTGTTATGTTCGTTCTTTTGCAACTGTTCTTTTACGCACTTGATTTGTAAAGAATTCGTTCCGAGACGACTTCCACTGAATAAAACCAGAATCACTGTAAATCATATTAACGAGGCTATAAATGATAAAAACGTTTGCAGATAAAAGATGGAGGCAGGTTGTATATTTGATGTTAATGGAGGATCACGATTATGAGAAAATAAAGGTAAAATTCATAAAGGATGGAGTTTTTTTTTCTAATCTGAAATCGTTGGATCATCTTGTGTTGAAGTGAGAAGGATTCACAATTTTAATTGATGGAATAATGGACCAAAGTCGCCCGTCTTATATGATCAGTTGCACATTTCTTGCCGAAAATATATCAAAGCTTTGGGCTAACGACCTTTCTGCAAATGACAACAGACAAAAAAACTTGATGTAAATACCATTATAACTCCACCAATTTGTCTCAAGTTTGTAGAGTAATTAAGTAACGAAATATTGTTCATAAGTCCAAATATATTAAACAGCTTCGAATGTCCTCAAAAAGTCTTTGGTGAATGGATTAGTTTTTTGCGAGAGCTCGACTTGTCCTCAAATGGCCTGAAAGCATTCAGCAATACATATTCCAAAATAATACTTTTCTGTATTATCTTAACCTACAGAACAATTTACTTAAATGGCTTGATCTTCAGACAGTTTTGGTCACTTGTAAGCAGTGGCTCGGTGCAGTTTCCAACTTAAATCATTCTTTTCATATGACTCTTGACAACAACCCTTAACTATGTTCATGTGATGAACTGACATTTCTAACATGGTTTAGTTCTTCGCGTATTTTTTATGAAAGTCTAAACAAAACAACTTGTTTATTCAACAATATACTGACTCTTTTGAGGCAAACATTTATTGAAGATTTAGTTGAAGACTGTGGTGTAGCTATCATTGTGCCTAGTATTTCCGTTCTGCTTTTGATGTATCCAATTTTTGGGTAGTTAAATTCATAAGGAGATGTCGAGCCGAAAAACGCTCATTCGACGATAATGTCCGATTATTAAGAGAGTTTGATGATTTTGTTATATCGCGGTGATGACGAGGTTCTTGCAAAACGTGAAATCATGCCACGGATGGAGGAAATTTTGGAACATTTAACGACACGTAAATAAGTTGTCTATATAACTGAACGGTGTGTTACAGCCGGGCAATCCATTATAGCAGGATTATCAACGAGTATTGAACAATCTGGCGTTTGTATTGCCGTTTTGTCGAACTCATTTTTTGATAACCCTATTTATCCAAGAGGATCAGCCATGGCTTATATGAAAGGACAATCTATCTTTTTAATTTAATGATTATTGAAGAGATAGATGAGTGTCATATTACTGATGAATTAAAAGCAATACGTGGGTTAGTTTTACGTTCCATGTCAATGTAGTCAACGACTTATTTAACAAGTCGACAAATTGGCTCAACATTTGTACTTCTCTTTTACAACAAATTCAGCTGTAGATCTAACCTAAGCAGACACAGGTACGAGGTGTAATCGAAAAGTATCTGTAAAAGTTGCATAACTTCTATTTGAACATGGTTATTAAAATGAAATTTTCAAAAGTGATACTTTGATATATTTTGAATTTAATCCGAAAGAATTAGCCGGTAGTAGAAAAATTCGTTTGGGGAAAACCGTAAATATGCCACTAAAACAGCGCTTTGCCTTAAAATTGTTTTTGTATTAATGTTAACAGCGAAATCCGAGACGTTCTCCTTGATGAGTGACACTTACGGCAAATGTCCAATAAAGAAAACGAGCAGCTATGAGTGGTTCAATGTCTTCAAGAATGATGTTGCCGACCGCCCAATATATGGGCACCCTTTCACGACGTCAGGAAACTTAACCAAAATAAAGGAGTACTTAAGTGTTCCAAATAAAAGGGGACAGATATATCAAATAGCCTAATGCTACATATAAAATATTTTTATATTCTATATTGAACCTGTATTTGTAAAAAGAAAACAACCCATGGGCACATATTTTTGTGTCTCCTGCTGTAAGCAGAGGTGACACATAGGGTCACTTTTCCGTCGTCTGTCTGTCCTTCTGTCTGTCCGTCAGACTTTTTCCTGTTACACCTCTTTTTCTACAATAACTCATGCTCTAATCATGCTATTGAAATGAAATTTCATATATTTCATGTATGGACACAGCTTGACATGGGAAATTTGAATCAAATTGTTTTAGTTATTCCCCTTTTCATTCACTCTTCTTTATTCTGCAATACATCTCGTTCTATTCATGCTTTTAAAATGAAATTTCATGTTGGACAGAGCTTTACAAGAGGTATTGTCTTGCACAAGATTCATAATACTGGCATCAAGATTTTCTTTTTTTCTTTTCCTTTTTGTCTTCTTTATTCTGCAATAACTCCTGTTCTACTCATGCTATTGAATTGAAATTTCATTGATGGACAGAAGTTGACACGAGGAATTGTCTTACACAATGTCCATATATCTGACATCAATATTTTCTTATTTAATACCTCTTTCTGTCTGTCTGTCATACTTTTTCCACCATGCTTCAGCAGGTGACACATGTGTTCCAAGGAACATCATTATTTTATATTTTTTTATATTATTTGAAACAGCAATAATGCAGAATGATATTTAATTTGATAAAATATTATTACGTTCTTACGAAATTGTAATAACGAAATTTATTTTTTCAGATTTCTTGTACAACACATTTATTTTATTTCGTAATTATTGAATTGAATTTTTGCACAGTGAAACATCGCTGATCTTTATCCTCTTTCTATTGAATAAAAAAAAAATGGAATTTATAACGGTTTACCAACGGTTACACATTTAATGAGATGTTTTGTGAAACCAACCTCTAGTTCAATTTTATTTTTCCATCTGTAATTAGCTGGACGTCGCTATATGACTGAAATACTGTCGAAGCGACGGTTAACTCAAATAGTCAAGTCAAGGCAATTTTATTTTACTTACTGACAATGGTGTCCATCACATAATAGACCTAGGTGTTCACACCAGGTGAAACGTAGGTCTTGTATTCCACCCTAGGTTCAAAGTATGCTTAGTTGTCCATGTAAAATACAAAGTAGGCCTACTTGTCCATCTCAAGCATGCGATACTTCTACATGCACCCCGAACATGCAAGAATTTGTCCTCAGAGCAGTGCAGTGTAGTTTTTTTATGTTGAAGGACATAAGTGACCAAATAAATAAGAAAACAAATTAATAAGAAAGAATGCATTTCGGATTGATTCAAGGTATTCAGTACCGCAGACCTATAGTAAGACCCGATATTGTAATTGTATTCTGAAAGATTCTTCGAATAATGTAACAAAAATATATCTATGTGAAACACAGCCAATTACTCTTTGCGTAATATAAAAATAGCAGTTTACTGATACTTGTGAAACATTGCTAAAAATAAAAATAACAGTTTTCTGATACATGTGATACATTGCTAATTATAAAAGATAGCAGTTTTTTGATCCATGTGATACATTGCTAATTATAAAAGATAGCAGTTTTTTTGATCAATGTGATACATTGCTAATTATAAAAGATAACAGTTTTCTGATGCATGTGATACATTGCTAATTATAAAAAATAACAGTTTTCTGATGCATGTGAATCATTGCTAAATATAAATATAGCAGTTTATTGATATACATGTATGTGACACATTGCTCAAGATAAAGATATCAGTTTTCTGATATTAGTTATACATTGCTAAACATAAATATAGCAGTTTTCTGATGCATGTGAAACATTGCTTAATATAAAAATAGCAGTTTTCTGATACATGTGAAACATTGTTAAACATCAAAATAGCAGCTTACTGATATATGTGAAACATTCCTTAATACAAAAATCGCAGTTTACTGATACATGTCAAACATTGCTAAATATAAAAGATAGCAGTTTTCTGATCCATGTGATACATTGTTATTTATAAAAATAGCAGTTTACTGATATATCTGATACATTGCAAAATATAAAAATAGCAGTTTTCTGTACAGTCATTAATCTGTACTAAAACATTTTGAAATCTGGCCAGAAGTTTTTAAGGAGATGGTTTTAAAGTTTCCATATTTTTTTCTGTTGCCATGACAACCAGAGTTCTACATGGATCAAAAGTATTTTAGCAACTTTTATGAGGGTTTATCCAAAGATCATCCCTGCCAAGTTAAATCAAATTCTGTCCAGCGGTTTCAGAGTAGATGTCATTTAAAGTTTTCGCTATATACAGTTAAGGTAAATTAGCCCCGCCCCTTGTGGCCATGTTTTTTTACGGATTGGAATACTTTTAACAATCTTGGTATAGATTTACCCAAGGAACATCTGTACTAAAATATTTTAAAATCTGGCCAGTAGTTTTGAAGGAGATGTTTTTTTAATTTTTCATATTTTTTTCTTTTCGCTGCAATGGCAACCAGAGTTCTACATGTGTCAACCGAAGTTTAATATTGCAACTTTTGTGGAGGTTCACCCAAGGAATCATCCCTGCCAAGTTAAATCAAATTCTGTCCAGCGGTTTCAGAGGAGATGTCGTTTAAAGCAAATTGTTGACCACGCACGACGCAGGAAAGAGGGTGATCCTAATAGTTCACCATGGGCACTTCGTGTTCAGGTGAGATAAAAAGCAGAACCATAATCTTCCTGAAATAACTATTTTTTCCCTCATATGTCTTTGAACAAGCATGGTAGAATATGTTTCTACCAAAAGAAATTATTACTTCGTGCACAAAAAGGGATATTTTGTAAATCGGAGAGGAGAAACTTACATGAAAATAAATAGTTGATCTGATAGAACGGTTGATTAATCATGGATATTACGAATGTGGTCTCAATATCCTTAATAACAGTGGCCACATTACACATTGCTGTCCCAAGCTGTACCTAGTGAATTTTTCTTTTATTTCTTTCACAGCTTCAACGCAAAATAAAAAAAAAACAACAACAACAACAACTCGGAGGATGATATATAATCTACACATGCACTTGAACAGGTTAAATAAAATCCCTTCTCATAAATCATAGGCAAATATATTTAAGTTTCGTAAGATAACTGCTGTATTAAGATATCCGGTTAAACAAAACGCTTATTCAAATCTAAATAGAATATTTTAATTGTATTTTTGTAAACCACATATTAAATACTTTCGCTAATAGTCCTGGACTCCTTGTCACATATTACATAGACACAATTTAAAACAATCGATTTATATATAGGTAGATAAAGTAACTATGGTGAGGATGACCTTCATGTATGTATATGTTTGTTTGTGTGTGTGTAACACTTAACCTATAATATAAAATTGTATCATCAAATGAATGAAACAAAAACATGTGTAAAAACCCATATCATTTGTATCTGCTCAAGCATGTGCAAATTTATATATATAAACTTACATACACATAAATGTATATTCCTTATTCTGATAACCAGAAAAAAAACCTGATGAAAACCAGTGAAGATATTAGTTTTGGGTACGTTAAATTATAACTGTAATACCAATCATTAAGGGTTACATTCTGTTTTCAGTTGAGAATCGTGAGTTACCGTGTCTTTAGGGAGAAGACAGATTTTTTTCACTGTGTTATAGTCGAGCCGTAGGAGAGAATTTATTATAAAATGAAATAAACCCGTCTTCTCCCCCTAAACCAAATATAACTTTTATCGCATGACATTAAATATATGATTTTTGTTGTTAATTTCCTTACCTTCACAATGGTTGCATTGTAAAAAAGAAGGTGTTTGTGACCCGGAGACTAATACTCTAAAACGGTAAAATCAGAGTAGACTGTCAAGATGGAAGCAAGCGACACAAGCCCTGGATTATTGCAGAGGGGTATGGTTAATATCGTTCTATCACAAACAAATGATTAATGATTTCTTTTACAGTTTGTCCGACGAAAACGTGTAATGAAGTGCTTACATTTTGTTCAAATATATTGCATTAATGGTTCTTGAGGTTTGATATTCAGAATGTTGCCTACGTGATCTTAGAACTAAACGAGCGGAGCTTCTTACGGTGGTGGATGATTACGTCATGTTTAACAAGTAGCCTTGAACCCAGTGATACGGACTTTAAACCATCAGTTGTACCGTCAATCAAACGGGAGTTTGTTTCATGACGCGTGGTCAAGGGAAAAGCTTTTTATGACTTGGAGACTAACTGTGAATATGTAATCGTTTATATTTTAAATTTTATGGATTTATCTCACCGCTTCGCGTGGCTATCGATAAATTCTATAAAATTTAAGATATAAACGATAACAAATACATATTCTCTCAAGTCATTGATATTTTATGAAGATGTCATACTTTATATTAATAGCCTACTTTTACGGGCATTAGGTGACTATTAAATACAGAATGCTGTTGATTGGATTTAACGTCCCGTCGACAGTTATTCGGTTATTTGGATTATAAAATGCAGATTTTTTTTTTTTATAAATTCTAACAATAATCACTCCATATATCCATTTCAATATTCTCGTCTCAAATAGTATACAGTGAAAAAACCTTCGGCTTACCCATCTAAAGACAGAGTGTAACTACCTGTACTAAATATCGCAGTTGACAAAGTCTCGTAGGACTGTCGGTGGAATGTTCAGCGCAAGCAAGCAAGCCGATTAAAACCAATTTGACAGAGTTCAAAAAGAGCGTAAACCGTTCATTTGTACGAATATTGGGCACCTGATTCACCTCATATTTGTTTACACATCTAATACCACACTGCTAATACCCCACTCTATACGGCCAATGTCCCAACATACATGGCCAAAACCTCACGCTACACGGCTAATATCCCAACTTACCTGGCTAATACCAAACTTTACAAGACCAATATCCCAACCTACATGGCTAATACCCTACTCTACACGGCCAATATCCCAACCTACATGGCTAATACCCCACTCTACACGGCAAATATACCAACATACACGGCACATACCCCATTTTATATGCAAATATAAAATTACACACTCATGAAGATAGTACATATGTATTTATATTCGCGGCTTACCGTGGTTTCATAAATACAACTCATGGGCGACTTCAAAGGCTATATCGTATAATAATGGTATAGTATGATTTCAACATATTGAATTTATCACTTTTATCTTATATAAAATTTGAATTTAAAGCCTTTTCGTAAACCGGTGGAAAATATATTTATTTTGTTATGTTTATTGAGGCCTTTTGCCTCTAGGAGAAAGACCTTTTGTGTTTGTACTGTTTTTTTTAATTTACGGCCTTCCGCAAACCTAATTTTGTTTAAGGCACGTGGCATAGATATCCTTTAGATGTTATCTTCAATATGTACCTCAAAATAATATATCGAAAAGTATTTTTGTCGTCATTTGGACGTTATTTGATGTCATCATAACTGAAAAAACGAACTTTTGAAATACGCGTGTTTGCTCTCGAGCCTATACTTTTCAAGCAATCGGAAGTTTCAGGATTGGTAGAGTATCTGAAATAGTTCATATGATTTTTTTTTGTTTAGTCACGTAATTTTACATAAACAAAAGCTCTATTATTCGGAACCTGCGTACTCCGTTTACACTGGACGCTTAATGCATGAATGAAACAATGACATACCTTGTCTTTTTGTTTGCTTGTGTTATTCTCTGAAATACCTTCCTGGGGTATAGAAACGACAAGGAAGTCATATTAAATTAACTTGAATATCACGCAAATAGCAACTGTTAAAGATTCATTCCGTGCTTCTATCTTCAAAACAGCGTGAAACTGTTTTATGTCTATAAGGATATTAGTGCGTGCTTAATTTGTACAACACCAGTGACTTACTATTCCGAATGATCAGCTCTGGATTTGAACCCAAGGTTGTGAGGGACTAAGTGCTAAAAGTAGTGATTGTCGCTAGTGGCTGACGATCAGTTACTTTACTGAAGTGCGACAATAATCGATTTACATATATCCATTCCGCGACGTCGTTGTTAAATTTTATACCATACTATATCATGTGTTGTCTGTCTAATGTACACTGTACATAAATATGGAATCTCTTGATTTTATCCAGGTTTCTAAAGGAAAAAGTTTAAATATCCCCTTTAAAACAACAAGACCCAGATATAATTATAACCTATTAACTGCTCCAATATCATAATGCTAAAACTGTGTCGAAAACTACTTCATGAAGTTCCCGTAATTGTGTATTATAGAAGTGCTTTGCTTGAATGTTACTTCTGATTCAAGCGATTATTAATGAAAACTCTCCAAATAGAAAGAAACTTCTTTTGTATCATTGTAATTTTCAATTAAGACATAAATTGCTTAGAAATAATTATTGCCCATGGCGTTTCGTTATCAAAAAATAATCAATTTGGACACTGGTGTGGGTTGTTGGGTTCCGTTTGACATAAATAGTTTTAAAACATGTTGTACTACATAGGGTCTTCTAATTTCTTAGTTGCATGATAAACGCGAGGAAGCCTCCAAGCTGGCTTGCTGTAGGTCGGTGGTTCTACCCGGATGCTTCGTGCATTCGGGGTCTTCCTCCACCTGTAATTAGCTGAATGTCGCTATATGTCTGAAATACTGTCGAAGCGACGGTAAGCTCAAATAGTCAAGTCAAGTCCTCATCATCATCTTCATAATAATGACAACCAACTGTTCTTTGGATGTTGTATTGAGTAATATAATGTAAAGGGAGACAACAACAATATAATTAAAGCATTATCTATCACATGTGTTACTGTTATTGTATTATATATATACGTATGCTCCCTTGTTTGTAGACTAGCTAGCCTCTATACACCCATGTTTTAATGTGCGTGTAGCATGTGGAATAAAACATATCTATAATATCCACATCCTCATAATTTTCATAATCATCTCAGCATCGGCATTCAAAAGAAATGACTAAAAAATCATCCAGTAACCATTGATCTCCAACAGTCTTCCTACTCAAAAATAATTAGAAGCACGTTACCCTACTCATACAGGTGATTGTAGATGAGGGGCCTCAATAAAGCACATTTTTAAGACACTTGAATTAGGATAAATGTCAGCAAGGTTTTGTTATATTTGATAAACATTACTGATGTTAATCTGTTTAGAAAAACTACTGTTTTCATATAGCGCATATCATATAATACCAGTAACAAATTAGACATTAAAATCGTAATTATAAAAACTTTGTTGTTTCAACACTGGCGACTACACTTACAATATTGATGTGTTATCATCTAACCATCACGTGTACTTGTTTGTGATAAAATAAATAAATAAAATGGCATCACTGTATTTACAACACATTTGCATGATTTCAATATATACTTCAGATGTATCAAATTAAGAATGTAATTCATGTTTTAACCTTCTGGTTACTTTTTTTTTAAACTTTATGTTCACAGATAAAGTATGACTCCCACTGAGGAATAGTTGGGTACTTGTCTCTAAAATAATTCTAAAGATATTAAATACTTTAATATAAAATATGTATACAATTTCTAAATTTCCTTTAACATACAAAGTTTTCTATAAAAAATTCGGTGTTAAACGGGATTCCATTTTCTGCTCTGATTGGAACCCGGCTTATAGTAAGAGTCTGCGGCATTCAGCTATCTCTCTGCGAACATACATCCACAGGATATGAAACCAATTAAGCAAGATTATATAAAAAAATACATTAAAGAACCGCACATATTACAGCATCGGGGATGATAATGTTTTTTTGGCTGAACTAGTCAGATTATTACCCACTAATAACTTTAGGAAGCAATGTTACGGTGATTTCAAATTTGACCTTTTTTGGTGTCCATATAAAATATTTAGTTGGTGAAGGTCACTCTCAAAGGTCTGCAAATAACGCGTCTTCACCTAGCGGACGGACACTAGTTAAACTCTAAATCATTCATTATTCATTTATTGTATTTTTGTTCTCTCTGTAAACTCACATTCGAAATAACCATTGTTTATAAAGATGATTCCTCACAATTGCTTTTTGTGTTTGTATTTCCTCTTGCACCTATTCCGATTAATATAATACAAATACATGTATATGATAAGTAACCAGTAGATAAGTTCACAGTCATGCACACACACAAACCGGAACTTCCATCGCATTTTTAATCCGAATAATCAATATTTCGAAGTTTTCAGGTCGGTCCCAATAACTAGGACTAATGAAATTCGACCGTGGTGAATTAGATTCAGTAATATCTAAGTTTTCGGGGGTAACGTGTTATTAAATTACTGACAGAAGCTTTTCTATGATGTGAAATATGTTTAATGTAAAAGTGGGAAAATCATAGATAACATTGGGCAAACATTAGACTTTGAAGTATTACCCTTAAAAATGTACAAACTACAAAGAAAATGAAATCTACAACCAAATTATGCAATTCGTTCTCTATTCATCAGTATTTTGATTCAAAATATAACATGGTCTATTGAAATCTGATAAAATGACTTTAAATATGGAGAGAGAAAATTAATGTAACAGTACTGTGATACGGTAGTTAAGTTTGTAGAGCGCTTGTCCAGTAAGTTAGGAGTATTACGTTTGAGTCAATTTCTTAATAAAACATTCAAAATCAAAACTTTGACATTTCAGAAGAATGGCTATGTAATGGCAAGAATACAGATTTCAGTAAAATGTAGGTACTTATCATTTAATAAAAGCACATTTACGTTTGAATAAAAAAGATAATTTAAATATACATAGAGCAGTAGTTATTATAAGACCCATGCGCATTTAGCAATTATGTAATTCGAACTTTTTATTTAGACACTTACATAGTAAGAATATACGAGACCCGTTTTCCGTGTAGAAATTCTCTTTTAACAATATTTTACATGAGGTAAACATTTTATAATCTGTTTTCAATATTGATTGCTTTTCAATAGCTACTGATGGGACACCATTCTAGCTCACTCTCCTTTTCGCCTTTCTTTTTCATTAAAATATCCTGTAACATATATCAAACTCAGTTGTTAACCTCACTAGACATAGCATAAGTTATAATACTGTCCAAACCCGCTTTTTGCAGATGCCAACAAAATGTTTATTTTTAATTATACACATAAAATGACTTTACAATTTCTGACAAGAACTATTTTCTCCGAAGGTCGTTGGAAACTCCCATAATTGGTAATGACGAAGTCATGTGACAGGCAACGTAGGCTACACAAAATTGGCAATTTTATATACGTTGACATTCGCGATATTGGTCATGACAATAATTAAGACTTAGGAACATTTTTCTTTTCTAACACGATTTTTTTTATTAATGTTCACTCCAAAATAAGTACAAACTTACTTATCATACTTTTATGAGCAGTATTAAAAATTAACCAGGGGTTCTCGTGAGTCATATGTGTCCTACCCATTGGGTCAATAAAATCAACATCATAAAACAAGGTGCATGTATATCACCATAAAAAAGATTGGAACTTTTTTGCGTATACCATACCTTATGATATATAGTGTGGTAAATTCTACAAAATACGAAAAATCTTTCATAAATAAACATTACAATAACTTGAATAGTCCAATAGTGTTTATGCTAGACATGGTCCTAACAAAGGTGAGCCATAAGTTTCAAACTTTTATATGAAAACACAACATGTCAAAAATAGAAGATTGAATTAAACGTAGCCTACAGTAAACTAAATCAAAACCTTTGACTGACTTGTAGTTGTAAAATTGGCATACAACACAGTTTCTTAATTCTAGCATACATACTAAATTATCGACAAAAAACATCTAAGGCTTAACATGGCTCAACATTG
>CM037787.1:61362951-61412951 GCA_021229015.1 Solen grandis | reverse complement strand
CCGTATCTGATAAATCAGTTTGCCAATCAGTTCATATAACTAAAGAATGAATCGGTTTAGGGTCTGAATAGACATGCTGTATACAAGAAATTATATTTTGAATATCGAAGTATTTTAGGCGAAGACTATGTGTGTTTATGTTACACCGTCAAAAAGGGGTCCTGCTTCGGGCTGTAATAGGGATAAGCGCCAATATAGAATGAACATAAGTAAAAATGTTCACAGACAATTTTAACGTGGCTCTCTCTCTCTCATTTCCAAACCAAGTTCGCCGTTGCATAGTTTCCTCGTGTAAATGTCCTACTGGTTTCGTAACGAATGGAAATATTGGTTAAAGGAAGATGTTATGATATGGATGGTGAATAAATATGTATGAAAATCTATCCTAACCATAAAAACGAAACAAGACGATAGACTGGACAAAATACGGACAAAGACAACGGAGGACATATACGGACATAAACAGCGAAACCCAAAGGAAGAGGAATTCAACATGCGACGTGTAAAACGAAAATCATGTGGTGCTGTTCATTAAAGTGTATCGAATATGACTCTAAACACTATGATTTATAATTTGATTTTCCCCATTCAAGAACAAGTTTGAATTCCAAAAAATGAAAAGGTTCGGATACTTGCCTAAACCTTGTAAATGTTTGATATCTTAGATGAGTTCGAAACATGATCATATTGAATAAAGAACTAGTTTACTATGTCAAATATCTGAAAATTCAGATGGGCACTCCGGTTACTCTTTCTTAGTGGACTACTGTCAGGATGTTTGTCTGTAAGAAATACCAGCAGAATTTGAAAATGAGTAATGTGGGGCTTAGATCAGTAGGTCTTCTGTTGAAAATGCGAATCCTGTAGGGGCTATATATGGTTGGTCTTATCTTAATGAAACCACGCCAGAATGGTTGTCTACATAAAATCACATATGTGTTTGAAATTAGATCAAACGGGTGGCAAAACCGAGGTCGTTAGGTCAAATCTTAACCAAAAAAAAAAAAAAAAAAAAAAAATGAAGTGATATAACACCAGGCGTGATCATCGGGCACGGTATGTTTTCATTTAATGGATATGCAACTTTAGTCTTCGGGAAAACGTCTTAAGATTACAATACCGTTGCACCTGTTTTTGTCACAACCCATGAAACAGAGGCATTTATAATGATACATATTTGTATATTCCTTTGTATATGGCTGTAATACCTTCAGATACTATATGTATAGTAAAATTATTTTGTTCTGATATTAAGTCAACGACTACAGAGAATTATAGGTCATAGATAAAGGAAATATTGCTGACCTTCGACGTCGGATATGTAGACTAAATATATAAGTGTGGCAGTAACTTTATGTTTCGACGATACTGACCCCCCCCCTTCTACACACACACTACTATCTAACCGAGGTTTTCCATGTGTACCTCATACCTCATTATGACGGTTTGTACCTCGGTTTGTGTATGCATTGAAGCAAAGCAAAAATAATTTCCAAGGTATACGTTTTTGTACTACGTATGAAATTCATCTTTAAAACAAACCATTACATCAACCCGAAAACCAAACCAAGCCACATTTACTAACCTTAACCCAAACCCAAGGTACTAATTTTCTACCTCTTAATATATGGTTTACATCCCCCAACACACAGCTGACATGTATGTCATGTACATACCCTAACTGAGTTTTTGCTAATAGAGTGCTTATTTGTTTTGCCTCGTTTATGTACATAAAACTGAAATAAAGTTGTATCAAAGGTGAAACCTGCAAACAGATATATCATATTTCAAAAATAATTTTACTGATGGTATTAACAGTATATCTCCTTATTTTGTATCATTTTTATGATGATTAGTCAGAAATGATATGATTTTTATGTTCTTGTAATATTCATTTAAAGGGTAGATTTTTTTGTTTAGTCTAAAACAAGAGATATATAAGTTCTCATTATTCTATTAATCGCACACCTCTGACAGTATATTAAAAATCTGTAATATTCGTTTCTCTATTTTGTCTGACATGTAAAAACACTTTTCTTCAACAGAGCCATGGACCATATATGCATATGAAAATGAGTGACCTAAACGATTGACCACAAAGATGGCGGCGAAAGATGAAGGGGAAACCGGTAACTATCTTTTGAGTGGTATTCTTGATACTCTTTGGGTAAACCCTAAATCCCATTTGGGTTCCAAACAAAAATAATTATAATATAGAATATTCAAATGACTCTACATACAAATTAAAAATTGCTCAGATGAATAATTTCATAACATGACCTTTGCATGGTACAAGTACAACTCTTTAGGGTTTCTAATTTGCCTATAATAACATTTTACATAGTGGACAGAATTTTCTTGAAATTATTTGACAGTCAGAAAAATTGTTTGTTTTACTCAATACCAAAATTTTAGATAACTGTCAAGATGTAAGTAGTAACAGACTCTTCATACAATTTAAAATGGTATACATTTCATTTTTCAATCAAATAAGCAAATATTATTAGTCAGATCAAGTAACAGATTCATAGGTACATGAAATACTGTAAGCATATAAATCAATAATCATGATGGTGACGTGCCATATATCCAAGTTATGAAAAGAATTTACATCTAGATACTATACTTATCCAAGAAACACAAAATTAGTGAACTATAAATGAAACTTGATACTTAATTTGTATGAACGTTAAGGAAAAAATATTTAAAATACAAATTCAAGACCTACATAACTTAATATATGTCAACATTTAAATAACTAATTGAATGGTGTATAAGACATTAAACGAAGAGAGAGAGAGAGAGAGAAAGAGAGAGATAGGGAAATATAGAGTTGTAGCGCAAGATATTCGGCTGAACAATTTACCGCTACAACAATGTTGTTTGATTCACAAGGACCCTATTAGAAAAAAGTTGAAAAACTTAATGGGTTATCCTGTGCAATATAGATGTCTTAGAATTCATGGGCTCAATAAATGTTCAAAGCAATGCTTGTGTAATTGTGATATTTGATATTTGTTATTGTTAACTTATGTGCTAGATTTCTGTGATTCTGATATATGATATGTGATATCTGTATTTATGACACTTAACAATAAATATATCTATCTAGCAAAATGCCTGTTCCTATCTTTTTTGTATGAAAATGGCGCCTGGGCCGTCTGCTATTTAAATATTATTTGTGTAAAGTATTATTAAGTTATAGATCATTGGTGCCTATTTTACCTTGTTAGAATCTTGCTACACTACACGTCCTTCGTATGATCCTTGGTATTTTCGTTGTTTACGGTAGACAATCGTCCCAGACTGCATTTGTCATGCGCCGTGCTTACAGGGAGGTGTTGTTGTATGATCATTATTTATTTGGTCTTATTAGCGTTATCAGTAGTAATGCTTTTATATAATAATACAGAGGTAACACATTTTGATTGTGGTGGATCTTGATGTAGGACCGGGAATTGACCCTCGTCAAAAATAATGCTTCTCAATTGAGCTAGTTTTAGCTAGTATGATGATAATAATAATAATAAGTATAATAATGCTAATAAAATGAATTAATAATAATAATAGAGCTCGATCTAAAGCTTAACTACAAAACCAAATTACATTTTGAGTTTATGATTACATTTATGATCCTAGAATGTAAATCCAAAAAGATGTAATTGGAGTGTATGTAGAAATAGGCCAGCTATTTGCCTCACATCGACCGAGTCAATCGGATAAGTTTCTGGTTGTCGATGGCCAGGTTTTTTTTAGCAAACCAAAGTGAAATCTCTTACCATTACCACAAAAGATCAGTGGCAATATGCCTTTATAATATGTATGAGCATCTATCTTTCTGTACACACTAAGGCCGCACAGGGTCTGTTAAAATATGTTCGTGATCCATCTGGCAGCACGTGGATGTGCCGGAATGGGTTGGAAGGACTATGATGAGCATTTCCGTCTCAATGTTGCCCGGTCTCCTACAACAGACTGGGGTCATTAATTAGGAATTATATCTACTTCATGTCCGAGGTCCCGGTCTAGACTCGTGGGGCACAAAACAATGTTTTTAGGTACCTGAAATAATACGATCATAACAAATTTAGCAAATGCGGACGGACCCCTTGTGCTAATATCCACAACTGTTTGTCCTGTAATGGTGACCACCCCTAATTTAAATACACAGTTATGAATTTAGATTTGGAGCAGGTCAACAGAGAATCCCACCTGGCAGATACCCAACCACTCAGGCTTCTTTCAGACTTAGGGGGTCCTCCCACAAGCCTACAGGAGTGCTACAAAGGATATTGGCAGAACACTTGAATCCGGATTCTTGCCCAGTTCAAGCCGCTAAATTGATATCGCTTCTTGAAAAATATCTCCAGATGTTGCAGATGATCTACTTGAATGCTTTGAATATGGTTTTAAGTAATAGTACGCAGGCCCACGAGTAAAAATCTTCGTCAAACTTATACTTAATATAATAACTATAATATAAATATATTAATCGAGTTCGTTACGTCTTACAACGGACTGATAAAAAATGCCATGATTACACTTAAGCATCTTCATTTATTCAAGAAAAAATTCTTGAAACTTTGAGATTTTTATGGCCAAAATTTATCAACAAAAATGATTATGGGTGATCAAACCAGTAGCATAGGAGTTCTGGTCATTGAAGTGTTGATCATTTCCAGATCCAACTTGCTTACACTCTACTGGCGGTATCTTTCAACTTTAGTCACAATCTCAATGAGTAGCTATGGAAAATGGAAATCAGTTAAACCTTATTCAGGTCCAGTCCCAAATTATGGTTTTTAAGCTTCTTAAACAACAAATAGAAGCGGGTCAGTTTATGGCAGTTAAGTCCATTTTCTTCAATATTAAGAATTTCTTTTCCGAGCAAGATTTTTCATCTTGTCGTTTTAAAAAATTATAAAAAACATGATGAGGAAAAGAATCATCAGAATAAATATATAAACACATGTGAGAAACAAACATGAAAAATACCATTTTTATGTATTTGTTTGCTGTTGTTGGTTTACTGTTCAATTTTCGGAAACAGTTATATTTCAAAGTAAAATAAATGACAGCATGTGCAAATTATGTTCTAGGCATATTCGTTTCGTTTGAAGGATATGCTGATAATTTGTTTTCAGATAAGGATTCTGCATTTGAAATAACAGATACACATGATGCGAATATCTCGGATATCCCGATAATACCGAGTCGTGGGCAGTTAGCCCAGTCTGAAGATGATGGAGAGATCAAGAAGGAAGTGGTGCGCGGACACCAAATTGAGGTAACCCTATCCTCATTTATGCATTCATACGACCAAACCTGTAAACGTAAGGGATAATTTCAGAGTTACTGGAATCAAAATTGTAGATGTTCATAGATCGCGGGATAAACTTGAGAAGTTTATACCGATTTCGATGTCAATATAGAATTAAAAGTATGCATAACTATCACAGTCATTTATAATGTATCCAGATTATTGTTGTACATTGCTGTATTTCTCATAATAACAGTTGTTCCTATAGATCTAACTAATTATTCAGACGCTTTGAATTCTACTTGACTATTGTTCTATTTTGGGAAAGAACATGTAAATAGTATATAAAGATTTAGTTTTTTTTCTATAATTATATTCATACCTGCTCTTTAAAATTGTATTTTGGGATATATGAAGCCCATCTTAGCATATGGAACTTAAGATGATTTATTAAGATCGTTGAGTTTTTATCATCCGCCTGCCTGTCGTCTACAATTGGACATTATTTGTATAGAAATTAAGGCTGAAACCTACGGTACCGTTAAATTTTGTTTTATCTTTTACATGTGTGTGTGTGTGTTTGTGTTAGGTTAGGTGCGTACCGAGTACAAACTAACAAAGGCTGAATAAGTGGTCGATTTTTAAGAAAATTATCTAATTGGTCTAGTGCCAGCTGCGAATTATTGACTTTCACAATTTATAGGACAAGGGCTTCAGAGCTCAGGTTTCTTATGATCAGTTTAAGTATTGCTGATCCTTATCTCCTGATAAACATTTGGCAAGTAAGTTTCAGTTTTAACTGATTTTAATATGAAAAAGATATAGCAGGGACTATAAGTTAGTATTATTCACACGCTCGAAAAATAGTGTTAGGCAGAGAACACTCAGAGTAAAAGTGCTAAATATGTCTAGTTGAAAAAGATAAAGGGCTAACTATTTTGTTGTAGTTTATATTTTATTTATATTCCAAAGAGCATGTTAATATTTTGTTTTAGATGGGAAAATCAATATGTTTAAACATATTTATTTTACGTCGATAGGGAAACAAGTTCTTAAAACTTATACTAATCCCTCTTGACGTTCCTGGGTTGAACCAGTACTTTGCGCCTGGGAAGGTCATGAAACGTCATCGTAATCGGGTACGTTACCACTTGACCACGGCGCTTTTAAATCTGTTCTGCATCCATAATTTATTGATAGCTTAAGATAACATATGATAATATCATAAATGTGAAAAAGACGTATGTGAATATCCAGAATTTTGATTGTCCCAAATATCCTGAGGATGGATGGTATCCAATATTTTAGATTTGATAAGTAGAACATTTTATATGTATAAATACAAGAAAACTTGAAGCAAACATTTACAAAGAAATCTTCATATACAAAAGCCAACTATATTTCTGAAGAATGAAAGAAAATAAGTACAACCCCAACTCTCTCTGGTCTCAAGATAAATGTCATTCTCTGTTCATTCAGATCCCTATATCTTTTAATAATTTTAGTGTTACGCCTTATTCTTTTAAATATTTTGACGATAGTAGAAATCCTGCGTCAAAACAGTTTAAAGCTTCATACAGAGTCTTAGTCTTTTGCTAATAAGAAATTATGCAGCTCGAATTGTTCTAAAATAATTGTACGTAATTATATTCTTGCTACATTTTTAAAAGATTCAGATTCTTTTATTTAGATCATGTTACTTTTATAATCAACAGTTCTTTTGTAACTTAAGTTGTTGAAAATAACCCGAAGAGTGCATACGTCAAAACACTTTTTAAAAAGAACAATAACTCAGAAGTATGTAACTATAGGCCAGTCAGTATATTGTCCTTCGTGTCTAAAATTCTTGAGCGTGCGGTATACCGCCACCTGGAATCATTTTGTAAATAACGGTAGTATTTTGTATAAACAAAAGAGCGAGTTCTGGAGGAGCTACTCTACAGACTCCTGTCTCATCCATCGTACAGATCATATCCGTGGACAGACTTTTAGGTGTCAGTTACGGGTATGATCATGCTTGATCTTCAACAGGCTTTCGACTCGGTGGATCATAAAGTCCTGTATCGGAAGCTTCAGACAATGGGCGTCGGTTCGGTGGAGTTGTTTCGCTCGAACGGAGTGACTGTCAGGACTCAATCCGTTCCTGTTAATGGGGCAAAATCGAATTTCAATTCGATGGTGTACGGTTGCCCTCAAGGCAGTAGTCTTTGGCCTTTACTAATTTAAGTATTTTTTTTATGACATGAAAACAAATACAAGTTCTTTTTATAAATAAATACTTTATGCAGACGACACCATTTTATGCTCCCTTAAAAACATCTCTTAGTCATGTTTCTGGCAAAAACTGAAGAAAAGAAAACTGTAACAAATGGCTTATTGACAAGAAAAAATCATTTTATCTTGGATAAAAGTATATTATTTGGGTATAAGCGCAAACTAAGCAAATTAGATTTTATTTTATCAAATATACTGATCATATTATCATTTCTCAGACTTCTTTGAGATATCTACGCTTATTGTTTAATGTAGATTTGTCAGGAAAAACTATTGTAGACAACATTGTATTAAGTCAATTTTCTGGTTAAAACAATTATATAGACATCAATCTGTTTGAAGCAAATCCTTCAAAAATACACTCTATATTGTGTGATTAATTGTTACCTAGATTATGTTTCATCATCGTGGTTTTGTGAATTAACATAAAATTCTAAAAAGAATTTCCAAGTAGCACACATAGATATAATTGAGCACACATAGATATAATTGAAAGATTTATTCACAATTTTCGTATGAGATCATCATTAGGGGTAAAGGAATTCACAAAACTTGTTTGTTTTTTTTAATGTAGAACAAGGTTGTACAATGTATACAACTCAGAGTGAATCGTCTACATGGACATTTTACAATACCTGTCCGACTGACATGGTGGTTAATTTTATAAAATGTTCAAATGTTCATTTTTGTATAAATAGATCCGGTCTCAACTTTTATGTACCACAGGTCGATGGTTTTACCGAGAACTCGTTTTATTATAACTTTATAAAGGGCTGGAATATGTTGCCAGATCATAACAAAACAACGATCAAAACTTTCAAGAAATAGGTTAAAGATCACATATAGAAAACAAATGAGAACAATGAAATGAAATCTGTTTACATTTATTCTTAGTTTTTTGGTCGTATCAGTTTTAAGAAATAAGTATATTAAAATACGTTGTACTACTTACATAAAACCTTGTCAATCATAACATATTCTAATAGATAAAATAACTTTTAGAATGTCGTTTTTACATAATGTTTTTTTTTTTTTGTTTAAAATATGTTCGGTTGTTTAATAATTGTAAGATCAATATTGACATTTCCTTTAGAATATTGTACCTGAAATTTAATTCATTACGGTTTCTCTGGAGAAAGTCAAAAGATCATTTATACTGTCAGGTAGAACCCTCTTGTGGCATAAATTTTCTTTTATAATTTAGTCACTTCAAAATCAAATGTGACTGTATCTTCAGCTGGGACTCAGTTGATTCTTTTTATGAAAATGGAAATCTTTACAAGTAATCCTGTGTACTCTTCTTATAAAACATATTTAAGACAATTTCAGTTTTATTGAAAACTTTAGTGCAATATAAATGCTACCTCTTTATTTACGTTTACCAGTGATTTATAATAAATATGATTGCATTATGTTTATTTTCTTTTATGTGTAGCTGAAATGTGAAGAAATAAAGATAAAAATAAGGACTGTCCGTTGGATAGTAATGTCCAGATTTCTCGCCTCGTACATACATCAAAATGAGTCAGCGGGATAAAGCCTGGAGGATATTTTTTTTATTGTTCTTCTTTATTTTCTTATTCAATTTCCGAAAGCACTTATGTTACCAAAATAAAGTCATTTGATTTTATTTTTTTAAATTCCAGTTCGGCTGGCAGGTCTTTGTTAACCAAACACCGTCATCGATATAATTTATTATTCCACATGATACAAACACAATCTGTCTTAAGTAAATAGTGACTAAATAGTCTTATAGTGCTAGCATTCATACATAATACATTAATAATCGTTAATGCACAAAAGATAACATTGTTGTCTCCCTTATCATAATAATATTTAACACGACACCCTTTTTAAGTTCTAAATCTGTAACACATATTTTTCCAGTTTCATCACAAACGCAATGTAAAGGATCAATCACAGTTTGTTGCTGAAATGTATTTGAAAAGTCACAAGCAAAGTATATTGTAATGGAGTTTATCACCCATGTAACTATGCAGCAATTATAATTTTAGAAGATAAAGTGTACGTGAACTTCTCCCAGGCCTCATCTCATAAACACTCTAACCTTTCAGCACTTGGACAGATTGAATCTGAGACCCTCGTGAGTCTGGAATTTCGTTTGACACTGATGACTGATCTGCTGTTAAAGAAATATCAATTTCTTCGTCAAAATTGACATTTTTTTAAATTCAGCTTCACCAAATGTCTCCGGTTTCTTAAAATTGAAATTTTTGAGAGGTTTCTACTATGAAAATGTTCCCCTGTGTCACAAATACTATACCAGTACATGTACTTGAACACTGGTCACTGTTTTGCAGGTGTTGCTTGAGGTCATGTTGTTTTTGCTTGAGTGGTTATCTTGTATCTAAAGATAGCGCAATGATGTGGTCAGTCAGTACCTGGCAGGCTGTTGTAGAAGGAGGAGCTGTTTTATCATCATTGATTACTGTAAGTTTTCCCCTGACCCCGTAGTTTAGTTTTTTTTTAATTTGTAGTTTTGAGTAGTAATAGGTTTTTTTTTCTTTGTTCTGTAGGTAGCTACTGGTTGTGGACACCAGGACCATTTCCCCTCCCGTTTCTGTGTAACCATTGTCTACTGAGCAAGAAACGATATTATATGTCGTCAGGATGATGTAACTTTTAATTATTCGTTTACGGAGAGACGTATGAATGTGCCTGCAAGTGATTGTCATCTCATGTTACCCATGGACTCGCATGTTAGCGTTAATTATGTAACGTCTAAGCTGTTTCGTGAATGCCTGTGTGGCTTATCTGTTATGTACTTGTGATAATTGTAGCCTAGGAAATAATGCCTGTGTGGCTTACGTATAATGCCTGTGTGGCTTGCCAATAGATTTGTGTGCTTGAGCGTATGTAGTTACGTGTCGTTCAAAGATGACCATGTGAACGAAGTGGAGATCTATGTGATGTGCGAGACAGTTGAGACTCAGTGGATTCGAACCGCCTTTTATTTATCATTTACATCTGTGATTAGATGCATGTATATGAAGTGGGAACACTATATGAGCAAAAATTCATCTACTTTATTTTGACTTATGAAAGGACAGTTCGATATATGGTTTTATGTATGACTTATGCTTGATATACTATTTGTTCATATTTCATGTTTATTTTAATTCTGCATTTCCTTTGCTATATTGCCATTAAATATGGTCATAATTTATAAAGAATCTTGAGTCTCATTGTTTTCTTTGCTGTTATAAAAAAAAACCGGGAACACAATTATTTATATTGGTAAATATTGTGACAAATGGGGGCTCGTCCGGGAGCAGCAATTTTTTTTTTTAAATATATAGAATAGAAAACATTTGAGATTCAAGATATCTTCCCTCTGTTTATATTTGCTTTTATTGTGTATGTATTTGTTTTACAAAATCTTAAAATGGAAAGATTTGTACAGATAGGGAAAGATATTGGATTGAGTGGAGATGAACAGTTGGCGTTTGTAAAGGAAGAGAATGAGAAAATGGAAGAAAAGGAGAGAAAAAAAATAGAGAAAGAGCGAGAAAGAGAAGAGAGACTGATAGAACGTGAGGTGAAAAGAATGCAGTTAGAGCATGATACTAAAGAGATGGAGTTAGACTTAGAAAGAGAAAAGCTGAAAGCTAGCAAAGCAAAAGATGTTTATGAACATGATAAGCCACAAAATTCAGCAAAGCTCCCAAAGTTACCTCCCTATAATGAAAAGCAAGATAACATGGATGCGTACTTAAAACGTTTCGAACGTTTTGCTGTTACTGCTAAATGGGATAAATTACACTGGGCAACACATCTTAGTGCTTTGTTACAAGGGAAAGCCTTAGATGTGTATTCAAGGCTATCTGTTGATAAAGCATTAAATTATGATGTTTTGAGAACAGCACTTTTAAAACGATTCCAGTTAACAGAAGAGGGCTTTCGTGTTAAATTCAGGTCAAGTAAAGCTGAAGTTGGTGAAACACCAATGCAATTTATTGTTAGATTAGATGATTATCTTATGAGGTGTATGGATTTAGCTAAAGTACCTCAAAGTTTTGATGGATTAAAAGACTTAATTCTTAGGGAACAATATATGCAAGTTTCACCAAAGCCATTACAGATCTTTCTTAAAGAAAGAAAAGTAGAGTCAGTTCTTGAGATGGCAGAGCTTGCAGAACAGTATCAAGAAGCTCATGGTGTTCAGCCTATGTCCCAAGGTCAAACAAATCCAGGAAAACATATTCCAACCAGACCAGTAAATGTTGAAAGTGATATTAGAAGGTCTCCCTCAAATAGATGTTCTGACAAAGCAAGGCAGTGTTACATTTGTCGAGAAAGTAGTCATATAGCTAGGGAATGCCCCAACAGATTTCATAGTGAGAAAAAAGGAGGAGCAGTTGCAGTAAAGATGAGACGGGGTGGTAGATATATTGGTAGGTCAGGTTATGTAGGTAGAGGTGGTCATAGAGGTCAGGGTTATAGGACTGGCAGGAGAGAAATAGAAAATCAAGGTGATTATAACAGTAAAGATGAGGTTCAGAGGATGCCAGTTGTTTCTGCTGCTGTTTCAAGAAAGGTATTGAAAGTAGACAATATGCCAGTAGTTGAAGGCTTTGTCAACGGAAAAAAAGTCAAAGTCCATAGAGATAGTGGATGTTCTAGTGTTGTCGTAAGGCGCGATTTAGTTGATCAAGGCTGTATGACAGATAGAATTCAGTCATGTGTACTTTTAGATGGTACAGTGAGGCGATTTCCAGTAGCTACAGTATCTGTTAGAACGCCATTTTACACTGGTGACATTGATGTTCTGTGTGCAGACTACCCAGTGTATGATTTGATTTTAGGAAATATCCCTGGTGTGAAAAATCAAAATGAGATAAATCCTGAATGGGGTGATTTAAGAGAGCATAGTGTGCTTGATGAATGTGATGTGGGTCTGAGTGTGAAGACAAGAGCACAGAAAGCTAAAGCAGATGTCACTATACAGGTAAAGGTGACAAATCCATTACCAAATGTAGAATTCCATGCAGTAAAGCAAGCGCAAGAGGGAGATAGTTCACTTGATAGGGCAAGAGAAAGGGCAAAAGCTGGTGAGATAGTGGTCAGCAAAAAAGGAGCAAAGAGTTGGTTTAAACAGAGCAAGGAATTACTTTATAGGTTCTTTCAGTCGAATAAAGTTGACAATGGGAAAACTTTTAAACAATTGTGTGTACCAAAGACCTTAAGAAACCATGTTTTGAAACTTGCCCATGATTCACTCATGGCTGGTCATCTTGGTATTAAGAAGACAACAGAAAAGATCCTCTACAATTTCTGGTGGCCTGGATTGAATTCAGACGTCACTAGATATTGTCGGTCATGTGACATTTGCCAGAAAACATTCCCAAAGGGTAAGGTTCAAAAGATACCCATAGGCAAACTCCCTATCATTGACACCCCCTTTTCTAGGGTAGCAATATATTTGGTTGGTCCAATTAATCCCCCATCTGAGAAAGGCAATAGGTTTATCCTTACAATGGTTGATTATGCATCTAGGTATCCAGAAGCAACCGCTTTAAAACGAATTGACACAGAATCTGTTGCTGAAGTATTGTTAGAAATGTTTAGCAGAGTTAGTGTTCCAAATGAAATTTTGTCTGATATGGGTAAACAATTTACATTAGACCTCATGAGAGAAGTACACAGACTCTTGTCTATAACACAGTTAACTACAGCCCCATATAACCCAGCTTGTAACGGGTTGGTCGAAAAATTCAATGGCACTTTGAAGAGTATGCTTAAGAAAATGTGTGCAGAAAGACCAAGAGATTGGGATAGATACATTGCCCCAGTTTTGTTCGCTTACAGAGAAGCACCACAAGGAAGTACAGGATTATCTCCTTTCGAATTGCTTTACGGCAGGACAGTTAGAGGTCCCTTACAAATATTGAAAGAGCTTTGGACTAAAGATATAGAATGTGAGGAGACCAAAGTCACCTATCAGTATGTTGTAGATTTGAGAAATAGACTGGAAGAGACTTTGAAGGTAGCTCAAAGAGAGTTAGCCAAAAATTAAACTAGGTATAAAGGATATGCAGACAAGAGAAGAAAAGATAAAAGTTTTAAGTCAGGTGACAAGGTTTTGGTTTTGTTACCAACAGATAGGAGCAAGTTATTGATGCACCTACAAGGTCCATATGAGGTGGTAGAGAGGGTAAACGATTACGATTACAGAGTCAGAGTAAAGGGTAAGGAAATATATAGAGAGAGTTGAGAATTCAGACGTCAATGAGAAAGTACAAAAGGTAGACTGCAAGAATTGTGTTAGCAGTTGTAGATAAAAAGATAGTAGAAAATTGGGGAAAAATGCAGAGGTATGGTAGAGTTGTAGAAGTAAGCAGAATTGGTAGGACAAGAGGAGGTAAATGCGTGTAGTGATACCCAAGTTCTAAGGTTAGATTTGCTAAATCTAGAGGCATCAGAAAGTATTGATGATGTACAGATTAACCCAGATTTGAGTGATAGTCAGAAACAGGGATAAAGTTAACCAGTGACATACCAGTGAGGTCAAAGCCATACCCCATTCCGTTTTCACTGAGAGAATCCTTTAAAGCTGATTTAAAGAAAATGTTACAGATGGGTGTAGTAGAACCTTGTGAATCCCCGTATGCATCACCAGTGGTAATAGTGAAGAAACCTGATGGTAGTAATTGTGTGTGCATCGATTACAGGAAGGTTAATGCCATTACTGTTTTTGATTCGGAACCAATAGGGAATCCTGATTACATATTTGATAAGTTGTCAACTGCAAAGTTTCTGTCGAAACTTGACCTTGCAAAGGGTATTGGCAGATACGAGTAAAGGAGAGTTGCAAGCCGTGTACAGCTTTTATCTGTTCTGAAGGTCTTTTCGCATTTAACAGAATGCCATTTGGAATGGTAAATTCAGGCGCAACTTTTTGCAAAATGATGCGCAAGTTGTTAGACGGCCTGGATGGTGTAGACAATTTTGTAGACGATATCATATATTACTCAGAATCTTGGGATATGCATGTTTAAAGCTTGAGAGTATTGTTTGAAAGACTCAGGTCAGCTCACTTAACTGCAAGACCATCCAAATGCAGGTTAGGGTTTACAAAAGTTGATTTCCTAGGTCATGTAGTGGGCAATGGGAAGTTACATCCGAATCCTGATGAGATTAAAGCCCTTCAGGACTGCAAACGACCTTCCACAAAATCAGAAGTAAGGTCATTTCTTGGTTTAGTAGGCTACTACCGAAGATTCATCCCAAGTTTTAGTACTAGAGCATCATGTCTAACCGATACGACAAAGAAAGGTCATCCCAATAAGGTTGTATGGACAGAGGAGGCGGAACATGCATTTTGTTCATTGGTTAATCAGTTAACCCAGTCACCAATTTTATGCCTCCCAGATTGGAAATTACAGTTTATCCTGAGAACAGATGCATCTAACCATGGCATTGGTTGTGTTCTCTTACAGGAACATGGTGGATGTAAATTTCCAGTCGCCTATGCTAGTAGGAAGTTACTTCCCAGAGAACAGAAGTATTCCGTAATTGAAAAGGAAGGTTTGGCTATTGTGTGGGCTGTCCAAAAATTTCATTGCTACCTGTATGGTGGTGAATTCGTCTTAGAGACAGATCATGCTCCTCTGACTCACATGAATAAAGCAAAGTTGACAAATCCTCGAATCATGAGGTGGGTGTTGGCTTTACAGCCATACCGTTTCAGAGTAGAATATATTAAGGGATCACAGAATGTTGGTGCTGATTTTTTAAGTAGGTCTTAAGTAGCTATTATTTTATTATGTGGTTATGGATGTAGTTGTGGAACGATATTTAGTTAAAATTTGGCAATTTTAACTTATGGAGGGAGTATTTGTCACAAATACTATACCAGTACATGTACTTGAACACTGGTCACTGTTTTGCAGGTGTTGTTTGAGGTCATGTTGTTTTTGCTTGAGTGGTTATCTTGTATCTAAAAATAGCGCAATGATGTGGTCAGTCAGTACCTGGCAGGCTGTTGTAGAGGGAGGAGCTGTTTTATCATCATTGATTACTGTAAGTTTTCCCCTGACCCCGTAGTTTAGGATAAGGTTGAATTAGTTTTGAGTAGTAATAGGTTTATTTTTCTTTGTTCTGTAGGTAGCTACTGGTTGTGGACACCAGGACCATTTCCCCTCCCGTTTCTGTGTAACCATTGTCTACTGAGCAAGAAACGATATTATATGTCGTCAGGATGATGTAACTTTTAATTATTCGTTTACGGAGAGACGTATGAATGTGCCTGCAAGTGATTGTCATCTCATGTTACCCATGGACTCGCATGTTAGCGTTAATTATGTAACGTCTAAGCTGTTTCGTGAATGCCTGTGTGGCTTATCTGTTATGTACTTGTGATAATTGTAGCCTAGGAAATAATGCCGGTTCGTATAAGGTTTCAAATAATGCTTATAAATGTAGCTTATATTTAACTTTGCCTGTGTGGCGTGCATACATGTGCCTGTGTGGCTTGTTAATACATGTGCCTTTGTGGCATATATGCGATTGTGTTGTACCTGTGTGGTGAACCAGCAGATGTGACGTGCCTGTGTGGCGTACACGCAATTGTGTTGTGCCCGTGTAGCGAACATGTAGTTGTGACGTGTCAGTATCAAACCGATGTGATGGAGACAGTTTAGACTCAGTGAATTCGAACCGCCTTTTATTTATCATTTACAGCTGTGATTAGATGCATGTATATGAAGTGGGAACACTTTATGAGCAAAAATTCATCTACTTTATTTTGACTTATGAAAGGACAGTTCGATATATGGTTTTATGTATGACTTATGCTTGATATACTATTTGTTCATATTTCATGTTTATTTTAATTCTGCATTTCCTTTGCTATATTGCCATTAAATATGGTCATAATTTATAAAGAATCATCTTGAGTCTCATTGTTTTCTTTGCTGTTATAAAAAAAACCGGGAACACAATTATTTATATTGGTAAATATTGTGACACCTTGTAATATTTCGCTCAGTGTATATACACCCGTCCCCTTTCCTCAGTGAGAGAAGGTGCTTAGCGCCTTTCAACATGTCAAAATACGTTCAGTAAAACTCCTCTTTTTGTTTTAACATTTTTAAATTGATCTGTTTTGCTTCAAGTTTTATTCGCCGCCCGAATGACATTAACATCAGCATCAGCGTGTTTTAATACAGACTAACAATTGAATCACCTTTAATTTGGCTGTCCATGTACTGTCACCTCAGCCGATTGTTCCGAGGAATTTTCTCGCTGCAGCCAGCTCTTTTAATATTTTGGTATTGCAACAAATGGCGAAATGATCCATTTACTCCACATTTCATATACAACATAGTTATTCCCCATTACTGTTCATTTTCTTTGTATATATAATTTAACCGCGCTTAATGTTTTTGTTCTTAAGGATTCAAACTGTCTCGATTCTTCGGCGCTGCGCATGACTACATCAGTCGAATCTTTCTTTCACATTTGGAACTATTCTGTTTCATTTTTGATCCATTTTATTGTCTTCAGGAAATGCTAAATTGTCGGAAAGTTCATAGGGAGTTCCTTCAAAAGGTTCGTCTATATCCCCTTTGTGTTGGCGTCTTGGAAGGAACGAGTTCATTTAATTTCTCGACGTTTTTTTCCATGATATTAATTATTGTAGGAACTTGAATGTCTCCATAATTTTTATGCAACTTCGATGCTGTTCTACGAAACAGAAACCTATATTTACATTCATCCGATTTGCTCTATAGAAGTTAATGGATTCACACTTTTTAAACAATGTAATGATTAACCCATCTTTTACAATTTAATTCTACTTTTAACTTTTGACAATATGTTATTTATATACTATAATGTTTAATTTCACATGATACAAACACACTCGAGACTACAAACGAAGGTGCAAGCATTTGTAACAATAACTTGATAATGCTCTTCTTTATCATAATAATACGCAGCAAACAAACTACATTTAAGTATGATGCCAACATGCCTAACATCAACGACTTAAATCATACATCATTACATATCAATTTATATATCCAGAGTCATTTCTAATTTATGAGAATACATGTATGTGTCTGGAATTTGACACCATGTGCAGAATATGTTCTAAATTCATATTGGTTTTGTTTCCAGAGACTGACTGAAATGGCTGGACATGTCGTTGCAAATAAAGAAGATAATAGGAAAGAGAAGAAAGAGTTTCAAAGGTTTGTTAAGGAGGGTGAGAGAGAAAACCAAAGAACGCTATTCGAGAAAACTTTAATTGAGGAAATGCAGAAAGCGTTACAAATTGCAGGTATTGGTGTTCATATGCACTTACAAGAAGATAAAAATAATAGTATAATTTCTTTTAATAATCCATACATTTTATCTATCATTAAATCCACTTTTAGTTTGATAAATTGGACGGGATGGGGGTAAAAACCCAAATTGTAGATGTTTACAAATATTTATTCTAATATACATTACATATTACAATGTATTATGTAGCCTCAGAGGAACATCAAGTATGAACAGTGTTAGAACTAGGCTACACTGGAGAACATGAGTAAAATAAGGGTTTATTGCCAGGTAACTATTCAAAAAATTGTTAGACATTGTGCATTTGGGATATTGTTTTGAAATGAATCTAGACATCGCAGAAGTATAGCTCAAGACGTTGCTTAATGTGTGAATATGTGTGCCACGTATATCTTAATCCTAGATCACGTAACCTTCACATATACATTCCATTTGATGTGTTCATGTGCAAATGTAGATCCTGCTTAAGAAATAATCTTACCATAACATTATTTCTGAAAATGTATACAGATATTGTAATATTATTATGGTTCTGAGGCATTCTTACTTTCTCAGGTACATTTATTTTGATATGAAAACTTACACATACGCTTTAATTTGAAAACTCAAAGTAACATTGCAGAAAGTGTTGTGGTCCCTAATTAAGTGAAAACGGTGCAAAGTTCGGTAATCCGTGGACACATTTCAAGATTAAAATAAATTGTCACATGTATATCACTAATGATTCCTTATAATTACCGGTCGCAAATTCTTCATGAAAACTTATCTTTAAAAAGAAACTGATGAGTCAAAATGAATTAAAATGTTTGTTAAAGTCACATGGGGTAAATCAGCATATATTATAAAGAGTGCTGATGTACACCTTGCTCTCAAAGTAAGAAATATGACAAAGATACGGTTTTTTTGCTCATGCATCAGCACATTTTAGGTACTTATATCCAAACTGTGTATGTTCAAAAGCGACGTTTTTCCATGGTGTTAATACTAAGTTTACCGAAATTAAACGTTAAGCAACAATTTTCAAACTGCCACAACTTTGCAAAATATCAGCGTGATGCTTGTGTTTACACAGCACATGGTTATTGACTGAGATTCGTCTTACGTGTAATTGCGTCAGATACATTATGTAATGAATAAAATAAAAATGCTTCACATCTTGAAGAAAAGAATAACATTTCTAGGGGCATGACGTTAAACCAACGTCACAATCTACAGCAAATATAACAACGGTATGACGTCAATAATGTTCGAGACCTGAAGCATGTTTACGTACATGGTATCAAGTTATGCATATTGTTCAAACTAGTAAAAGAAGTAGACATAATCCATAGGGGAGGGAAAAACGATCTTGATAGGGGTATGAGAGATAATACATTTGCACATTGTTAGCAAGAAAAGCAGGTGCACTGTTGTGTTTTCTCATAGGATAGTCCATAGGCGATCTGCCTTACACTACTCACTATTATGACAATCTGTTATACTGTACTCAAGCCAATCTCTTTATAGTGGTCTTCAACTATTTCAATTCAGTTTATCTATTTTCTTTAATATAAACAAATTATAACTTCTTGCCCAATCCATGATGTACTTAACTTATAAATCCGTTGTTTTGCCAGATATCTTATTTTGTGTTTTTCAAAAAGTTAAAAGAAATGATGAAGAAAGGAACCATCAGAATAAATATGTAAACATCTTGAATACAAACATTAATGATTAGCATTTTTAAGTTTTTTGTTTGCTGTTGCTGGTTGACTGTTCTTTTATTATCCAATTTCCGGAAAGAAATATATTTCCAAGTAAAGTAAATGACAGCATGTGAAGATTACGTTCTGGGCATATTAGTTCCGTTTAAAGGATATGTTGTTAATTTGTTTGCAGAAAAGAAGTTAGAATTTGAGATAACATATACCCACGATGTGAATATCTCGGATAATTTGACAAAGTTTTGGCAGTCTGAAGATGATGGAAAAAGTGAGGAAGAGGTGAGCGGACACCAAATTGAGTTAACGTTTTCGTCATTTCTGCATTTATACGATCAAGCTTGTAAATGTAAGGCATCTCTTCAGAGTTACTGAAATCAATAATTCGCTTAAAATTGTAGATGCTAATTAATTGCGTGGTAAATTTGAGATGTTCATTATATTCTAATACCATTATGTATTGCATTCAGAGTATTGTTATACATTGTTTTATTTCTCAGTAACAGTTTTTCTCACATATTTAACACATTATTCAAACGCTAAAGGGTCTTCTTCTGTTCTTATTTAGTACACTTTTAAGGCTTTCTCATCTCGCAGTGCGAAAACCTAATGTTCGTCTTCTCTTTCTTTTTAGAACCTTTTTTTATACCCTTTTCTATGATCTTCTATTGTTTCTTTTTAGTAGTAGTAGTATCTTTAATTATTTTTCTTCTAGCCACTTTTGGTCAGCACGATATTGGGACTTTAGAATTAAGTTACAGCCATGAAATGTTAGACACATATTACTGAAAATGATCCTAAGATAATAATACCATCATGTTACCATCATGGAAGTAATGATGGGTCCACGAAAAACTTATACATTTTTTTAAAGTAAGGCAGAATTATTTCATTTGCTGCATATGATTTGCAACACAACTGCTGAAAAAAATGTAGTTTGTGAATATCAAGCTATGCTCGATTAGGTCTCTATAAGCAGTCAAACTTCACCCAAAAAAAATGGAAATTCAAGCTTTCAAAAATAAGCAGTTTTAGATTTTTTTGTAGCTCCTGAATTTATTTTTGTTCAGTTTTCATAAAATCTTTACGATTGTGTTGTTTATTGTTTCAAAGAGACCGACAGGTTAAATTTTGAAACTTTGCAAAGATCAAGGTCATTTTTCAATTTTTTTTTTTTCTTTAACCTTAAAGATTTCGAAAACGAAAAACTTTTTATCGAGAGATTATGAGTTTTATTTTTAGTGCTTTGAGTGATATCTCAGAATTTATTCAGTTTGTGCTGATCATGGTTTAAACAGTACAGAATGGCACGAAAACAAAAATGTTGATACCCCTGTTGTATTTAAATGGAAATTTCGAAAACTATTGATTTTTGCAAGGAAAAGTAAGAACACGAGTTGTAGCCCGAATTCTAGCAGTTTAATGGCATGTGATCATTAAAATTTCATCAGGCATTACAAAGTTATAAGGAGAAAACGAAATTAAATGTTTAATTTTTTTCTTTTTTTTTTTTGCCGTTTTCTAACGGTATACGTTTATATAGCTTTTCAAAATAAATGGATACACAAAGTGTATGAAATGTTCTATATTTAAATGTCTTTCCAACCGTATTAAGTTTTTAAAATTATGACGTCATATAAGAATGTTATGTCCAAAATGATGATTTGCGTGAACCCCTCTTTCGCCTTTACACAGAGGAAAAGAAAATGTGATTTAGAGTTAATCTTTTAAAATTCTCTCTGTACACCTATTGCATTTAATTGGATATATTCTAAAAATATATTGATTTCTGCAAATAAGAGTAGAACACGATTTGTAGCCCGAATCTTGACGGTTTCAATGTTATGCAGATTATTAAAATCTGACCAGGCATTACAAAGTAATGGAGAGAAAACGAAATAAAAAGTTTCATTGTTTGCCGTTTTCTAGATGATTAAACTTTGATATCTTGACAGCTTTTCAAAATAAATTGATACACAAAGTGTATTTATGTTCTTTATTCAAATGCCTTTCCAATGTTATTTAGTTTTTAAAATTATGACGTAACATAAGAAAGTTATACACAAAATAAGGATGTTCCTGAACCCCTCTTTCGTTAGTTTTTCGCTTCTACACAGAACAAAACAAACTCATTTATTTTGTAGTTAATCTTATAAAAACCTATTCTGATTGTAACAAATGTTTTGCAAGTCAAAACCATGTAAAAACAGAAAGCAGAACGATATTAACAATTATCATTTACTTTCAAATCCACACATATTGTCGCATGATATGAACTTGTATATAACATAAAGAAATATTCTGTATTTACTTTTTTCTGCTTTAGTTCTTTGCATGAAACTGCTTTGTTGCTTATAACTTCAGAGGTTGGAATCCGATAAATTGCGTTTTTCTTGTTTATGTTACTTGTCGTTTTAACCGGTAATCATGTGTACTCTTTCGATAAAAAATATTGAAGACAATATCAAATATAATGAAAATTTAACTTTGATATATCATCACATTTAGATGCAAGATTTTCATATACTTTTACTAGTGATTTTAAGCAATATGTTTTATATGTTTTTTTATGATATTATGTTTATTATTATTATGTATTGCTGAAATGTGAACAAATACAGATAATAATGACTGTCCGGAATCAACCGAGAAGCCTAAGTAGGAATGTCATGCCCAGATTTCTCGCCTCGTACATACATCAAAATGAGATAGGGGATATAGCAAGGAAGATAAAAGTCAAGGATACAATGTTTTTTCCACATGATGCAAGCCCACTCCAACATAAATAAAGATTAACAAGCCTTTAAGTGCAAGCATTTAAGCACAATACGTTAACTGTAACTCATGTGATGGATAATACTTAAAGCATATCGTTGCTGACTCCTATACCATAATAATATTCAACACAACACCACTACGTTTGTCTATAAGTTCAGACGGTCTGATGATTGTGAGCTTCTCCCGGACCTTGTCACACAAACACTATATGACCTTTTACTATTTGGATACTTTTGAATCGGAGGCCTTCGTGAGCCTGAATTTTCGTTAGACACTAATGGCTGATCTAATTCCTAAGGAATATCAATTTCCTTGACAAAATTTACCTTTTTAATTCAGCTCTCCAAATGTATACGGTTTCTTGAAATTGTAATAATTGTAGTATCGTCTTTTTACTTCTGACACCTAATAGATATTTTTAAACTTATTTATTTTACGTCGATCAGGAAACAAGTTCTTACAACTTATACTAATCCCTCTTGACGGTCCCAGGGTTGGACCAGTACTTTGCGCCCGGGAAGGTCATGAAGAATTCTTGCCTCCAACGGGGTTCGGATCCACAACCTTCGGATCCGTAATCGGATATGTTATCATTGGACTACGGCGCCCTTAGCTAATAGATAAAGAGCGGGCATATCTATATGATATAATGTTTTATTCCGCATGATCACAAACACAACCTAGATTATAAAGGTGCAAGCATTTATACACAATACAGTAATAGTAACTCATGCCATAGATAATGCTTTCCCTTATCATAATATTACTATAAAAAAAAACAATCTACATATAGATATGATGCTAATATGCCAAACATCGGTCACTTAAATTCATACAGCAATATCTATTTGTAAATCAAGAGTCTGGAATTTGACACCATATGTATTGATTCTACTTCTAGAGACCGACTGAAATAACTGGAAATGTGGCTTCAGTTATAGAAGAGGGTTGGAAAGAGATATATTTTGGTCAAAGATTTCATGAGAGGGGTGTTAGACGGAAGCCATTGATGAAAGCAGATGCCACTTACAAGGAGAATAAAAATGGTAAAAACAATTGTACTTCTCCATATATTTTATCTATGACTTAATGCAATCGCAGTTTGATAAATGGAACGGGGGGGGGGGGGGGGGGGTAGAACATTAAAATCCCAAACTATTTAGATATTTATTCAACAATTCCTTACATATTATTATATAACCTCAGAGGGACATCACGTATAATAATAAGTGTTTGACCTAATTCACACAGGAGAACACGTGGGTTTGATTGCGATATTGATTTACGGTTTTGACTCAAGCGTGTATAAGAATCCACCCCTTAATTAAGTAATGAATTATTTTGAAAAAACAAATTTAAAAAAAAATTAAAATTTTTTTTTTCATAAATTAATACAAATATGCTTTGAAAATCAGAAAATAAAACGAAAATTGAAATTAACATTTATACTATCCTATGTCCAAATTTTCGGGCGGGTGTTATGTTATGTTATACAACATAAAAAATAATCTTTCCGCCTTTTCCTCTTTTAAGGTAAGTTCATAGGCTAAGTAACAAACATGTTTCAGTGTCATAGAACATTTCAAGAAGTGCATTCGGGATACCGTTTCGAAAATCATCTAGACATAGCAGAATTATAGCCCAAACATTACTAAACGTGTAATACTGTATGCCAAGTATATATCTGTATATATGTTGTTTAAGATAATCGTTTTTGAATATGTTTGCCCTATCACGTTTTTCATTAGTTATGTGTCCTGCTTTCCACCAGAGAAACAAATATGGAAAAAGATAAGCTTAGATGAAATATTCTTTTTTTTCTCCAAGACAATTCACTTTCTGAGCATTATATCCTCGCTACGAATTGTCGTCAAAATTAAAGTTTACTGTATATTATCTTTTTTCATCAATTTGATCTCTTTCAAAGGTGAAGTGCTAGGCATATATAATAATTAAACAGTCCAATATTATTTTGCTATTTTTTATAACAACGGTATCATTTTATTTGAACATTTTATATCTATTTTCAGTTCTGAAACGTTATTTGATTTCGAACTACATAGCTACGTTTCAGCCAGACACACTGCCAGAGGATGACAGACTGTATGTAGAGCCCAGAATGGAACTTGTGACAGATTGCTTTGGGGACACTTTTGATGTAGATATATTCAGAGAAAATACAGATACAGACAGCGTGGACGGTGAATATGGTATGGAATTGATGGACGGGGATATAAAAATCAATGATGTTTTCTTCAAAGGTCACAAAAAGTTTTACCGAATTTGCATATCGGGGAAAGCTGGGCAGGGGAAGACTGCTTTGTGTAAAATGCTGTGTTTAGCCTGGTGCGAGGTACATTCTAGTAAAACCATTAGTGAACATATCCCTGACGATTTCAAAAATGTCATGGAGAAATTTGACATTTTATTTTTCATTGCGTTAAATGATTACAAAATTGATTTTAATGGCATTGAAGTGATCAGAAAACTGTATTTTGAAGACGAATGGTTCTTTGATTTGTTTATGAAAAATGAATGTGACAATAGCTCAATTCTTGTCATATTAGATGGAAATGATTGGCGTTATCCTGGATTTAATAAATCATTGGGACTACCACAATTTCCAGACCTTAGCATTTTTCGGGGGTTTTCAACCCTTATCACCACTCGGCCACATGAGCTATTCGCGATGACGATGTGGCAACCAGAGACTGACAGGAAAATCAAATTAACAATTAAGCGGGCATCAGATAGATATATAAAGAACATGGTTGACATACTAAATCAGAAGAAAAATGACACAAAGAACAGTGTTTTATTCAAACAAAAGTTGAAGGACAACCACCTGCAACATTTCCTAAACATTCCTATCATACTGAAACAGTTGATAATCTTGTGGCACCATGATGAGAATGAAATAACTGGTCGATCACATGTGCATCTATACAGTGCTATGATCAACCGACTTTTGCCGGATGCAGTGGACATAAATAAAAAAAAATCATTACTTGGAAGAAGTAGTCAAGAAAAAGACCTTCCAGTATGTCTTAAAGAAAAACAGTACTGCAATATCCAGAAGGACCTTCTCCTTTCTCTGTCACATTTTGCATTTACAAATATGTTTAATGCCGATCCTTTTTTTCAAATTTCGATTGCAGATTATATACAAGTCTGTTTAACAGCAGGTCTTCTGTGTCTGGATGATAATGGACAAGTTTCATTCCTTCACAAATCCTTTCAAGACTTCCTGGCAGCTGTTTACCTGGTCATGAATCGTCAGGCAGAACATTCTTTACTAAGCTTCAGGACCACTCAGGATATATTGAACATGCGTTCTCTGTTTATATTCGCGTGTGGCATGGACTCCAATATACTGTCTCTATTATATAGTCTCTTAGAAAGGAATAAGGAAAAGAAAACATGTCGGTTATTGGAGCCAACACAGGACCTGATATGTGAATGTATAAAGGCGAGTGAAAATGAAATACATTCACAGCTTTCCTGCCATCTTAAGGATGTCATTATTGTTAGTGAGTGGAAAGATACTGACTGGAGATGGGATTATTTATCTCAACTTATCTTTGAGCACCCCAACAGTATAAAGACACTACATGTATATAATGACAAAAATATATCGGAAAAATTCCAAGTATGCCTAACTCGTGTTTTGAAAGAGTGTCGGTCAATTAGTCATGTAAGATTGGTGTTATGGGAGAAACTACCTCATGATGTTGAGGCCGTGCTTAGAAAAGCATTCCAATGCTTTTGGTCGTCACCAACACTAAAGGTCTTTGGAGAAGGTAAGTCAGTGCTTTAGGAGATGCATTTGAGCAAAAAATAAGCAAGGCAAGAAGTAACAGACTAAACATATAACCAAGCTAGGACATCATATCAATGGTAGTTTGATTGTTCGAGACAACCAAATCTTGAGTCCGTCCAGCTTGTGTAATCCAATATTGACTTTTTTTCTGCTAAAATAATAACTGTGGTTGGTATTTAGCTGCATTCCATTTCCCCCAAAAATTTAAAAATCACAAGTGTCGGTCAATTAGTCGGTCAATAACCTTAAAAAACTTAGGGGATAAATCTTCTGAATCGAAAACGACATCCTTATTCTACTTAACCTGAGCGCACTCACACAAACATTTGAAAACTTAAGAAGTTTTAAAAAACAATAGATAACTGTTAAAGTTTTTTTGATGTTATTCATCCTTTCTCTCATGAGATTACTTTCCCCTGTTCCCTTGATTGACCGCATAAGACAGGTTTGACTGTATTTTTATATCATATATAGGTCTTGAATCTAATACTCCGAGGTCAAGTATGTCACTAGTAGGGATAAACTCAGCCTGTTCTTATGTTAAAGGTCCATAATTCTTCCAATATATATGTATTTCTTTAGAAAGAAAAAAATGTGTGTAATGGATTTTCTAAGGGATGCAATCTTTACATAACATGCTAAACTTCCTTGGGTACGTTTATATTTTTCGTCGATAATAAGTACTCTGAAACACACGTTGGGCATAGCTACTGTATCACTATATATGATTTACCGACACATTTATTTCCTGCAATTATTTTGTTTTATTTAGAAAACTATATAGATACATTTACATCCTAACGATATTTTTCAGGCACTTTCTCCTTCTACATGCACTAATAGTGGCGTTTATGTTTATATAGATAACATTAACATTATGTACGTATTCTGAAGAAAAAAATGCGCCGTTAACGCATAATTTAACAAAAGTGTGACATTTTTTCAGTCGAAAGTAATTCAATGTCAGTTTCACGAAACTCCGAAAAATTCTCACACATACACTTTGTAGGTTTCGTTTTAATTCGTGTTTATCATATAAACACCCTGATGACATTATATTATTGTGTTTGTATTTTAGTACGTTAATATTTTCCCGTTAAAAAATCTAACATAAAATAAATGTTTAATGGTAGTTTATGCAAATGCGCATAAATCATTTTGTTACACTGAACACGTCGTTTTTTCGCTTTGATTTCTTTTTGTCGATCATATAGAGAACACGTTTTAAGGTTTTTGCAATGTTATTCATTTCCGGAAAAGTCGACAAAAACCACTACGTCAAGGACCGCTTAACCTTTACCAAGATAACCAAAGTACCCTTATGGAACATTAGGACATTTTGAAAATCTCCGTGAAACGCCATGAGGTCCGAAATATACCGAAACAATCGCAGGGGCTTTTTTTAATATCACCGTTTTTGATATTGTTATTAAAGAATTTGTTTCCTGATAATTTAACTCGGCAAGTGTAGGTAACAATGTACTGGAAAACGCAATTTTCTGTGATTCTTGCGGAGGAACGTTATACGTTCCGCAACATGGCGTCTTCACTAGTTCAGGGAAGTGCTGTTTTAAGTTCAGGCTATGATGTTTTCGTATGCTTTTATTATTATGAAGTTTCAATACCGTCTGTGACGGTGTTGCCTGTAATTTGGAAACCACCCATTTTTACAATCACAGTTGGTTTCAATGGGTGATCATGCGTATGTAGATGGATATTGATAGACGTAACACACACAAAGTCGTAATCAATGACCATCTGTGAACATGATACTTTAATGTTTGAATCATGATACTTTTATACTAAATAAAACTGTGTGTTGCATTACTAATTACCAGAATCTGCAGTTTCCGTGTTAAAGACTCTAGTTACATTATAGCATTCAAATTCTTAAAGCTATGGTTATGAAATATAGCGAAAAGATTAATAGCAAAATTACTTTGGCTAAATACGACCATTTCTGATATAAAGATAATATTTGTCCTTTGCTTTTATAACTCGCAAATGCCTGATTGTTTTGTTATGTTTTTACACTCTAGCATTTTCATATCTTTGACATATCTTAATAAAAATATCATTGACCGTAACCTCTGAAAATAGTTCAGTTATGACTGAATTTGGGTATAGATCTAAAGTAATGGACCTTCAAATATCAAACAAATACATTATTCTGCAGTGTTAACATTCTAGCATCTACATTATTAAACTATTATTGAAAACTATGAAGCCACTTTAATATGTCAATATAATATGTAAGTAATAGTTTATTGCTATATGGCCGCCCGCCCTTGCAATTACACGACAAGCAATACTTCAAACATGGCTAACATTTTATTTATCGAACACTCATAAATAAAACATATACACCATTGAACAATAGGTCATGTTTGCATTGAATGTATATATATATTTATATGTTAGCCAAACAACCTCCATTCTCATATACAACAATTTTAGTCTTATCTACGTTTACCTTTAAATCCCAGGTTTCACAAAAAGTATATAAAAATTTAGCTGGCGCTGTAAACCAATAATTTTATCTGAATTAAGCGCAACATTATTCGCAAATATCAACATAAACACTTCAACTATATCGGGAGTCAACTGATTACCTCTTTCATTATTACTTTTCACATAATCCATCAATAAACAAAGGAAATAACTTCGGGATTTATTTACATTCCTGTTTCAAGCCGATCGGACAGTCAATCGGCTCGCTCATATCAACAACTTTTCTTACACGTGTTCTAACCAATAAATATATAGACTTAATATAAATAAATAGTTTACCTTTAACCCCACGCTTAATCAGAATCTGAAATTATTTTAATCTAATTTGAATCTATCAATATAATCAAAGGCTTTTTTGAAAGAAATAAATGACACATACACCTTTTTATTTTTCATACTTAAATTTTTAACGTTGATCATGTAGGTCAGGATGTTTTTCCTTTAATTATCAAGAAATGGCTTAATTTCACACTGTTTACACCTTAATGTTTACTCTGTTATCTTAGTCAGTCGCCGATTCATACAAAACATTGGTGTTCATGGGATAGGTGTGGTACATTTTTTTTTTATAAATATGATTTCTGAGCATATTACGTTTGATTACAATTGTTTTAAAGGGTAAGCTTTATATATACCTAAGTATAGATCATTTTTGCAATGTGTCTTATTCTAATCTTAATTTGTCTATTTAATCCCCTTTCCTTTCCCAAAATTAATGTTCATTTTTTATATATTTATTTATATGTTGATATTTATTTTCAGTGCCAAATGGCTTGATTCAATATATAGATGATGAATCAGACGATCAAGATGAAACGATGATAGATCAACTAAAGAGGAATGGAAAACCCTTCCCTAAGAAAGCAAACCTAACTGATTTGCTACAGAAAATTTACAACAACAACAGCATTTTATCAGTTATTTCCGAACACATCAAATCCTTATCTAAAAACATTCTAAAGGTACGTGCGTGCTATAATCACGAAGATATAAAAAATATTGTTTTTCTGATTATTCATGAAGACAAAATAGAAAGTGACATACAAAAGAAGTTAGAAAAGTATAACGTCTTTTATAGGAAAAATAGGTATGTTAGCAGTGAGAGAAGGGATGTATTGTTTCGAAAAGAAATATTGTCGAAGGAAGAGGATGAAAAGGTAAGGGAATGCATTGCAAAGGAAGCAGACAAATTGTTTAAGAAGTATAGTAATATCACAATGATCTTACCAAATAACGTAAAGTCTGTTGGATATGGTAGAAAACACAAGTTGCTCGATAAAACCTGCATAGTTTTGTTCGTCCCGGTAAAGGGATTGATACCAGTGTCAGAAGAGCCATTTCCCACCATGATCGGAAACTACCCAACGGATGTAATGGAAGGTACATTGTCATTTTTCGTTCATACATCTACGGAACGACATGACAATATAAAAGTTGGTTGTCAGATAACAAGTCAAATCGAAAGAACCGGAACAGTTGGACCAATCATTAGGCTTTTGGATGGAAAATATGCATTCATTACATGCGCACATGTTGTTTGCAATGTTGAATCTGGGGATTCAAACAGTTCAAAAGGTACCCCTATTTATCAACCAGACCACATTACTGACAGCAGTCCTATAGGACATGTTTTGGATAGTATAGTTCATAGTAAAATGGAAATTGCAGTTGTAAAGTTAGACAGCAGAGGACCAGAACAAACAGGGACTTTCCCGGAAAGTTCCGTTTGTGTAAAAGAAAATGGTGAGTTTCTTTTTTATTCGGAACTATACCAACATTTTAAATTGCAAATATATATTTAATGAAAATTATATGTTTTATTGTTATGGGGGCTACAGTAACACCTATACAATATCAATATGATATTATTGACATTTAGTCGTTTATATATCTCCCACTCATTTACAACTAATCGGGGTTACTCCATTTCCTCTGTTAGGCTCAGTTTCTTCAATACATGTGTCGTTACAAAATGTTCTTGAATATTATATGTATTATTATCCAAGAACGCAACGTATTATTGTTCACATGCCAGTGTCGTCCTATAATTCAGGCCCGGTTTCACCGGGATGGCATAGGGGGCACATGCCCCCGAGCTGGCTTGGTCATACAACTTTAAAGCTATATTTTGATGAAATTGTCGTGATTTTGGGTTAATTTATGTGCTCTTTAGTAGAAATCCCCATAGTGAGCCCCTTGTTCCTCACCCGACCAGTCGTCGACCAGTCACCAGGCACCTGCTGCTTCCGAGACCCCTACTGATAAAGCATGTCACCTGAAAACATCACTAGGTGACTGTGACTGTTTTAATCCGAATCAGTCAGACACTTTCAGCTTTTTACTGTGTATATAGCAATTAAGCATCTGATTGTCACATACGTAAATCAAAGCCCGACAGGTTGTTTTAATCAGGGTCTCTTCATACTAGAGACCCTGTTTTAATGTAATTATCGGGCATGTCTATTTATTTATTTTTCTTGACATATCTTCGTTAATATTGTTCCACTCTCTCTTCTACATTTTTTTTTTTAATTTACATAAGTATGTATTTAAATGAAAAAGAAGCTAATTTGGATAAACAAATGCACAGGAATATGTAAATCAATGAATTTAAAATCTTTAAATATAACCCAATAATGTTGTTGCTTTTGCATTTGAATAGTGCACATAAATAAATGTAATACTTCATCACTGCATTATTCCAAGGAAAAATAACATTATCAATTACTTTTATTTATGTATGATATTTCCTTTCTTTTTTCATTTCATTTTTATTTTAATTTTTATATGTATATTGAAATGAAGCTTTAGCATTACAAAGTTCTCCAGCTGGATTCAAACTCGCAAGCTAGCCTTGCAGTGTACTGCATAAAAGATTGTAGGTAGCACCAATTAAAGCATGGACACGAATGTGTCTTTATTGGTAAATAACACGACTATGCACAGCTATACGCTAAAATAAATTGTTCGACCCAAGTAATATTATTATATCGCTCAAGACTAAGATCATTTGCTTCAAGTTTCAATATTTATTATCTTACTTTAAGGGAGTCACATCCGAATGGTGACTTTGAAGAATTGAAAAATAAACAATATTGTTGTGTTGTATGCCTAAAAGTACACCTCTTTGCAAAATCTAAACAAAGTTTACTGTCCCATTTCTTTTCTTTTTTCAATCTTAAAGAATCATGTTTAGAAAAAAAAGAAAAGAAAAGTAAAATCGAATAAATATATTGCCAAAAATGTACTATTGATTATTGGTTATAAACAAACAATAGCATTTGGTAAATGATTGTTTCAACTAAAAATACTTGAAATATGAAAAACATTCTTACCATACCAAAAATCCATTTTACACACTGGACTTACGACTTTTTTCTTTTGTTTGTTTGTTTAGCCTGGTTCATTTGTTTCTTTTTTTTTTATTCAAAATAGGTCCTATCTCTAAAATCTACACACCGGTAACTGAGAGACAAATTTCAATGTAAACCTGAATTTTCTACGAAGTCAAAATTTGATCTTCCAAAATTTAAAAAGGCTTTTACGGAGTGGTTTTCCTTATTTTTATCCTTCAATATACAAGGTTAAATATTTGTTATTAATATTTAAGTTTTCGGTATACATTCGGTATACATATACCTATAAAAGTTATGAAAAAAAATCTAAACCTGATCTGATTGATACAGTTTGACAACTACTGGGATTCGAACCCATAACCCCCAGTTTCAAAACATTTGATAGTAATTTTTTGCCTATTTATGGATGTGTGTGACTGCCTTAAACAGTTCAGTTTTCCTCCCCAGATACTCTTCAGCATGCATCTTCTTCACACTAGACAATTTTTTTTTACTGGGGAGCATGCCCCCGGACACAACTGACACAGTACTGGTATCACAATCAAGCTTGTGTCCTCCCACCCCCAGTTGAAAATATCTGGATCCGGCCCTGACTATTCGTTTAAGCTTTTCTGAGCACAATGTGTTAAATGTGATTTTTTGTATAAAAATCTGTCCCTATTCAATTGTCCAAAATTGGCTATAAAAATCACATGTATATCTTCTCTGAATTTGTTGGGCTAAGTTTGATGAAATGTCACACTCGTTGTGTGTGTGTGAGCCTTTGCTTAAACAACTTTAATTACTTGCCATGGGAACAAAATGATTTTTTAATGTAAGAAAACTGATGGTCAGAGTCTCATAAGCACAAATAAAATCAAATAACCTTTTACCACCATTGCTAAAATAAAGAGAATCCGTTTAAAAATGGGACCTGATGAAATTGGCTGTTTTCTTGTTAAATTAAAACCTTATTCAAGGGAAATAAAACTTAAGTTTTGCTTTTAGAACTTGTTGACATGTGCTGCTGTATTGATATACCCTTCTCCTCTGGAACCAGTATATAGAACTTAATTTCATTACGGCTCTCTGCAAATCTGCGGAAAACGTATAGGGTTTGTTATGTTTATTAGGACTACAGGCCTATTGTTTGTTTTTTTATTTATTATCATTATTATTATTCGGACTATCTATCTTCTTCAGATGCTAAAATTTTGATTTCAATGATTTTCATATGATTTCTGGACCGATTTTCATCAAAATTTCACAGAATGTGTATTGTTAGGCTCTAGTTATGCATCCTGGTGTCCGTTTTTTTTTTTTTCAAATTCGAAAAGGCAAAGGTTCTATGGCGAATCTAAGATTCGAACCATTGACAACAAATTTCAAATGCGTATAAAATCGATTCGAGATGAGCAAGAAAGCTGATATTTGGAAAGATTATAAGTCAAACTTTCTGATAACTACGTGTTAATTCATATATTTTGTAACGTTCACAGGAAAATGGAAATTTAATGGCATATATGTCAAACCATGAACTTTTGAGTGCATTGAATTTCATACTCATGTGACGTCATATAACGTCAGATTTGACGTCAGGGAAAAAGATTTAACGTGGTCTACAGCCATTATTTTTGGACCGATTTTCATCAAAATTTCACTGAGTGTATGTGTTATGCTGTAGTAGTGTATGCCCGTGTCCGGTTTTCCAAATTCGAAAAAAGGCAATGGTTCTTTGGCGAATCAAAAATTCGAACCATTGACATCAAATTTCAAATACGTATAAAATCGTTTCAAGATGAGTCAGAAAGCGGATATTTAGACTGAACATTAGTCTCTATTCCGTGAGGACGAACGTCATTTGACGTCAAATGACGTCATAGGTCAAAAAGATTGTCTTATATATACGCGTTAATTTTCCACATGTTGCAAATGTCCCAGGGGCATGAAAATAAAGTGCATATATCTAAGATACTGAATATTTCATTTCATTGATTTTCTTATGATTATGATGTCATAAGACTACAAACTAGACATCGTCTAAAAATGGTTTTACACGGTCTACAGCCATTATTTCACGAAGATTCGAACCACTGACATCAAATTTCAAATACCTACTGGAAGTCGTTTGTTTAAGATACAAACGAAGTGGCTTTCCGTTTCCTTGTTTCAAAGGTATTGAATATATAAATTAACACAAAGAAATGGAAATATATACTTTTGTTCAAAAGTAAGTTTTATTTTTTTTTTTTTTTCATTTTTATTTTAAGAAATTTAAAAATTAACCTGAAAAAAAAAACAGGAAATTTTAAGACAATACTATCCTCAATTTTTTTTTCTTACGTTATTCAAACGATTTTAAAAGTAATTTTATTCTTTATCTAATATCAATTGCTTCGTAAGCATATGACAAATATTTATTGCAATTTGTTCCACATAATTAAAATTGTAATAAAAGAAAAAAGAAATACTTTGAAATCCACGACTTTCAACCTTTACATTGATTGAGTTTTACATTTGCAAAACTAGATGGAAACAAAGGCAGAGGTGTAAGCAAAATCATGAAAATAATTTCTTATTTCTATGTAATTAACGTTATAAACGTCTTGAAACTTTCAACAATTCAGTTGAATCATATATCTGCCACAACCATGATAAGGAATATCTTTACACAAATATTAAAACAAGGCTATAACAAATGTTTTTGTAAAAAAAACATTGTGATAAACTTTAGCTGACTATGTACAACTTGAATCTTCTTTGGATTGGGTTGTTGCTGTCGTCGTTAGGGAATAACATATTTCTCAAGACCAGAGCTTGCTTTTGAAGAAGGGTTATCTAACAATGACTGAGTGGAACCAGTGTCATGTTGATAAGAGAAACTTTCTTGACCGAGTCACCCTACCTGGCAATTTTGGATTTGCCGACTTTGGACTCAAAGAAGGTAACAGAGAGGTAGAGATAGGGGTAAAACCCTGATGGAAGGCGACGAAGAGTCAGCAGAAAAGAAACCTGGGATCGATGAAAGGGGTTTCTGAACTGGAAGACCCATGAAAGGCAACAAAAGGTTTCTCTGCAGCATTTTTTGTCCCGCCTTTTCCATTTTTTCTCTTAACCTGGTATACAGGGATCGAATCATTTGGCTGAGACACAGCCACAAATATGTTCTTGTTCCAAACATCTGCTAGCTTTGTATTGCCTTTAAGCCCAACGTTCCGAATTGAGATCCCGGTCACCTGGGCGCAACTCAACGTTTCTCACACGCAAATCATAGACTTTCTTGTGTCTACGTGCTTGCCTGCGAGACTCGCGACTGGCTTCTTTGTAGGCATATCTGAGTCTTTTTTGAGGACTTTCCATGTAATCTGCCGTTGACTTTGATGCCATGGCTTGATCTTGATCAATGCCAAGAAAAGCATCAATGGCCAAACGTGGGTGTCGGCCAAACATCAGGAAATGGTTATGCCAATGGGCTCATGTCTCGTTGAGTTATATGCTTGGACCAAGGATGGAACATAACACTTCCAGTCTTTTTCTGTTCTTCTCCTACGGTGCCAAGCATATTTAACAATGTTCTGTTAAATCTTCCGGGCAACCCATTCCCTTGAGGGTGGTATGGAGTAGTGCGAGATTTCCTGATACCCTCAATGCGAAATCACTCCTTGATGACACTCCCCTCAAAATTTCTGCCCTGGTCACTGTGCAACCGAGATGGAAATCCATAATGATAGATGTAATTGTCAAACAAAACTTTAGCAGTTGTATGGGCTGTCTGGTAGGTATTGCAAAACGGGTAAAATGATCTGTTATGATCAAAATATTTTCATAGCCTCCAGAGGACATTTCGAGGGACAGAAAATCTAAACAAACCAATTCAAGAGGAAAGGACGATTGCAAAGGGACTAAAGGAGCAGATTTAATACAAGGTGTTTTTCGCTGAACACAACGAAGGCAAGATTTAATGTGACGGTCGACAAATTCCTCAATTCCAGGCCAGAAAAAAACGTGACTTGATTAGACTGACAGTTCTGTCTCTCCCTTGATGTCCTGTTTCATCGTGAAGCATTATAAACGCAACCTCCCTGAAAACCTGAGGCAATACAAACTGTGTCATAGAATGCACACTGACAGAAACTTTCCGGTACAAAATACCATCTTGCATGAAGAGATTAGGCCACTCCCTAAGGAACTGACGGAATCTGGGTATTTCCAACGAGCGCTGCCTATCCGTCAACCTATTTCCAGCTTTAATTAGCTGACATACTTTAGAAATGGACAAGTCATTGGTCTGTTCAATCTTCCAGTCAATGTTACCAAGAGGACACCCTGGATCTGTACTGTCAGAAACATTCTCATCCAACACCTTTTGATTGAAAGAAAGAGATTAAAAAGCAGGTAATTCTATAGAAGATACCAAAGAACTCTGAAAGAGAGCTATGGCAACATCCCCAAAGACACCGGAATTGGACTTGAAAGGTAATCTGGAAAACACAACTGCATCCACATTGGACTTGCCATTCAGTAAGAAATATCAAAGTTGTAGTTAGCTAAAGAAGCTAACCACCGATCTGACGTAGCGTTCAACTTTGCAGTAGAAATAATGTAAGTCAGGGGATTGTTATCTGTTCTGACTTTGAAAGTGTTTCCATAAAGGTAGTCTTTAAACTTGTCTGTAACCGCCCATTTTAGTGCCAGGAATTCTAGCTTATGTGCGGGATTATTGGGTTAATTAGGACGGGGTCTTCTGCTGGCAAAGGCAATCACCCGTTCCTGACCCGACTGGACCTGGTATAAAACAGTAACGAACCCAGCACAACTTGCATCAATGTTGACGATGAATGGCTTTGAGAATTCTGCATAGGCAAGAACAGGTGGTAAGCTCAGCCTGGATATGATTTGCTGCTTTGACCCCTATTCCCAGGGGGCAAAAGTCTTGGAAGCAGTTTTGGCTTTGCATTTATTTGTTGAATGACCAACAAGATCATTCAATGGCTTCGCAACCTGCGTAAACTGAGGCATGAAGCGGCGGTAATAACCCGCAAAGCCGAGAAAGCTTCTCAGTTCCTTGACAGAAGTAGAAACAGACCACTTGTTCAAAATCTCAATGTTTTCGGGATCAGTTTTCACACCAAGTTCACTAACTATGTGATCAAGGTATTTCACACTGGTGCGAAACACTCACACCTTGAACCTTTCAGCTTTATGTTTGCCTGTTCAAGGCGCATACAATGCTCTTCAATTGAGCTTGAGAAAATCGCAATGTCATTCAGATAAATAAGACATTCTTGAAGATTGAGCTCTCCCATGGCCCTCTCCATAAGGCGATGGAATGTGGCAGGCGCATTGGTGAGACCGAATGCCATACGATTACATTAGAAAAAAACAAGAGGTCCAACCGAAAAGGCTGTTTTTGGTTTGTCGGCTTGTCAGACTCCTTTTCATCTAATTTTCTGTCTTGCTTACTTATTTTTAAATCTTGTTCAATTTCCTAGCTCTGAAAACTCTGTAACAGTTACATACTTGAAGCGGGACACATTTCTAAGCTCTTTGTCCCTTAAACCAGACCACAACCTATTTTAAGCATATTATTTTTCTTTGCTCTACTCATGCTCATGCTTGACATACACAAAAGTTGCTCTAACCTCAGACTATAGTCTACCACGGTCTCATGGGGTTCTTCACGGGCACAGTAAAACTTCTCTTTAAGCTTCTCCAAGTTCGCAACATTACCATAGATCCCTTTCAACTCTTTCAAAATATTAAAAACAGTCGCCCACTCACCAAGATGTAATAGCACCATCCTATCCTTACCTTTCAAACTTTTCCAAATTGCCTCTTATATGACGTGGTCAGGATATGCTGCATTTTTAATCAAGCAGTTAACATCATATTTCCAGAGATCAAACTGGCCGTTTTCCTTTGATTCGTCCCCTGAAAACTCTTGGAGAGTCGGAACTCTTGGGGATTGGGCTGAGTACGGAAACAAAGAAGACCGTGGTGGGAGAGGCCGTCTTTCAGGGGGAACATCTATTTTTGACTTTACATTCAGATCGACGTCAGTTCTTGAGGGATCTTATACAAACTTGAATACTATGTCTACATATATCTAACCTGGAAGCCCCATTCAATGGTTCATCAGCAAGCTGCTGATTGTATTTCCTTACAGGGGTGGGAGTTACTACCCTTCTGAGGTTAGGAGGAGCAGGAGTACTGGCTACAGGATAAACTTGGTATTTCCGAGACCGACTCACTTGTTCTTTGAAATAATACAGCTCCTGATATAGTATTTCCTGATCAACCACAGAGTGTTCCATTTTTTATTACCAGACAAAAATCTTCAAAAAGACAAACATAAAATATGAAGTGGCATATAAAGCACTGGTTCTACCAAGCAACGACTTTATACTAAAATCTTATTTTACTTATCCATTTTCTTGAAATGTTTATCAATCATAAATGTGTCTTCACTCTCTCTGGCTATCTTCAAACTTCTGAAATAGTGAAAAATAACCAAAAAAAAAAAAAAATACCGTCAAATTTGATATCAAGGACCCATATTCTTCTTCAGCTTTACAAATTAACAAATGCCTTTTTTAAGATATAGTTTTCCACAAGAAATTATATTTCCTGTCGAAACTACCAACCAATAACAACAACATTAGATCCAACCTTCCACTACAATTGATATGCAACAGCAACTCTAATAGTTTATTCTAAATGTCTTTCCTTTAAGTTTTACCTTTTTACCTGATTTAATTTGTGAGAAGAAAAAAAAAGGAAATAAGAATATGTATAATGAGAGAGTGATGGAATAAATGAGAAAAAAAAAACGAAGAATGAGTATTAATTTCAAGGGTTAGTCCAGCCAGCACCAAAATTTATCATTTGTTGTATTCTCAGATCAAATTAGTGTTTGTGCAGTGACAACGCCGGCTCAAAATGGGAACTAGATTTAACTGAAATTAAAAGAAAAAAAACAAAAACAGAAAGAAAACAATTCAGAAATAGCAACATATAAAACAAATAACACAATCCTTGAAGTTTTAGATAATTTCAAATCAAATTCAAATAGTTCTCATATGACATAAGCTTCATATCAAATGTGCAGTATTTATAACTTATATCAATAACAAGAAAGTAGAGTATATTTTAGGTTAACAATATGCATGGAAAGATTTGATCCTAATGCATAAAAATTAACAAGGCAGTACAGTACAAACAGTGAAAAAATAAATGAAAGAAAAAGTATCTAGTATGACAAATGAACAACGAATTAGCCAATAATTCCAGCGTTGATTAATAAAATAACAGTTCACCAATCTAGCGTAGGTATGAGAACGAATTCAGCGGTGGTAAGAATGAGATAGAGAGAAAAATCCACGATGAATAAGATCAGTTAAATCCAGCGTTGACAGAGAGCAAGAAGGGAAAAAAAAAAACGTGCACGTTAAAGTATATGTATCACTTTGTGTTGATAAAATCCATAGTTGCTGTGGTAAATTATGAGCTCATAGATTAAGGAATAAAAATATCCCGTAAAGGTATCGATGATGAAGGAAATTTTTTGTTTATCTCCACAATGACGTATTCCACCGTTTAGTCGATTCTCAATAGTCGATCAGGGGAAATCCTCTGACGTCACAGGTTGGTACCTTGTCGGAAAGGGACACCACAAACGAAATTACCCAAATGTGACACTGGCCAAAAAATGTTACCGTTGGGTTCTCACAAGGGTGCTGCCCATGGGTCTGGAAAAAATCCCAAATGCGACACATTGACCAAAAATAAAGAAGACAATATACGTGTAGCTTCTCGGCAAACGATTCTGTATTTATGGAAGTGAATGAAAAATGATCATAATGACAAATAATAAACATGAGAATATAAATAACCGAGAGATTAATGGCTAACAATAATATGTATAAAAGAATTACATGGAAATAAATCCCAAATGCGACACATTGCCCCCAAAAAGGAAGACAAAATATACGTGTAGCTAAATATTCTGTATTTATGGAAGTGCACATACGTGGCGCGAACAATAACGGTAACCCTACTCCAAATAGTTAGTCATAAATAACGATGAGCGAAAAGAGATGCAAAGATGAATAATGAAGATGACATGATACATATGAAACAAAAACATGTACATAATGTGGACTAATGTCCCCGTAACAATATAAAGCAAATGAATTGTCGAAATTTCAAGACGTTTATAACGTTTATTACATAGAAATAGAAATTATTTTCATGATTTTGCTTACACTTCTGCTTTTTTTTCCATCTACTTTTACAAATATAAAACTCAATCAATTTAAAGTGGATTTCATTTTTTTTCTTCATTTTTTACAATTTCAATTATGTGGAACAAATTGCAATAAATATTTATTAAATCACAATTACATACGAAGAAATGGATATTAAATAAAGAATAATAAAAAAAAAACACTTTAAAAATCGATTGAATATCGTTAAAAAATATTTAGGATAGTCTTATCTTGAATTGTTCCTATTATTTTTTCTGCATCAAAGTAAACGGTTGCGTAATCAAATAAGATCCATATTTATGCTTTCTCAATATTTTCTTAAGAAGATAAAAATGAAAAAAAAAAAAAAAAAAGATTTAAAGCTTATTTTGAACATAAGTCTATATTTATGATAATGATGATTAGCGTTATAAAACTTACATTATTAAGCATCATTATTCCATTTCTTTGCATTAACTTATAAATTCAATACCTTTGAAATCAGCAAAAGGAAAGCAGCTTCGTTTGTATCTTAAACAAACGACTTCTGGTTCTAAAAGTGGTTGCGGTGGAGCCAGCAGCTTGAAATTTTAACAGCATGCACAATACCTTTTGCGACTTTGATCGCAGCATTTTTTTCTTCCTGGGACGTCAGGTGACGCCTGACGTCAGGGCTGAAAAGCTACAAAATTTTATACGTGCTCATCATCAGCTGCAAAATTATGATCGGGAAGTATTAATTGACATAAATATCTTTTTGACGATATTTGCCGTCTATATCTCAAAAGCCGTTACAGATAAGTGGACAAATGAAGTTAGAGAAATGTTGGAAATCTAGAGACTTTTTAAACGGTACCTAGCTACAATGGTCACGCGATTCCTCAATGTGGCAATTCATTGAATATCGGCGATGACTCGAGCTACAAGCCTTGTCCCTTGATTAAGCCCTTCTTTTTCTATTTTTCTATATAAATTTATGGGAGATTCTTCAAACATGCGATTTTGGAATCCTCGAGCTCCGTCCTCGGTCCCTAGAAAGTATATCCTATAAAACTTCTATGCAATTTCTCGAAGTCGATAACAAAACCTATCTGTATCTTCTTGAGAACCATACTCCGGCCCTATGACCACCTGTCCCTGTAATTAACACCTTGGTCGAGATGGTTTTGTATTTGATTTCACACATCATCAAACCTCCGAGAGTACATAGGTGAATCGTTATATCAACACGGACATGTAAAACGTAATCTTTCATCTATTGATAATGTAACAAACTGTGACGGGTCTGCATAATTAATAATTTGTCATTAAAGGAGCCGAATAAGTTTATGTGTTTTTCATTTTCTCTGTTATAATTAATTTAAAGAACCACGGCAAAATGTTTAGTATTTATCACAAGAATGTAAAAAATACACAACGCCGTCAAAAACACAAACTAAAAAAAAAAGAATTTCAATTAAGTTATCGGTAATAAAAAAAATTACTTGTGACTTAATTTTCTCAATGAAAGCTATGATCATGTTATTTTTGTAATGGTTAAATATATTCTATGTTAAAAAAGTACTTATTTTAGTCTAAACCTAACGAAAAAATAGTGAAAAGACGGCGTTAAGGTATCAACAAATATAATATAGATATATTGAATTTTGACATGTAAATGATTCCTCGAATACGGTGATTCTTCGAGTTTTTTGCAGATCCTGTCCGACTTCGAGGAATCGGGTGACCACTGTATTTGAAATCGGAAATCACATAAGGAAGTTGCATGAAAATTGAGCAATAATTAAAGCCGTTCTTTCTCGCTCTCCTGCGTTGATCCCAATCCTTTGATTGCTCTTTCTAAGAAAAGATTAATTTTTGAAAATAATTTTAAATGTATGCAGATAATGACCGGATCACTAATTACAAAGTTATTGTTCGAAAAGTAGTAACTGAAATAAACATATTTTTTGTTGTTTCTTGTCGTTACCTTGATGTTTAACCATCTATATCACAAAAACCGTTATATCTAGGTTGGAATATAAATTAGGTGAAATGTTGGAAATTTGGAGACCTTTCTAACGGTACCTAGTATTCTGAAATAGGACATCATATGAAAAAAATACGTCAAAAATAAGAAATTCTTAAACACCGTTTTTCTTCTGCATTTGGTTCCACATATTGCTCCACACTTTATGTCTATTGCATTAAATATATAATATGCATCTGTAATGTTTTAATGCTCTGTGCTCTTTTAAATTCAGCAAAATAAAAACAATGAAAATAAAAGATATAAATATTTGGTAGGAAAGGAACCTTGTTTACTTTTGTGCATGTAAAAAAGAAGGGTGATTCTTCAATCCCTTGTGAAACACCAAATTTAAAAGTTATAGTCATTTTAAATAGGTTCTTGAAGAGTCAGTTTCATGAAATAAAAACAGAAAACAAAGCTATGTTTTGCAATGACTTTCATTTTTACATTACGTCATTTCATCTCTACAGCTGTCAATTCGGGACGGATTTTCTTTATTTTTTTCACAGATGATGGATGTCAGGATAAGTAATTGAATCTGATCAGGATTGAAAGGGTTTGCAGAGCAGAGAGCCTTTGTTCAAAACAAACGAAATATGTTATCATTATTCTTATTCTTCTTCTTCCAACCTACTTCAAGAGTAAATTTAAAAAAGTGCCTATGTCCGAGCAACATGAAATTTTATCTGCCTCGATAAAAATGTATAAATATTTAAAATCAAGTGTTTTCAATTTTCAAAGACGTCAAATGATGTCAGACATAACGTCAGCTCCAAAAGTTTGTTCGTGCTCTAGAGTCACCCATTCTGCTCAGACTGTCATGATATTTTCACAGAAGATGTATGTTATGATGTAAATGTGCACCTTGGCATTCAAATTTCCATATTCAAAAATATTAAGATTTCAGGGCAAAACCGACTTTCGAACTTTGGTCCTAAAAATATATTTTAATGTTACAAGGCCACCTAATGCGTTAGTTGCATGAACATTGGACAGAATGTCGGCCTAGAGGTCTTCTTTCTATTTCCTAGAGGATTTTCTCTTAAGTCACGTGGTTATGGCGTCATAAAAAAGACAAAAAGCATCTTAAAATTACAGCGTCTAAAAAAGTTTAAAATTATAAATGCATTTATTTTCATTGACGGCAGAATTAACGTCAGCTTAAAAAGTGTGTTCCCGCTATAGAGCCTTCAATTCTGATCAGACTGTCATGATATTTTCACAGAAGATATTTGATAGGATGTAGATGTGCACCTTTGCAGTCAAATTTCCAAATTCGAAAATACTAAGATTTCAGGGCAAAACTGTTTTTCGAACCTCACTATTAAGGCCACGTATGGGACCGGGCACGAGTGGCCTTAATTTGAAATTTGGTCTTAATAGCAAGGTTTCACAAAGTCAAAAGGGATTATGTCCCTTTGACAACTCAACCCTACACTTGTGTGTTATGTGTGTGTATGTGTGTGTGTGTGTGTGTGTGTGTGTGTGTGTGTGTTATGTGAGTTATTTTGATATTTTTTATCTTTATTTAAATACAACAAAAGAAATATAAAATAAATACAATAAAATAACATGCAACAACACAAAAGCTGCAAAAGAAATCATATCATACATGTACATGTTTACCCATTATCTCAGTAGGAATATTGACTAATTGTAGCTCAGATTATTCACAGGATGTGCTGTATACTTAAATTAGATTATTTATTAACCATAATCATCAGTTCATATGTCTCTAATACTTTCATTATAGTATCAATTACCATCAGTTTGATTTCGATGTTGATTATGACGATGCATCGAAAACATAGCGTTATCAAACGCCTTTTGCTAAATTTATTGGACAAAAAGATACAAACATCATACACACTGCTTTTGATAAAGGGATCCATTATCGTCCCATTTTTCGAAACAAACTGACACCTGGACCTATTGTCAGTTTGTTCCTCGTGTACTGCTATAAAACAAAAGATAGTGTCAAAATGTCGGGCGCGTGAACCACACAGACTGGTTTGCAAAATATTGAGACTGGTTAACATAACTTACGACGGTATTTCACGTAACCAGTCAGATAAAAAAATCGAAAGTGTTATCGCCCTTGAACAGGTGCCCGCTTTAGCTAGGTTCATTTTGCACTGTTAACACCGATCGGGACCGAAAATAGTGCCCGCATTTCGCAATAGGCAGGTGCCCGCATTATTGAGTTTTGCGGGCAAATAAACATATAGCAAAGCGATCCGGACCGCGAATTTTGCCCGTAATTAGAAGTTGCCCGTATTATTGAGGTGCCCGCTAAGTGAGTTTCTACTGTATTTTTATGTTACAAGACCACCAAATGCTTCAGAAGCATGAAAATTGGACAGCATTTCTATTTCTTAAAGGATTTTCTCTTAAGGCATGTTGTTATTGCGTCAGAGAAAGACAAAGTGCACCTTTTTGTAAGATTTCTTTCGCTCTGGCATCATGACTTTTAACTCAATCTTTTTGAAATTAAATTGCAGCGATTAAACAGTTTAAATCAATTCATTTATTTTTAGTTTTCAATGTTGTCAAATGACGTCAAATTTGAAGTCAGCTTCAACAATTTGTTCACGCTCTGGAGCCTTCAATTCTGATCACATGGTCATGATATTTTCACAGAAGATGTATGTTAAGATGTAGATGTGACCTTTGCCTTCGAATTTCAAAATTCGAAAACATTAAGATTTCATGGCAAAACCGAGTTTCGAACTTTGGTCCGAAAAGTATAGTTTAATGTTACAAAGCCACCTGAAACGTTAGAAGCATGGAAATCGGAATGCATATCGGCCAAGTGGTTAACTTGCTGCTTCCTCAAGAATTTTGTCTTTAGTGTCATAAAAAAGTAAAACAAACAAACAAACAAACAAACAAAAAACAACATATTGTCCTAAAAATATATTTTAATGTTACAAAGCCACCTGATTCGTTAGAAGCATGAACATTGGACAGCATATCGGCCAAGAGGTCTACTTACCATTTTCTGTGGTTAAAACGTCATTAAAAAGACATTTTTTTAAAACTCAAATATTTCTCTCGTGTTTTTTCATATAATTATTATACTTATTCTTCTAAACTGTCAAGAGTAAAATTCAATGTTGCAAATGCCGAAGCAAAATAAAAATTAATTTGCTTCGACAAAAAGTATACATTTTTAAAATCAAGTGTTTTCAATTTTCATTGATGTCAAATGACGTCAGATTTGACGTCAGCTTCAAAGTTTGTTCGCGCTTTAGAGATTTCATTTTTTGTCGGATTATCCTGATATTTTCACAGAAAACGTATATTAGGGTGTAGATGAAAACTTTGCATTTAAATGGCCGAATTCGAAAAGATTTGATAACAATACCGAGTTTCGAACTTTGGCCCTAAAATAACTTTTAAATGTTACAATGCGCCCTGATGCGTTAGAAGCATAAAAATTGGACAGCACATCGAAATAGAGGTTAACATTTTATTTTCTAAATAAATATCTCTTAAGTCACGTGGTTACGACGTCATTAAAAAGACAAAAAAAACCCCAACATTTTGTTAAACAGGTTTCTATCGCTATGGCATCATGAATTTTGAATCAGTCTTAATTCATAAAAATGTTAGAATTTAAGTGATGCATAATGCAGGATCAACTGTTGTTTTTTTTTTGTTGTTTTTTGTTTGTTGTTGTTGTTTTTGTCACGTGGTTATGACGTCATGCATACTTGCATGCAACATCAGATAATATAGTTCTTAAATTATAAAGTTAAATCCCTCTGAGATAAGCCAACGGAAACCCGTTTCGTTTGTATTTGCAACAAACGACCTTCTAGTTTTGATTTGATATTCTTTTTCAAGTTTTACACATGTAAATATATAAGAACTCCAAAAGCTTTGTCAATCTGTTCATTAATTAAGCTACCATAGTTTTTTATACTCTGGAATATGAAAGATGTTGGGGTACTTTTTATAAAATTTATGATGACTTGTATGACGTTATCTAGACTTTTGTATACAGAAGATTGATCAAGGTATACACTTGTTCTCCTATATTCGACTCATGAGAAACAATAAGCTTAATCATCTCCTGAATCATTAAATAATGGAAAAAAGACAGACAGTGTACTTAATATTTGCTATAAAGGCATTATTGATTGTTGAAATAGAATTCTTTCAGATCATAGACAATAATATGTATTATAATTATGCATTTTAAGATCATAAAGCATATTGGTTATCATTCATATTGACCAAAATGGTTGGAAGGTGGTTTGAAAATATCATCGCACATTATATTCTCTTCGACACAAATGTAAAAAAAAATTAAAAAAAAAGATGAACACCATTACTACTCTCATAATTAAAATAATAGTAATAATTACAAAATATTTTCACAGTTCTTTTTTTTTCAAATGTGAAAATTCGAGGTATTATAAATTAGTATTTAATTTCAAACATTTATTGTAGAAAGTGTAACAAATAAACCTACTATGTGAATTGTATCCATCACGAAAATTGCATTTTGTAATTAGATTTTTGACACTTATAGTAAGGGCTTAAATTTGCGCTTAAGCCGGACCTGTCGGGCAATTTCTAAAATACATACTTCTCTAAATGAAACTAAAATGCAGATTTCTCAAGTTGTTACTAAATTACATTTTGTTTTAAATTACAGCCTGTAAAAATACTTAAAAATTTACGAATGCTTGTCTAATTTCGAATACTGTAAACCAGGAAACTTTCGCTTCAAGAAACGTTTGCGTTTTTGTGCGTCCAGGCATATTCGCGGCGTAATACTTTCGCCGATTTGAGCAGGCCGTGAATCCCGCGAAACAATACAAACAAATATGAACAAAATGTATTAATTGAAAAGTATGACACGGCATTGCTATACACTTAACGTTTTTTTTTTTTTCAGGTCAGCGGTCATTGTATATGAGTGAACAGTTTTTAGTTAATTGTTTGAGTAGTTTTTACACTAGCTGTTGTTGAAAGGGGTTACTTGTATAATAGCATTAGTTTGGCAAGATGTCGTAGTTTTTACGCAACATAACCCAAGCAAAGATGAGGACATACATACATAACAACAGCTTTATTCAGCATTAAACATACATCATAAGTTTATAGCCTAACAAATACTTTAATAATTTGTGGTGTTAAGTATTGAATTTCACAGTTTATAATGCACACAAAAACACGTCGTCTGTAATTTGTAACTCTTCCATTTACAGTCGGCTGAAGAAATTCTTACAAGTTCACAGACAACGGAAAAAACACACGCATACACAAACATGTAAGTTAAACTAAGTCAAACTTCTTGTAGCGAATAATTTTCGCGTTTTCGTGGCAGGAGAGTGGTTCGCGGCGTTTAACTTTCGCGGAAATAACCCGACCCCGAAACTCGTTAACTTAAAATGCGCGAAATAATTTCCTGGTTTACAGTTCATAATATTATCAGCATCCTTGAAGTCGAACTTTAGGATCCTTAAATCGTGTGTTAGTCTAGTATTTGTTTTTCAAGGAATTGTCTCACCTACTACTAATAAACAAGACTAGACTATATTGTGTGTATTTTGAATTATACAATAATGTTTTATATTTCAGGTTTTTGCAGTTCAAACGCATCTTATTCCGGAGACTATTGTAAAACTGCAAAGGATGTAGAAGTGGGGACAAAAGTTTATATGTTTGGATCTCAATCGGGTGCAACAAAAGGAATTTTGCATAATCTTTCAATCGAAACCAATCCTGGAATAAGATTAAAAGAACAGTTAGCAATCATTGACATGTCACAATATACTCCATTTGCTCAATATGGTGATTCTGGAGCAACAGTTTATGTGAAGAAAAGCAATGGGGATTTTAAAATATTAGGCATCCTTGTTGCTGGAGATCTAGAGTTCTATGTTGTGACTCCTATTTGGAATGTTTGTAATGCACTTACTGACTTTAAGGTAGGTGAACTTCTTCAATTTGAACAAAACGAAAATGAAATAAGTCTGCGGAAAGAGATAACAAATTTGAAGTTCAGAGTCGCATCGATAGAAAACCCAATCAGTGACCGCAGAATCACATCAGAAAATGATATTGAAATGGAAGACTCGAACAATTAGATACTTAGGTTTTTGACTTCAGCTTACATTAGAATCCTTCCTGACAAGTTTAATACTAGTGAGTCCAAACCGAAAATGTGTTTCGGTTCTCGATGATGATTTTTTTTTGTTATATTTATTATTCGACTGTTTTTTAAAGGATCATTTCATACCATTTTCCTCCTTTCAATTAGATAAATTATCCTCTTGTGCTTCCCCATCATATATATATATATATATATATATATATATATATATATATATATAATTCCAATTATGTGGCGACTGATCCCGGTGGAAATGGAGCCAGAGGGTCCGACTCTTAACCGAGATGTCGTGGCCTTAACTTCAACTCATACCAAGGTCGTTTAAATGCTAATCGTGTATGGTAAATTATAACACTATAGGTTTATGCTTGTCTTACTTAAATTATGATTTTTCAAAACGTTTTCAAGGAAGAGACTTTCATTTGATTAGAACTCAACAGAGGGATTCGTCATATAGTTAATTAATATTTTCATACAAGACATGCATAAAGTATCTTGTTTTGAATATTTTAAACACATTATTGCTTTCTCTGTCTTTGAAAGTATCGAAGTTCTAATATTACATGTACATATGATTGAACCTGATAGGAAATTCTTTTTTTGACAGTGTACTGAGAAAGATAAAATATACAGGAGTAAATTACCAGAATATTTTCAATTTTTACGAAATGTCTTTCTACCGACTTCAAAGTTGTAAAGGTGAATGCGGTGCAATGTATTTACGCATGTATAGTTTTTATACAGTAAGCCATTTTCTTGAACTTTGGACCTGTCTTTTTTATCACAAACCACTCAGACTAAGTATAAGTACAGGCGTGTCTTCCTCAATATGATGCATGTTTTGATCATAGCATCTTGTGCTTTACAGATAAATGTACCTGTGCAATGATTTAAATTGTTCTCAAACCAGTCATGTAGCTTTTATCATTCAAGTTTAAAAAAACTCAGTGGTACACATTTTTCAAAGCAAACGCTGTGCAAAATATGCAATTAATGTAAAAAATGCGCATCAGAGGGGTTATATATTTCACACTATTTAAAAGATAAATGACACAAAACTATTATCAGCCATTGCTGGAAAATGAAATACTTTCTTTTTGATATTTTTATTCCTGCTTGATTATTAAATATATTATATTTGGCTTTTCATGAATGTAATAGTTTTCCAAGTGAAAACATGATATTTAGTATGTAATGTAATAATAATAAAATATGTATCATTGTTGGTAAAAATATTCTGTCCGTTTTTGTACACAATTTTATACATGATCATTTAAACAAATTGATATAGCTTCGTTTGAATTATAGTTCCATGTCAAGGGCATGCTGATGATGTCCTTATCTAAAACTCAATTAATCCTTTAGTTTAACAACTTTTCTTTGAAACAGCATTTGTTGACAATGATACTCCTGTAATTGTTTTGCATTTGAAGTCTTATATAATGGCTGCACACAATATGTTTCCCTTTAAATTTAAGTGGACCTTAAAAATGGATATCTGACCATTTTTCTTACTGTTAAAAAATTGGTCGAAATATTCAACATTGGCTTTGAAATTTCCTTTTTTAACATGCTTTTTTGTCTTACCATATCCAAACACAATGCGATTTTATATCGGGATATT
>CM037787.1:61322254-61362851 GCA_021229015.1 Solen grandis | reverse complement strand
AAGGCTTCCTCACATGAAAATCCGAATGACCCAGCCGGGATTCGAACCCATGCGGTGAGGGGCTGAGTGAGTGTTAAAGTCAGGAAGTCCTGCTGATGTTTGGTTAAGATATAAATGTATTTTTACCTATAATTAAAAGGAGGAACTTTATTGAGTATATTCATTCTATTTCATAAATTTGATTCGGAGGAAATAGATAAAAAAAAATGAGTTTGTTTTTCACTATGATTATATGCTTTGTCTCTTTAATAGATGAAAAAAATAATAAATGAAGTACTTGAACTGTTATGTTCAGATGAAATCAGTTCAGTACATTGAATCTATTTTCAACTTGTCAGCAGTTTCTTACTTCTTCGAGATACGCAGGAAACTGCTGACCATATACAAAAAGAAGAAAACTGCTGACCATATACACAAAAAAGGACAACGCTGATCATATATTCAAAGAAGGATATCGGAAAACGCTGACGATATGTAATATAGAAGAAAGTTTGTACTGAATAATTGTATTTTTTTCTTTATAATTACATACATAGTATATTTAACAATTATAAATGCAATCGTCCAAGAAATATTTGCAATGCCTTGACATACAATGTAATTGAAATTGTCACCAGATAAAAAGAGTTATGCATAAAAATCATATTTTCAACTGGTCAGCAGTTTCTCACCTTTTTTTATATACGTAGACAACTACTGACCATATAGACAAAGAAGGAATAGAATAGAATATTGAATTAGAGACACCTCAACAGTCGAAAGACGTCATATGGTGTCTAAAAACGCTTAAAATTACGATAAGTCACAAAACTATACACAAGTAAATACCGCACAGCAGGAGAGTAAACACGTTTAATATATCACGTATGTAAAATCAAAGCTTGTTATATATACCAACGTCTTTAATAAAAGCGATCAAGGAATCAACAGAAACAGTATTAAAAAGGTCTACATAGATGCACATTAAAATAATTAGTTCTAATAAGATTTCAATCAATACAGTCGGATAAAATATGTTCGATAGTATACGGTTCCTGACAAGGAATGCATACAGGTTGTTCTTCTCGATTTAAAAGATAGGAGTAAGTCAAACGATAGACAAAGAAGGAAAATGCTGACCATATAGTTGAAAAACGCTGAAGAAATGTAAATATAAGTAAAGTTTGTATTGGTGTTAGTTCAAGATATAGACATATTTTCAATGAAAATTAAATTAAGAAATGTTATTTACTTACTTTGATTTTTTAGATTTTATCATATTTCTCTATATAGTATCTTGTGAGGAAAAAAAATAGTTAAATGAAATAGTAAAATGCAAGTATGTGACATACTGATACATACTGATCAAAACGAGGGAAGTTCTGACTCTACGATATCCAACTGGTCAGCACTTTAGTACCTGGTTTAAGATACGTGGGAAACTGCTGACCTTATAGGCGAAGGACATTACGTTAACTCATTATCCGTAGTGGGCACCAGAAGGTTTGATAAGCTGTGATAACTGACACGCTTTTCTTTTTGACACTGATTAAATGTAAAGTAGCTATGAAGTGTGTGTGCGCGCACGTTTGAGACAGAGTAAAAGAACAATTCAATTCAATTTTTTATTCAGCATACGAACACAATACATGTTCGTCGCCTAACATATACTGGCGGCGGTTACAAAAAGCATGAGAAGAGCATGAGCCTGAAACATCCTTAAATGATTAGTATAGTGATTAGAATCATGCGTGTGCTAATAATAAAGCAAACCTATAATTATTTATTGAGCTACTCTTTTACATTATCTTACCTGAATAAACTAAACTAACTGATTTGATACACTGACCTGGATTAACCGTATGCAACATACAAAACTATATTACCAAATATGTTATTGAAGTCACTATTTACACGAAATATCAGTGAAAGACCTATATTTAAAAAAAATCACTATTTGGCCAATGTAAAAATCTATTTGGATCACGTGACTTTAAATTGCGTCTACATTACACATAATATTACAGATTAATTACAACACGTACGTTTCTTGTTTGCTAAATAAATATATTTTGCAAGTTTACATAGGATACTAGCTTGATCTGAAGTTAATAGGTTTTGAATTTTTTGCAAAGATGGCCAGTGACAGTTATATTTAGGAAGAAATTCTTTTCTTTCATCTCCCTTAAAAGGAAAAACCAATACAAAATGATATTCGTCCTCCACAACATTCATAATGCAATAAATACATTTTCTGTTAGATAGTTCAATATTTCTAAATCGTTCTTCCTCGATTGCTAATATATGTGCTGAACAACGTAATCTTGACAAAGCAATACGGTGATTATCATTCTTAATGCAAGAAAAATATTTTTCTTGACAAATTTGTGTTTTTATAGTTTTACATGTACTTAGTTTAGGCATATTATGTAGCATAAAATCCTAGATAATACTGATAACCACTTTATTTATTTGTACTCTAGTAACAGACATATAATTCAATAGGTAACTAAAACCAAGCCCATTTAATAATTGTTTCACATCCGAAGCCCATGAACCTTGAATATTATGACTAACCTGATAAATAAAACATTTATAAATCAATGTATCAGGAGCATTAACAAGGTATCAGTGTTTCAGTATTCTACCTATACGAACAACATCTAATGGTAATTTTCCAAGTTCGCCTTACACAGTTACATTTGCAAGTTTGATATCTAACACGTAATAATTGTTTAAGGAACTTTATGTAAACCCTTTTAATATCAGGGGCTTTATGGAATCCCCATATCTCACATCCATAGTTTAATATAGGTAAAATCATTGAGACAAATAGTTTTAATTTTTCACTGACACCGAGTGGTACAACATCAAATAACGAGTTCAATGTAAATAGTGCAAGTAGTACTTGTTCTTATAGTGACTTTTGGGCAGCATAAAATTTTCCTTTTCCTGACAATACTACACCTAAGTAACAAAATTTACTAACAACATTTAATCTAATATTATCATAATATAAATCAACATGTTCAAGTTTGGTTTCCTACTGTAAAATACTGTATTTGTAGTATTTACAGTAATATTCCACTTTAAACAATATGACTTAAGTTTATTTTATAATAATTGCAAGCCATTGGAAGAATGCGAAAATAACACAGTATATTCCGCAAACGTCAAAATAAACATTTAATATTCATCTAGAGATATCATATCAGCTTATCATCGGCAATATCCGTTTCTATATCGTTTATAAATAATATAAAAAGCAAAGGAGACAACGTTTCGCCTTGCTTTACTCCGATATAACTCTAAATTTAATCGGTAATCTTACCTTGTACCCTTACACATATTTTAACAGAATTATACATAGACTTTAACATAGTAATACATTTAGATGACAAATTATACGTTTATACCAAATTCAATTTCTGTACACCATATCAAAAGCTTCTTTGAAGTCGACAAATGCGCAGTACAATTTTTTACGTTCGTGTTGGATTATCTTATTAACTAAAGTTTGCAATACAAATATACAGTCTATGGTGCATCTTTTTTTTTTTGTCTAAAACAAATTGACAATATATTAATTTTATTTTTTTTTCTACAAACTTTTGGGCTCTATTATCCAGTAATTGTGAAAATATTTTTGAAAAAATTGCTTGTTAACATTATTCCCGATAATAATTAACATTAGTAAGATTCCCTTTCTTTGGAACTGGTTCTAAAATGCACTTTGTCCATGACTCCGGATATACCTACCTGACTATGGCGATATAAATTTCATTAATACTAAAACCGCAATCAAACTCATTTACAGAAGTAATCAGTACATCATTTTTGATTGTTTCTTCATCGTTGGGTCAGAATATATAATGCATTAGAAAACGACTTAAAATATTCATAAAAATCATTTAAATTTTTTTTTTTTTTGCGATCAAGTCCCAAAACTTTTTTGAATTTTGTTTAGCAGCATTGTGTAATTTAGGCGTGCGTTCAGTATGACAAACCGTATGCAACTGGTCGCTTACATTCATCTATGGAGTTACCTTAGGACAAAGCATGCTGTTCACGTGCTCCTTATGCTGTACATGGGTTTACGTCAACATCGTGGTTTATGACACTGATATGCACTCAACAAAAAAAGAAACCTGACAGTGTATGTTTTATTCTTTTTTTTTCTCCAGAAAATAGACAATACAGAATGACAACAACTTTTGGGCATGTTAAAATGATCCATTCCCAACCCAGATATGCATTTTGGTTTTATTGGTCATGATTTAAGTTAGTTAAATTACGTAATTTCAATGATATGGGTCAAAATTGAATTTATCAGTTTGGATGTAATGGCATTGACATTTTTTTCTGGTAAATTTTAACCTTTTAGATAACCATTTAATAATGTGAAAGTGTTCTGGTATTGAAATCAATATCGGACGTGAGCACCTCTAGCTCTTATGAGTGTATCCACGCGTCGTCGCATAGAATTGACGTAACGTTGTACAAGTCCGTTGGGAAGATTGTTCCATTCATGAATCAATACATTTGTCAGCTCTTGGATATGCTCTATTGGATTCATATACGGAGTCATTGCTGGCTATTGCATGACGTTAACGTTTGCTGCTGCTAAGTGAGCGCGTGTAATTCTTGCTGTGTGGGGACGGGCATTATCCTGCTGGAAAACAGCTGGAGCAGTTCTTCTCAAAAACGGAATCGCTTCTGCATTTAAAATAGTGTTAATGTACCCTTGGGCATTTACGTTGCCTCGCAGAACGATAAGTCGGGTTTTCTGCCCCCCCCCCCCCCCAAAAAAAAAAAGAAACGATCATGTTCTCTAACACAGACGGGCGCGAACCGTTCACCTTGCCGGCGATAGACTCGTGTGCGGCCGTCGGCATTACTCAGATTGAATCGCGATTCGTCCGAAAACAGGACAGTGTTCCAGTCACGTCGACGCCAGTGACGGTGGGCACGTTGCCATGCCATACGGGCCTGACGATGGCGTAATGTCAGTATACTACCGGTATATGGGCGTCTTTGTGTGCGTAACCTATTGCGAATAGTTTGAGCACTTACGTTAAACAAAGGTGCCGTCAACGTCGCGGGTATGAAGCGGTAACGTAAGTGCATCCAGATAATGGCACGATCATCTCTTCGGGTAATTGCCCTTGGTCTACCTGACATGGGATGATCGGACACACCACCTGTTTGCATAAAACGTCTAACAAGCTCATGAACTGTGTTGCGACTGCAGTTAAAGGTTCTGCTAGCGTTGACAACGGCTGCACCGCCCTGGAACATTCCAATAGCCCTATTTCTCTCGGCTTCTGACAACCGTGGCATTTTAAAATTTGTCTACTTTAGATGTGAATTTCACTGTGTGATCACTGATGACATGTATAGTGCTTTGTAACACTGTCTACCGGTTACCGTTCCGCGTGCACGAGACCCACGTGCAAAAGCGGAAATTTAACGCCTAGCTGCATTTGACTGATAACATGACGACGAAACGATGCACGTGTAAAATGTGTCGATAGTACATGTTTGTGCAATATACACAATTTGGATAAATTCGCAGATGCGCAAAATATTTAAAAACTAAAAGTGTCAGGTTTCTTTTTTTTGTTGTTGAGTGTAGTGACTGAAGCGTACGTTGCATACGGTTTGTCATACTGAACGCACGCCTGTTTTCTGTGTCAATCTATACTCATGTTTAGCTCGTCGTTTGGCCCGTATGTATTATCGCCGTTTACTGCTAACCACACATTTATTTTCATGTGTTTGGTCTCCTATACGCTTAACTTGCACGATTAAATTAAGACCTAGCGGCAGTAGTATAGGTATTGAATGTGTCTAGCTCACTGCGGGTCTAACACACTTCAAAACCCAGACGCGCTAATCCGCGCGTCTGGCTTATCATGTGTAAACCCCCAAAAAGCAGTCACATTCAATACCTATACTACTATTAGTTAAAAAAAATCAAAAAAATCACACTAATGTAAAATCAAAAAAATTACACTAATGTAAAATTTAAAAAAAACAACAATGAAAAAAATAAAGAAAATTATGTTTTTTCCTGAACCATTTTTTACCACTCTGAATATGGAGGAGGAGGGTTTTCTAACGTATTATAAAAATTCAATATTATACAGTTTTTATATTTTTGGATATTATCTCCATTGCCTCTTTTCTCCCCTGTTCTATTAATTTTTGCCTTTCTTCTTCTGAATAGTTTTTTGGAACCGCAGAGTTTTTTGTTAATTGTTTAAGCTCATTATATTTTTCTAATTCATCTAATATAAGTTTAAATTCTTGTTCAGATATCTCTCCATCTGTTAAAGCTTTAGAGATTAAATTTTTTATACTATTTAATTTACTGTTAGCAATAGTTTTAATATTATCATGTTTTTTAATTTTATTCATAAATTTAAGCCTAACAATTTTTACAGAGGCTCCAACTCCTCCGCATACAAGAGCGGCAATTTCTAACGGAAATAGAATAGGAACAATTAAACCAATAGTTCCTATAATTATACTAGCAGACATAAAAGCTGTGTCTACTCCATCTGTTATATTTATTCCTCTTTTATATTTTTTATATAATGCTTTACGAGTATCTCTCTCATTAATTAATGTTTTCTCAATCTCTGAGATTTTTTGTAATCTATAATTTTGACTTGGTTCATGAAGTTCTACTTCCGACTGCTCTGCAGCTGTTCCATAGTCTGGCTGTGAATCTAGTATTTTACTATTTAAATCAGGGTATAAATTTGGGGCCGTTGGTTGCTTCATTTTTAAGTATATTATTTGAATTCAAACAATAACGAGGCAACAGTATTAACTACAGTTGTATTATCTACCAGACTAACAAAATTAATAACACTTCCAGCCTCAACTAAAAAAGGGCGTTCAAAATTATCATGTTTTGCTGTTGTTGTTTGTAAAGTAATATCACACCCACTTAAAAGCTCTCCATCAACCAACACACCAACTCGCACTTCACCACTTGTCCTTTTACTCGACAGACCAATACCAGTAATATAACCACGCCTTATCACAACATAACCAACATCTTTTTCTCTACCGGCATTTCCAAATGAAAACACCTTACTTTTATATAAAGAACCTTTTATTTCAGCACTTATTGTAATGTTTTTTAAGGATTCCTCTATTCTTTTTACCACAAGGTCTAATTTTGTTAAAGTGTTAAGTAATTCTCTATCTAAATTTGACTTTAAATTATTAAATAATTTACTTTCTAAATTTGAGTTTAAATTATTAAAATATGAATCTATCTTACTATTATCTAGTATATACTTTTTAGAACCGAATATATTCATTTTTATAGAATAAAATTTCAGCTATGGAACACACTAAGGAATAATTTCTAAAACACAACTCATTGGGAATCCATGATTATCTATTTTTTGTCCTTTTTCATCACGAACACTTATATTTAATTCAGAAATATTTCCCATAGTTAATTTTTTATATAAAGTTTATATTATCAATATCAAATTGATTACTCTCAACAGGAATAACACCAAGAATATTACTAGGTGTACCATTAAAAAAATTATAAGAACTATTTATTTGTTCAAGGTGAACATATAATTGTTTATAAGGAACTAAATCTATTGATTGTTCACCATGGCATGGGAGGTTAAGAAGAGGTGAATTTTCCAAATAATGACTCTCTTTAAATCCTAACATTTTTCTTAATTCTTTGGTTATTATTAATCCATAGGTTATATCACTAACTGAACTTATTGTTGGGTATTCTTCTGCTTTTAAACAAGCAATACCATTTTTTTCATCAACAGTTAATGTTATTCTGTTGTCAAAATTTTTAAATACATCAACTATTTGTTGAAAATTATAAAAACCATCTGAAATTATTTTTTTGGGTGGTGGGGATTTACGAATGTTAGTATCAATCCATTGTCCAATTAAATTATACCAACCCATAGTATAAGTAAAACCTCTCAATCCAATTTTCTTATCTCCATGTTTATTATCTATATATTGTTGTAGGTTTATAGGTTCATTAATATTAGAAATTATATGATTCATTTTTATTGATAAAAAATAAATTTTATATAATTTAGTGGAACAAAGTTCCAGCAGTTCCCTATATGATTTCTAAAACACAACTCATTGGTAATCCATGATTATTTATTTTTTTCCCCCATTCATCACAAACACTTATAGTTAATTCAGAAATATTTCCTATAGTTAATTTTTTATACTCTGGATTACTAAAGTTTATATTAACAATATCTCCAAATTGATTACTCTCAACAGGAATAACTCCTAAGATTTTACAGGTGCTCCATTATGAAAATTATAAGAATATTTATTTGTTAAGGTGAATATATAATTGTTTATAATTACTAATAATATTAGCTTTTATTTTCTCTTTTTCCATTTTTTCTCTTTCTCTTTCTATTCTTTCTCTTTCTATTCTTTCTCTTTCTATTCTTTCTCTTTCTCTTTCTCTTTCTATTCTTTCTCTTTCTATTCTTTCTTTTTCTCTTTCTAATATTTCTCTTTCTATTCTTTCTCTTTCTATTCTTTCTCTTTCTCTTTCTCTTTCTCTTTCTATTCTTTCTATTCTTTCTCTTTCAAACTCTTCTAATATTTTTCTATCTCTTTCTCTTTTTCTTTCTCTTTCTATTCTTTCTCTTTCTCTTTCTCTTTCTCTTTCAATATCTTCTAATATTTCTCTTTCTTTTTCTCTTTCAAACTCTTTTAATATTTCTCTTTTTCTTTCTCTTTCTCTTTCTCTTTCAAACTCTTCCATTATTTCTATTTCTCTTTCTCTATTTCTTTCTATCTCTTCCATTAATTCTTTAATTTTCATTATTATATTTATAAATTCTCTTTCTGCCTTTCTTTCTCATTTCCTCATCCTCTGTTAGTTTTAAATTTTCTTCATGCAATTCTATATAATTTTTAAATGTTTCTAATAATAATTCTAAATCACCTACATCTCTTTTTTTTAAATGTTTGAGTGGAGAATTTGAAAAACCCTTTATTTGAATATTTTCTATATTATACCATCCTATAGTATAATTAAAACTTTTTAATCTAATTTTTTTGGTTTATAGGTTATTAATTTAGAAATTATATATACATTTTTTACCGATAAAAAATGATCCCTGAAGCTTTTAAATATAATGAAGATGTTAATTATTTACATGGAGGAGTGTTTAAAAAAAAGGATATTAACATTATAAAACAAGAAATAATAATTTCATCAGATGGAAACGGAATGAAAAGTTTTAATGTAGATTTCCCTAATATATTTGAAAAATATTTATTACATAAAGTTACATCAGAAGAAATAGTAAAAAGGTGGGAAAGTGATTGGATGTTATTTTGGCAGAATCAATTAAACTTTGCTATTTGGTGTTCAACTACAGGTTGTGGAGTTGACATAAAAAATCATATAAATGCGGGAGGATTAACAGGTTCTTTATTCTTATTCCATATTTATTATCAAACAAGAAGAATATTAAAAGAATTATCTATTTCTCTTCCACAAAATAAAAGTTGGAATGCTTTTAATAATAATTATGATAGAGAAGCTTATGAAAAAATTTGTAGTGAGTTTAATGTAGATCCTAATACAGATTGGAGACATAAAGAAGGTCTTGGAATTGTATATACAACAAGTCATACAGCTTGGGAAAGAACAGATTTTAGAAGAGATAATTCTTCACAACATATAAAAAGCAGCACTTCTCAAACTTTAGATTTATCAAAAATGACATTTGGTCCTGAAGTACCTGGAGGAAGACATTGTGGTATTTCAAAATGTGAATATCTCCCACCTAAAAAAGTTCATATTGATTATCTCCAACAACCAGATGAAATTAAAAACATATGGACAACTTTTATTCTTGATGAGTCAAAAGGTTTTACAAGAGCAGGAGTTGAAAGAATTAATGAGTCTATAAGAATATATTGTTGGGCTATTCTTGGAGCACAATCTCAAACTAAAACAGATATTTTAGGAACAGGAATGGCATTTGATGCTCAAAAACAATTTTTAGCAAATGTTCAAGATGCAGTTGACAGTCCAATTGATATACCTACTCAAATAAAAAAATATGAAAGTGTATTAAAATATGCAAGAAGCAAAGTTGATTATGTTTATGGAATGGTTCCGGAATTAAAATTGGAATAATACAAGATTATAATAATGAAATTGTAGTAGCAGAAGAAGAAAAAATTCAAACACTTGGAATAAATAATGATGTAAATGTTTTTCATGTTGAACCTACTACTACACAACCCACAGATATAAGTGGTACACCAACAAAAAAATCTTTACCAGAAATAAGTAAACCAATTGTTTCCCAGCCGGACTATGGAACAGCTGCGGAGCACTCTGTCCGTAGAAAACCTAGTGATCTCATTGAAACAACGGATGAACATGAAGATGATAAAACAGCTATTATAACAGGAAGTATTACAGTAGGACTTTTAGCTTTATTTATTTACGAGTATGTTCTCTAACGAACTTTGTTCGGCTGCGGAGCACTAACAGCTGTATAAATCATTCCTATAACTAAAATTAATAAAGCCCATAAATTATTTCCAAACCATGCAACAACATTTCCTGTTGTTTTTAACAACCAAGATACAATAGCTCCAATAATACCAGGTAATGCAGCTGCAGCCTTTCCTGCAAGTTTTGCTAATAGTTTAGCAATATTTGATAATTGTTTTTTTATCCAATCTCTTACATTTCCTCCTTTCCCAGGAGGTTTAGGTGTTACAGTTCCACCACCACCAGGAATAAAAGTCTCAACAATAACACCAATAATCATTCCAAAAGCAGTTAAAATACTAACAATTGTAATCCCTTGTTCTCTAAATAAAGTTTTTATTCTTTCTGCTAATGTTGTATCTTCATTTAATACTTTATGTATTGTCTCTTTTATTCTATTTATTTGAGTTCTTAGTTTATCTTAATTAATTCTCTAAATCACTTATTCTTTTAGTGATTCTTTCTATTTGGAATTCATCATTATCTTCCTTAGCTCTTTCTAATTTATTTTTTTCTCTTGCTAAGTCTTTATTTGTTTCATTTAATTCTAGTATTTATTTTTTTAGTTTTTTGTTTCTATATTATTAATCTTATCTCGTTCCTCAATTAATTGAGCCAACTCTTTTCTACCATGACTAACCCTTGTAGAATAAGATTGAAAATCATCTACTCCTAAAACCCTTCGAACAAAATCAATACGATATTTCTTCTGAAGTGTGTCAAGTGAATAATATTTTAATGTTTCATTATAATTGTTTGTTTCATAATATGATATAGGATATTCTTTATTACCATCTAAAACATATAACACAGGTCTGTTGAATTTATCCTTTTTTATTAAGGTATTAATTTCCCTCATAGGTTCTTGGTTTCTTTCATAAAACAAGTTCGTCATATGTTTCAATAAATATTCAGGGTTTGTTCCTGTATCAACATTATTATAAACATTATCGATAGCACTACTTTGACTTTGTTCATCATTATCATCTATAAGAGGAGTTTCCTCATCATAATCATCATAATCATCTTCATCATATACAGGATTTTCAAAATCATATCCTCCTTCTGCCATTTTAATACGGATTTTATCCGGTTGCGGAGCACTATGGAATAAAAATTCCAGTTTTAAAACATTAAAAATTTCCTCTAAAAAATGGCAGCTTACGGAGAAAAACTAAACCCATACAGAAGAATAAGAGAACCTAGAGGTATTAGAGGTATTCGTCAAAGTGTTGTAATAAGCAATAATCCTTCAACCATTGATCAAAATCAACAATTGTTAGTAAGATTTCCTAATCTAAGTGGTAATGATGTTATTGTTCCTGGAACAACAAGATTAGCATTTGAAATTGAAATCAAAAGTGATAGTGATGCAAATGCAACAATATATCCAAACATAGGAAGATCAATAATTAAGAAAACTGTAATAAAAATATCAGGAAATGAAGTAATGTCAATTGATGATAGTGATATATATCATTGTTATATTGATTTATGGAAGTCTACTACAGAACGTGAAAATATGGCATACCAAGGAATTGGTAAAATAAACATGTTAAGACATAGAGTTGGAGCTGGTAATGCTTCCTCAGATACACAAGATGAAGCTATTGTAAAAGCTTATGGAAATAGATTTTGTATTCCTCTAGATTTTGAATTATTAGAATCACATATGCCTTTTTATCAAGCGGGTTTTTTTTTTAATTAGCTAGAATAATTAGAAATAGATTTAGTGGTAAGATGGTTATTTTATATGATAGAATACTTAGACATAGGAAAATAACAAAAAACAAATCTGATACACTTTGGAATATTAATCTAAATGTTCCGGCTAGAAGTATGAAAGGTATTCTAATGTTATTTGAAGATCCGGATAGAGCATCAACAGAACATTATTTTAATCCTGAAATAACAAAAGTAGAAATAACAATAGAAGGAGTTCCAAATCAACTATACAGTCAAGGAATGAAAGCTTATCAACAGTGGGATGAAATAAATAAATTCTTTGCTTTTAATTCAAAAGATGATAAAGAAATTAGTAAAATGATAAAAAAATTAAATTTCACCAATGTAACATTAGAAAAATATCTAACAAACAGTTATGCATTATGGTTAGATTTACGTTCAACGGATGATAACTCTCTACATGGTTCAGGGAGAAGAATTGAAAATGCATCAGAAGGTATAACTATACAAATAACAAAAGACGCAGGATCGGATGAGCCAATAAATCTTTATCTGTTTGTTATACAAGATGCACAAATTAATTTTGAAGATGGAAGATTTAAAGAAATTGTGTATTAGTGTTTCATAGTGTTATACAGCTGGACTTCATCCACAGCTGGAACAAAGTTCCATTAAAAATGGAGTTACCTAAATATCCACACTGTGCAATTATCTGTGGACAAACTGGATGTGGAAAAACAGAATTTGTTTTAGATCTTTTAGAAAATGATTATAGAGGTGTATTTGAATATATTATTATTCTTTGTCCTACTATTCAATGGAATAAAAAAAAAAAATTTAATAATTGTTAATCCTATTGTTAATGGAGAAGAAAAAATACAAGAATTATTAAGAATATTCTTTAATAAATATCAAGGAAAACCAACACTATATATTATAGATGACTGTAGTGCAACTAAACAATTAACAAAGAAAAAAGATATGTTATCAGAGTTAGCTTTTTCAGGTAGACATGCAGAACAAAAGTAAAAAATTATTAAAAAAGAAACATAGTAAATTAATTTTGAAAACTGATCAACCTACTAATTATTATGTGGTTGATTAATATGTTTACCTTAAGGTATACATAGTAATGCTTAAGTAATGTAAAAGTAATGCTTATATATACCTTAAGTTATACATAATAATGCTTAAAAAATGTTAACAATCCTCTATCAAACAACATCGGTGATAACAAATATTATATTCTTATCAATATTGCTCTGCAGCTGTTCCATAGTTGGATATGGAATATTTAAAATAAATTTACTTATAAGTAAACTTAAAAAATTAATATATAAAATGGATGCCAAAGAATTTCTTAATCAAAATAGTGTTTCACAATGCTCCGCAGCCGGACAAGGGAACCGCTGCTCTGCACAAAGTCCACAGCCAGACAAAGTTCGTAATGCTACGCAGCCGGACTTTATCCGTAGCACTATAGATGAAACAAAACGTGAAAGATTATCAGCTATTGTTGCTGGTGGAGGAAGTAAACAATATCTTGGTAAAGACTTACAAATGTCAGACATTGATAAAATAACACCAGAACAAATAAACAAATTATACTGTAGATATGAAGCTAGATTAGGAGCAAGTATGACTAAGACAATAGGTAATTCTTTTATTAATTTATATGTTATGGGTGTATCAAAAATTTTAATGTTGTTAATCCACCAAAACTAATACAAGATTTAGAAGAAGATCCATTTATCAATCATGCTTTAAATAACACTTGTTGTGAATTGTATTATAGATATGGAATGTATCTTGCTCCTTTTACTACTATGATAACAACTGCTAGTCATATTGACTTCGGGCAAAGCCCGGCTACGGAACGGCTGTATAACACTGCGGAGCACTTTACTACACCAGTTGAAAATACACCAGTTGAAAATACACCAGTTGAAAAAAGTGAAAATATCACTAATAAAAATGAATGAAGAAACCCCTGAAGGCTACACTAGTTCCGAAGTTAAAATAAAAATAAAAAATCCAAAACGAGTATCTGCTGGTAAGAAAGGTGCAGAAGTAAAAAAAATGAAAGCTGAATTAAAAAGAAAAGAAATGGAAGAAATGAAGAAAGAAAACATTCAATTAAAATCTATTACAAAAGAGGACGGACAAAGTCCGGCTACGGAACGGCTGTATAACACTACGGAACACAATAATGAAGTTAAAGAAGTTCAACATAGTGGACAAAGTTCACAGTTGGATTTCATCCGTGTAAATATATACAAAAATTATATACCTTTATGTTTAGTCGGAGTTTTTGGATTAGGATTATATATATATAATTCTAAACAAGTAATGTTATACAGCCGTTCCGTAAACCCCATACAGAAAGAAATTAAACCACAAGAAAAAGTTGATCCACAAGAAAAAGTTGATCCATTTGATCTTTAATATTCCGTAGCTTAACACAAATTTGTTTTCTAAAAAATGGCGGATGAAAAACAAATTGTTAATACAGCTTATCATGCAGGAGTAGTTTCTGTTTTAACAATTGGTTATGCAGAAATAATTAAAAAGGTTTTAAGAAAACCTGCTCCTAGAGTAGATTTAAATTTTAGTGATGTTTCAATGTTAACTATTGATATTCTTCTAGCTACTTATACAAGAAATATGTTAGTTAAACAAGGTATTATTCCTGCTGATATTATGAAGTAGTGGAACTTTTTGTTCCATATAAAATGGCAAGTGCAATAGCAATGATGATTGGTGGAGCAGTGGTTAATGCATTTTCATTTTCAGGTAGTAATTATTTATTTTCTCATATTGGTAAAAAGGATGCTGATGAAGAGAAAAAAAGACATGATAGAGCAATGGAACAATTACAAGCTGCACGTGATGAATGGAATAAAGAAAGATTAGAAAGACAAGATTTTTTAAATGAACAATTACAAAAAGAACAACACTCTAAACAAACCTTTGAAGATGTTGATGAATCAATGAAAGAATATTATTATGCAACTGGTGGTGATAAAACTGATAATGTTCCACAGCCGTTTCGTAAAGAACCTACATTAAGTGATTTTTATACTCCTTCTGAAGATCAAAAAAATAGAGAGATTATATTTATTATTGGTGGAATTAAGGTTTTTGGAATTCCATTTTCACATATATATCTTTTATCATCAAATGGAGACATACTTATTTTATTAACTTCATTAATATACATTTTTTTTTTTTTTTTTTAAATAAAAATTTTTATAAAAACTTTATATCTTTAGTTATTGTTGTTTTACCTATTCCTTTTAATTTCTTAGTTTCTATTAATTCATTTAACATTTCACAACCATTCAATGGTTTAGATAAAGTATAAGAATAAGCTTTACTTCTTAAGAAAACTATCTCATTCATAATATAACCATTTAATTCATCTTTAAACATACCTATTACTTTTTTATTTTTTTCTGAATAAAGTGGATGATTTTTAGGATAGTCCGATGTATCCAAATATTCATCTTTTATTTTTTCTAAATCTTTATAAACATCTTTTGTTGTTATTGATAAGAAGATACTATCAGTATTTTTTACGATTAATGGAAATCCACAATTAAAATCCCCAGTTTCTGTAGATAAATCATATACTATTCTTTTTTCTTTTCCTAACGGTATTATCTTTTTTACTGTAGCAATTTGTTCTTTTTTTGTTATGAATAAATGGAATATATTTGGTTTATCTATTCTTGTATTAATGTTTGCATTATATCCTAGAGATGTTATAAGATAATGTAAACATGAAAATGTAATTTTACTTTTTTGTGAAAATTTTTCCCCTTGGAAAACCAAAAAAATAATCTATAATTATAGTCTTTATTAAAATTTTTAAGGAATTTTTCTTTTTTAAAATTTTTAAAAATTTCCTTTTTAATATTTCCTTTAGGGATAACTTTATAAACTGCAGATGATCTCATACAATCTATTATTTTAAAATCTGTTGGATATATTTCTTTACACCATTCTAAACATTTATTTAAAAGATTTAAGTCTTGATTATTTAAACACCAACAATATTTATTTTTTGGATAAATTCCACTAGATCCATCTGCTAAAAAGAATCCTTCTATAAAAGCTTTTTTCTCTTCTAAAGTTGTTGGTTCTAATTTTAAAAATTCTTCTTTTAATGGTGGATTTAATGTTTCTTTATAATTATCGTTAAATAAAAGATTTGTATTTAGTGTTAAATCTTTAGGTTTAATAATTTCATTATCATCTTTTATTAAAGAATGATCTTCAGTTACATCAACAAATCCTACTGGTGTAACAACTCTAAAAATTTCTTTTTCTGTTTCATGTTTAATTACAGTTTTTAATTTAACAAATCCTTTACTCGTCCAAACTTCTAAATTTATAAGTTTACAATAAAATTTACCATTTGAATATTCATATTCATCTATAATATCTTCTATCTTATCAATATATATTTTGTTTTTATATCTTAGTATTATTGGAGTATCACCTAAAACTGAATCTGAAGCAACTAATTCATTCTTTTCCCATAGTTCATTAAAAACATCATAATAATGTTGATACATTAATAATTTAGAATAATCTAATATAGCTTGTCCTAAATAAATAGGTTTATTAAATGTAACAGAAGTAACATTATTTACAATTGCAACAAGGTTATCATTGAATATAACTGAATCTTTAAAATTAGGTTTATTTATATATTTTTTTACTTCTTCTCTATCGGTAAGTAATTTAATCTCATTTCTTCCTCTTATATTTTCTAAAGTCTTTCCATAGAAACTATTATTCATTAATTTCCAAAGATCCTTTTCAAAGTTAGATGTTGATTTAGTTCTTTGTTCAGTGTTAAAATCAATATATTTCTTTAACCAATCTGATTCTTCAAATGAAATTGTTCTATAAACTTTTGTAACTTTCATTCCTAATTTTATATACTCTTTTAAAATTGAGTGATGTATAATATATTTCTTTTTATCTTTTAAAGTAAGAAATAATTTTTCTTCTTTACCTAATGGTTTATCTCCTAATAATTTTAATTGATAAGGAGAAAGATCTTCTTTCTTTATACACATCTTTTCAGGTGCTAAAGGATATTTATTTGTTTTCTTTTTACATTCTTTTGTATACTTTAAATCACATTCTACTATACAACCTCTACCTTTTGGTAACTTTTGAGACATTCCCATCCATAAAGATTATTAGATTAAATATAATAAAATTTTTTTCTAAGAATGTAGATAAATCTCCACCATTATTTAATATTTCTTTTGCTTCTTTTTTTTCATATTCATCTAAAATTCTTTTTCCTCCATTATAATTAGGAGTATATTTGTTAAAAGCTTTTACATGTCTAGGACCTAATACTCCTGAAAATCCTCCTCTTATTCCTTTTTCAAACATTTGCAACATATCTATATCAGTTAATAATTCTAACTCTACTCCAGTATATTTTAGTCCACATTGCCATGTTAATCCTGGAGCAGAGTAACAATAACAAGGATCTATTTCATGATGTTTTAAGAAGAATTTTCTAAACTTTTCAAATGCATCAGCTAAGATTAAAACATCTTTTTTAAATATAATTCATGATAATCTTTTAAAGATTTACATTTATAATGATTGAAAACTCTTTGAGCATGTTGATATTCTTTTTTAGATATTCCTTCTTGTTTAAGTGTAGAATAAAACTTTTCTATTGGTGGTAATTGTTTTTCTTCTAATCTTTTAATAGAATCTATATATTCATATGGGTAAACCCCTTTTTGTTTTAATAGTGAAACACTATTAAACTCTTTTTCTAAAATGGGAAATTCATCCATTGATTCAGCTATCCCTGCTAACCCTTTACTCATAAATCTATAAGAATCTAAGAATCTTAATTTTTTATAATATGATCCATAATCTATAGAAATTTTCTGAACTTTTTGAAAGAAGTTTTACTTTATTATATTCATCAATTAACCTTAAAAAATACAGGTATTAACTTTGTTACTTTACCTTCTTTTGTATTACATGATTGACATGCTGCTCCTCTATATTTCCCAGAAAGATGATTATGTTCTCTTACTTTACCAGTAACATGTTTTTCAAAACCTTTTTCACAAATATAACATTCAGTTGCTTCTTGAAATTCATCTTCTTCATACTTATTTAATATTGGTTTTTTCTGTTCATTAAGATAGATCTTATAATTTATTTCTTTAAATATCTTTATTACTTTTTCTACATATTTTTCTATTACATCATTTCCAACATATGAAAAGTATTGTGATTTATATATATTTGGATAATCAGATTTAACATATATTCCATAACTATTTACTTCTTGTTTAAATATTTTATTTGTAATTTTCTGGATTTGGTTGAATAGTAGATAATGGAATATTATTTGATTCAAAATCACAATATAAAATTTTTAATGTTCATTATCATAACATATTTCTTTATGATTAATTAATGTTATTTCTCTTTGAAATCCTTGTAAACAATTTCTACATGTAAATTGTTTATGATTATTCTTATAACGAAAACTATCTAAATTTTTAATTAAACAATAATGGGTATTTTCATTACTTTCAATGTATAAGAGATCAACTACATTTTCGGAACTTTGTATGGAACTTTGTTCCAGCTGCTTTGCATTTTCCAGCTGTGAAACATTGTTTGAAACATAAACTGGATATAAAGATTGTCTATTAGATTGATCTTCTAATGCGAAAACATTTATAATTAAATTATTTTGTCTCTCTACTTTTGGAATATCTTTTATAGCTACAGGATATTCAATCCCATCCATATTAAGTTTATTTTCATATGGTTTATATTTTGTCACTCTTTCTTTGTTATCATCTGCAGGGAATAACTTTGATAGTATTGCCCAGAGAAAACATTTATTATCTTTTTTATTTTGAACATTAATAATATTACTTGATTTAAATGAAGCTTTTTGATAATTATATTTATATTGTTTTACTTCTACACTTTTAATATTTCTAAAAACAAAACCAGATCCACTTTCTTGAAATTCATCTATCCAAGCTTTAAATTTATCTATTAAACTATTATAGAATTCTTTTATATTATTTTGTGATTGAATAACTTGAACAGGGTGAGAGTAATGACTTTCTATTATATCAAGAGCTAAAGGGGTTAAAAATTCACTTGTTATTATTATTTTTATTTTCAAAGGAAACTGATTAATAACTATTCTTTTTCTTAATAACTTAATATATTCAATTATATCTTCTTCATCTATATCATCAATAGTTTTTTCATCAATGAGATCTTTAAATTTTCTTGGTCTCATTTTAAAAGAAATAAATTTTAATTAGGTGTTTCACTGTGTTTCACTGTACTTTGTAGCGGTTCCCGAGTTGTTCCATAATGCTCCGCAGCCATATGATAATTTTTCATATAATCAGGATTTCTAACAATAAACTCTTGATACGCTTTTTTATACTTTTCTTTGTTGTTTTGATAATGTTTTTGTTGATTAGGCTTAAGACATTGTTTACATACAGATTTAATACCAAATCTTCTTCCTGTTTGTTTATAATATTCACTTAGTAGTTTGTATTCTTTACATTTTGTACAAACTTTTCGATCTGCCATTTTTTAAGAAAACAAATTTAAGCTATTTAAAAATGGATCACCCAAAAATATATTGTTTACGTTGTAAAAAGAATACTGAAAATAATTCAGTAGAACAAGTAACAACAACCAATAATAGACAAATGTTAAAAGCTAAATGTTCTGAGTGTGGATCTAAGAAAAATAGATTTATAGGAACAAATGGTTTCACCAAAGGGGATAAATTAGCAGATGAATTACATCATAGAGTTATAAAGAAATTTCCTAAAAGACGTGTTTTTGTTGATTCAATAGATAAAATATGGGCTGTTGATTTAGTAGATATGCAACAATATTCAAAACAAAATAAACACTATAAATATTTATTAGCAGTTATAGATGTTTTTAGTAAATATGGTTGGTTAATTCCATTGAAAAATAAAACAGGAGTAACAGTAAGTGAAGCATTTAAAACATTATTTGAAGAAAGAAAACCAATTTTTATTTGGTCAGATAAAGGATCTGAATTTTATAATCGACAAGTAAAAGAATTATTAAATGATAATAACATAAAATTATATTCAACTGAGAATGAAGAAAAATCTAGTGTAGTAGAACGTTGGATAGGAACTATGAAACAACATATGTTTAAATATTTTACTGCTCATGAAACTACTAAATATTATGATGTATTAGATCAATTAGTTAAAGATTATAATAATACAATTCATTCTTCAATTAAAATGACACCTGTTGAAGCAAGTAAATCAGAAAATACATTAACAGTGTATGAAAATTTATATCCAGAAGAAGAAAAGAAAATTAAGAAACCTAAATTTAAAGTTGGAGATAGAGTAAGAATAACAAAAAAGAAAGGTAAATTTGAAAAGGGTTATACTACTCGTTGGACTAGAGAAATATTTGTAATTGAAGAAGTTTTAAATACAAATCCTGTTACTTATAAAATAAAAGATTTAAAAGGTGAAGACATTGGTTTTTATGAACAAGAATTACAGATAACTGAGTTTTAAATCTTTTAATAAAACCAAGTAGTACACTTAAAATGTACATCTGTTATGTTGTAGTCTTCATTTGTGAGTGCTTGTAAGTCTACTCGAAGTTGTCCCTGAAAATAGAATATAATAAACTGTATTAATATACTGTAACACCGTTAAGAAAAATAACGGTGTTAATTTAAATAATTTCCTAACTTCCGGGTATTAATATACTGTAACACCGTTATTTTTCTTAACGGTGGTGGTGTAAATTATTCTCTTAAGTACTGTAACACCGTTATGAGACATATAATTGTAAATACATTCTAGAAAGCAATTGCATTCTAATCTTAACAGAACACAAAATATTAAATAAAATGTAGTACTTACATGGTTTAGCTTTTGATTTGCCTTTTTTAGAAGTTAAGAGGCAAGGTAAAACGTCTTCTCACCACTGTTAATTTGAAACGAAAGACCGCACCAGTCTGATCGCTCTATGTTTACAGGTATGTTATGACAACGTCCTGGCAACGTTAATCGATTTAGTCTATTCATACTACGCTGTCTATTTGCTTTCGATCCATAAGTGTTATTTACCTAATATTGGATTTTCAGTTTATAAATAGATATTGGGAAACCTTTATGTGTTCGCAAGCATAAAATTTTTATTTTTTTTCATTGTTGTTTTTTTTAAAAATTTACACATGTGTTTTTTAAATTTTATATTAGTGTGATTTTTTTGATTTTTTTTAACTAATAGTAGTATAGGTATTGAATGTGACTGCTTTTTGGGGGTTTACACATGATAAGCCAGACGCGCGGATTAGCGCGTCTGGGTTTTGAAGTGTGTTAGACCCGCAGTGAGCTAGACACATTCAATACCTATACTACTAGCGGCCCTACAATCGCCCGTGATCCAAACATTAGCATGTTTTAAGTATTCGCACATTTATTTATACCAAACACGTTTAATACGTTGTTATACAGTATGTTTCTAAAAGAAATGATATCATCATCTACTGTGATGCTTGACGAAATCACATTTGTAACAATATCATTTAATGACGACATGATAGTGTTGATATAATGATTGGGGGAGGTGACACTATATTTAAGATATGTAAAGTTAGTCAATCAAGCTTTTAACGAAAATTTCGACAAAATGAACTGAACATCAACGTGTGATATGTCAGCGGAAGCCTCGACGCAGTGTTTATGGAACCAATGGATAGTTCCCTGACCCTAACTTTTATTTGAATATAAATAGGTTTGGCCACAAACAATGACATGTGCTCCTTTGTTAACATCGTGTTTGTGGGACAAAATCTAACTTTAATCTATTGTTAAGATATGCTAATAGGTGGGTCATGGAACTATGCATTACAAGAAGTATCACACTTAACTTGATCTCCTAAACAAGCATGTAAATTACATACATAGTAATTTTAAATACTATTTTTAGCTCACCTGAGCAGAACGTGCTCATGGTGAGCTATTGTGATCACCTTCTTTCCGGCCCGTGCGTGCGTCGGGCGTCAACAATTTTCTTTAAACAACATCCCTAAACCACTTGGCCAAATTTAATGAAAATTGCCTGGGATGTTCCTTGCATGAAGCTCTACAAAAGTTCTTCAAATGGTTCCGGTCCGTTGCATGGGTCACAGGAGCTGAGATCTTTAAGTCTTCTTCTCCGAAACCGCAAGGCCTAGAGCTTAGATATTTGGTGTGTGGCATTGTCTTACCAAGTTTGTTTAAATCATGACCCTGGGATCGAAATTGGCCCCGCCAAAAGGGTCACTTGATTTTACTTATATACGAAAAATTAGAAACCACAAGGCCTGGAGTTTAGATATTTGATGTGTGGCATTGTCTTATGGACCATTACCAAGTATCTTATGGACCATTACCAAGTTTGTTCAAATCATGATGGGGTCGAAATTTGCCCTGCCCAGGGGTCACTTGATTTTACATAGACTTCATAGACTATACAAGAAAAATTAGAAAAATCGTCTTGTCAGAAACCACAAGGCATGGAGTTAAGATATTTTTTGTATAACATTGTCTTATGGACATCAACCAAGTTCGTTCAAATCATGGCCCTGGGGTCAAAATTGGCCCCGCCCCGAGGGTCACTTGATTTAACATAGACTTGTATAGTCTTTAAGCCGTTTTAACATTGAATTTAAGCTTTCACTAATGTTTTTTGTCACTGCAGAATACGAACTGAATAATTCCTTTTCTTCCAGAATCCACCTAGCCGAATATGTTTTAAGCGTGAATAAGTTTTCGAAATAGGTACAAATGATTCACTCCATGCTAATTTTAACTCATTCAAAAAATATCGTCACGTGTACCTCCATGTTTAGAGAGAGACCCAAAATTTTGTATCGCTGAAAATGTAATTCCAACAGTTTACAACTTTTGCATTTTCTAATTTATTTTTCGAATTTATTTTCGAATGCCTTTATTATAGCCTGTTCCCGGTCTGATATTATTGTGACATTGGCAGAATTCAAATTTGGAATATATTTAGCTAAGATTTCAACAAAACTCTCGTGACAACTTTGAAACTTTCTTTCATGCAACATAAAAGCTACGTAAAAGCTAGGTATAAATGGATTTTCTTTAAATATTGGGTGTTGTATAGCAACAGTTGATACATAAAATCGCGTAAGTTAAATGTACTATCATAAAAATATCAACATATGAGTCTTTAAGTTGTATTAACTTTTTTACTTCACTGAAAAGCTTTGTATTTCCAACCTCAAGATCTGGTGTAGTTTTAATACTTAATATGTAACCATCTAACTGAGTAACTAACAGATGTAAAGCGAACATTGCATCATGAGAAAGTAATGAGAAAGTTTGTTCTTATTTATGACGGATTGTTGTTTCAAATTTCCTGGTGTATCTACTCCTAGTTTAGTTTTGGGTGATCTTTCGGATTGTATTTTACTTACAATGTGCTTAGGGTCACCTGTTGTATTTGAAAGTTTTACTAATTCTTTTATTTATGAGGGTTCATACGCTTGAATGGTCTTACAGTTGTTTTTTTCTGTTTTCATGTGGCATTGACTTATATGCGCTAGCGTTGCCATATTTAGCGATAACTGTTTTCCCATTATAATCATCTGACTCGTATCTGAAAATATGCTTTTGAAAATCATCACTTACAACTTTTAAATATTTTACTCTCAAAACTTTTTCCTTCATATCTATATCCTTTCCTCCCAATGTGCTGCCACGTGTAGCCATCTGCTTTCCAGGCTTCTTTCTATCTGATAGATAGGACTCCAATTTACAAGAGACCTCACCATAAGACAACATTCTTGTTGTAGTCGAGAACTTGGGTACGTCTGCTCCACCACCTACGAATTTCAATGGTTCATCTGTGCTCAGGTATTATCTGCTGTCCGACTCGCAGAGAAACACCTTATCACTTTTTCGCGCATTCTGTTGTTGACACTCCTTGGAAGATGGTGGTGATGATGAACGTCTAGCAGCCTTGTCATCTGTTGCAGGCCTGGTAGATTGATCCTTTCTACACGAGCGATGTGCATGGAACATTCTTGAGGGTTGTCGTGGGTGCAGACGGTAGGTCCCGGATTACTTCGTAGACTCTCTGGAAATAAATGCATTTGTGATATTTTTTGATGATTTATGCATGATAATTTGCTGCAGAAAATAAAAATGCAGAGGATTTATGCATGAGTTGTTACTGATGATGCTGCTAAAAAACTGAGGATTTATGTTCTTTTTTTTTTTGCATTAGTTGTTGCTGTTGATGATGAAAATGCGCACTATTGAAAAGGTCACTTACCGATTTAGATGGTACAACCTTGTATAACTCCAATCCATCTTTAAGAAATTCACACACAGTAAATCCCCGAGTAAGAAAACACTGGACACTTAGAAAATTTCTAGGTATTTAATTCACATTGATGACATCTCTTTGTTTAATTGTGACTTAGTTTATTTCCAAAATATTCGCAAAATCCAAGATGAAGGCTATCGTTTTTGCTCTAGGGACTGCCGGCGGTTACTAATGTTTCATTAATATGTGATTTGTCCACAGAAATATTTACCGGCCATTAATACATTAGGTGTTAAGATTTATTTTGAAATAATTCCTTTCCACAGATGGTTGATATTGCACAGAAATACAATGGATATCAAAAGTTTACTTCCTTCTCTGTAGAAAGCGTTCTGCCATCGCCGTGCATGCGTACCTGCAATTCGTGTGTACATGTACTCGTAAAGTTAACAAGAGGGCCATGATGGCCCTATATCGCTCACCTGAGTACCACTGCTCTAAAGGACCAATCTTAGTAGAAGGTTACCCATAGAACATCTGTGCCAAAACATTTTAAAATCTGGCCAGTAGTTTTGGAACAGAATTCTTTAAGTTTGCACTAAATACATTTCAGGCAAATTAGCCCCACGCCTGGCGGCAATGTTTTTTTCTTCCGAATCTGTTTACCCTAGGAACACATGTACAAAAACATGGAAATCTGGCCAGTAGTTTTTAAGGAGATTAAGGAGATGGAGATGATTTTTTTTTCTTTCCTTTCCGTTCTACATGGATCAAGTTTATTTTAGCAACTGTTGTGAAGGTTCACTCAAGGACCATCCCTGTCAAGTTTAATCGAATTCTGTCCAGCGATTTCTGAGATGTCGTTTAAAGATTTCACTATATTCATAAACGGCAAATTAAGCCCGCTCCTGGCGGCCACGTTTTGTTTCCGGATTGATTTTAGCAATCTTGGTAGAGGTTTACCCAAGGAACATCTGTTCCAAAACATTCTGAAATCTGGCCAGTAGATTTGAAGGAGATGATTTTAAAGCTTGTTTTTTTTTCTTTCTGTTTTTATATTTTTAACTCACCTGAGCACAACGTGCTCATGGTGAGCTACTGTGTTCGCCTTTTGTCCGGCGTGCATCCAGCGTCAACAATTTCCTTTACAGCATCTCCTGCTAAACCACTTGGTCAAATTTGATGTTCCTTGCATGAAGCTGTACAAAAGTTATTCAAATGGTTCCGGTCCGTTGCATATTTGGTCACAGGAGCAAAAAAAGGTTTTTAAATTGAAATCTTTAAATATCTTCTCCGAAACCGTAAGGCTATTTGGTGTGTGGCATTGCATTATGGACCATTTCCAAGTTTGTTCAAATCATGACCCTGAGGTCGAAATTGGTCCCGCCCCAGGGGTCACTTGATTTTCCATAGACTTATATAAGAAAAATCTCCTTGTCTCCTTGTATTAAAAAGGTTAATCTCCTTGTCTCCTTGTATTAAAAAGGTTAACTTTTTGCATTTTAGCTCCATATTTAAGAAACAATCTTGATCAAATGTATACATAATGTTAATCAACAAAGCTTTATTATGCCTTGTGTGGGAGTCATGGTCCATATTACTTAAGGTTGCCTTTTGAGCAGTGGTACTCAGGTGATCGATATAGGGCCATCATGGCCCTCTTGTTAAAATAAAATGGTGTTGGTTGCCAGAGCTCTACATGGACCAAGTTTATTTGTGGAGGGTACTAAAGGATGACACACGCCAAGTTTCATAGAAGATATTTGAAGACGGGCGCAGGGTGATCCTAACAGCTCACCTTGAGCAAGTTGTGCTCTGGTGAGCTTAAACAAGAGGGCCATATGGCCATTGATCGCTCATAAGATTATATCATCTGATTTTAAACTATACGAGTCATCATTCGAGTCATTTGATTTTACAGTGTACTTGGTTTCGTCCGGCAGCAACCAGATCTTAAGTTTCAGATACAAAGAATTCTTTATTAAATCAACCATCTGAGGCCTCAGTTTTCATGGGGTCATGATTTGATCAAACTTCCATTCTAGTCGAGGAATAATTCTGGTATGAGACCATAATCATAATCATAGGTGCAATATAAGAGATCTGATGTCTGAAGATTACTTCCAAAAGAGAAGAATTTCTCATTTTTTTCTATATTTTTTTTCTATGATATACATGTATAAGGAAACTATATAAGGAATTAAACGAACCCTTGGCGGCCTCATTTTTAAGGGATCATCTTTATTTAAGCAAATTGCTAGACATTCATGAGGTGACTATTTGTGCCAATGAAAATTCTGACCATTGGTTTCATAGAAATTATTTGAATTTTATATAGTGTATATAAGGAAGCTAGCTGACCCCCTAGGGACATCAATTTTCAAGGTATCATATTTATTTTAGCAATTATGGTAGCCATTCATGAGGGGACCATTTAAGATGTTTGACGACGACGGTCGCAAGGTGATCCTAATAGCTCACCTTGAGCACGTTTTGCTCACCTAAAACGAACACCATATTGCATGACCAGACGAGGAATAACATAGAACAAACTACCAAATAACGGGCTGGAGAGAGTATTTCTTTAATGCCAAAAGCTTAGAATCGTCAAGCCTCTTTTCCAATGAATCATCAACATAACCGTCTTTACTGTTTTCACCTTTCCAGCTACCATGACGTTTCCAGCAACGTTCATTAACACCAAAATTAGCGGCGGCTGCTGTGCCCCCAGACAAGAGAGAATGTAAACCGTGAAGCATAAGTTTCCCTATCCTAACTTATTGACTTATCTTAGTTAATTAACTTGCTGAATCCCCGTAATCGAAAACATGGTCGAAACAAAAATGTTGAAAAAAAATGTTGTATCCACTGTGGGCTTATTGGTGACATCTAAATAACGTTTTAGCATAACATACGGCACGCCACATTATTCCCTTGGCCACTAGAATTTCTCTGCCGAACCTGTGCTTATCAGTTCTACTTTTACGAATGTATAAAGAAAAGTTGATTTTCTGAGAATTATATGTCATTACAATGTAACCCATAACTCATCGAATCTAAGAAATGCTGAGAAACCTAATACAATCATACAAAGGTCTCCGACTATCAGAATGTCTGTACTGCTAATATATATTTAGCGCACATAATTCTATTAACATTTCCTTATAAATCGGCTCTTTCTTATTAACAGGTTTCGACAACATACGCTTAGTGGAATGTAATACATTTAACACAAATAAGTTCTCAGTAGGATCAGGTAAATTAATCGTAGAGTGCGCTCATTTGATTGCAAACACAGTTGCAGAAATAACGTAATAACAAGATTTTTTCTCTATCAAGCCTTTCAGATAAAGAGCAATACATATAGGCGACGCTGGAATAGATGATCCATCTATGATTTCATCAAAGTTATGAAAGTCTCCCACTTTTAAAATACATTTATGTAAAACAAAATCTTTGCAATCTTTGCGTAAGTACTATCACTCTTGGAATCCATCATCTCTGATAAACCTTTTTAGGAACCAAACTCTTCAGCGTTGGGTCTTCAATGCCCGCTGTTGATCCCATCTATAGTTTTTCTCGGGTTAAATCTACATAAGTAGAATAAAATGTTACTAATGGAACTATTCTTATAGCAATTAGTTCAAAGCTTAACTGTCTGCCATCAATTTATCAGTTTTGTCCCTGCCTCTTGTCGTTAGAACTTCAGGCTGAAACATTACATAGTAGCTAATAAACCCGGCCATTTCAGATCTTCGTGGTCACAAAACAAGCCAGAAAGACGCTGAACGTCAAGCAGGTATAACCAAAGTACAATAACACTTTTGTTTTTAATTTTACTTAAACAGAGCAAAAAAGGCCTTGGGGACCAACATTGATCAAACGCATCTATACCAGACGTATTGGGACACCAGAATTTGTAATTTTACATTTCCATTGTTTGTAATCGCAAGCAAATCGACCACAAGTATGCCTGTCCAACTTAGCTTCAAGAACTTTGAAAACCCAGTCCACAATTGGCTTTGAAAATAAGCTCCATAGTTACTTGCTCTTGGAACCATATGAGACAACAATGATATATCGTTCTGCCCACAAACATAGTAAATCGTTACAGCTACGCCTTGTAAAAACAGCTTCTTGCTAACATTTTTCAGAATTAACAAACATTTTATCTAAATTTAGCATTTCTGTTTGACTTTTGAGGATCTTGACTGAGGTAAATAGGGACCTACATACAGCTTCCAATTCACGCCAAGTTGAACTTAATGCGCACTCTTACTCTGACCATGAACCTATCACATCGTTATTTTCATCGCCGTCTATGTAACTTCCTAATATAGACCCACTGGCGTCAGCAAAGACACTTTCTCAACTCTGCTACAGACCCTCACTGCGTGGGTTCGAATCCCGGCAGGGTCATTCGGATATTCATGTGAGGAAGCCTTCCAGCTGGCTTGCGGTAGGTATGTGGTTCTACCCGGATGCCTTCGTGCATTCGGGGTCTTCCTCCACCTGTAATTAGCTGGACGTCGCTATGTGACTGAAACACTGTCGAAGCGACGGTAAACTCATATAGTCAAGTCAACTCTGCTAATTCATTCATCGGTTACTTTTAAATTCACGGACTCCATATACCAAACACAACCCCAAACTTGGGTGGCCAATGACATTCTCTTCTGCAAGCAAAAACCCAAATTCTTCTTTTCCATAAGTACTAACAATCAAAGCTTTTAGCCACCAAGCCATCCTCCAAAAATAAAACTCCTTTAAAACCCTGTGGATCATTCAACAATGTAGAATTAATTTCGGACTTACTTTTGGATAAAGGATATCTATTGGATTGCTCAGGTTAAATCTAAATTTTATCAATCAATCAAGGATCAAACTAATTTGTTATAATAATTTTAAGACACTGTATGTTGTGATATGAATATTGATATTTGTTACTTGTTTATAATTAAAATATATTTAGTTAACTAGTTTGTTGCTGGCTTTTCTTTGTTGCGCCATTTCATCAAATTGGTCGTAACAAATTGGGGGCTCGTCCGGGTTAAAACAATTTTCATCTAGAATTTTTGACATAATTTTAAAGGGACATACCTATTTTTTGGAGTATTTAATAAAAAGGACATACTTATATTTTAACTCAATATTTGAAATTTAACGTTGCTTTTGTTTTCTTTTGTAAAACCGGCAGCAAACTATCATGGCATTCAATTTGAGAAATTCATTGCTTCGCCTAACCAGGAGGAAATTCTTTTGGCAAAAAAGTCTGATTTGCTTGATATTGTTGATCATTACAAAGTGTCTGGTATAAAACCGGCTATGCGCAAACATGAAATTTTTAACATTTTAATTCAAACATTAGTGGATGAAGACACTTTGTCTTATGATTTTTTATCTTTAGTAAAAGAAAGTTCATCAGATTTAGAATCAAAAATTCAGTTAGAGAAAATGAGGTTAGAAAAAGAAGAAAGAGAACTTGAAATCAATTAGACTTAGAAAAATTGGGATTAGAGGAAAGAAGAGAAGAAAGGGAATTTAAATTAAGATTGAAAGAATTTGAACAGGCAAATCAGGCTACAATTTTCACAAAACCCTTTGATGTGACTAAATATATAAGACTTGTTCCTCCATTTCAAGAAAAAGATGTTGACAAATATTTCTTACATTTTGAAAAAGTTGCAGAAAATTTAAAGTGGCCAAAGGAACATTGGACTTTACTTTTACAAAGTGTACTGACAAGAAAAGCTCGTGAAATTTACACACAAGTATTGAACAGTGTTCTGATTATGACAAAGTTAAAGAGCAAAAAAAATAGTAAACAAGTTTATCTAGAACAAAAAACAATTATTTGATCGCTGGTGTTTATCTAAGAAAATAGAACAAAGTCATGAAAAATTACGTCAGCTCATGCTCGTTGAAGAGTTTAAACATTGTATTCAACCTGATGTTAAGTCCTTTCTCGATGAAAAACAAGTCGAAACTTTAGAAGAAGCTGTCCGATTGGCTGATGACTATTCTCTGACTCATAAAGTCTCATTTATAAACAAAACTAGGCCCACTCCCACACTGAGTAATACTAGAAGTACTAGTTCTTATCAATTTGCCAATTCTCAAAACGGCAATTCTACTGGCGGTTCAAGTCAGTTCAAATTTCACAAGCCAAAACCAGCTTCTGAAAATAAACCCTTATCCCATCTTGTTTGCAATTATTGCAAAAAGACTGGTCTCTTATTTCAGACTGTTTTAAACTTAAAAGGAAGCAGTCTGGTGATGATGTTAAACCCACCGGTCTTACCCCTTTTAAATCAAGGCCACAGATTTGTGTCAAAAGTAACACTTTTGATAAGGTCATTGAACCTGTTTCATTTGTTCAGGCAAAAGAGCCTATTCATAATGTTTTGGTTTCAGAACCTAGATCGGATTCTGTTATGGAGGTTTATGAGCCATTCATTTCTGATGGTTTTGTGTCACTTGAAAGGATTTATGCCCACCTACCCCTATTAAGATTTTGAGGGACACAGGAGCTTCTCAATCCCTTATTTTAAAAGATGTCCTGCCTTTTTCTGAGAAGACTTCTTCTGGGGAAAGTGTCCTTGTTCAGGGTGTAGAGTGCGGATTTTTAAATGTACCCCTCTATAATGTTTATCATCCGCCTTGGTTACTGGGCCAGTGTCTGTTGGTCTTAGATCTTCATTTCCATTTAAAGGTATTCATTTGTTGCTAGGCATGGCTTAGCTGGGATAAGGTTGTGGTTAATCCACTTGTAACTGACACACTTTCATAGACAGTATACCTGATCCTATTGAGCAGGAAATTCCTGATCTTCATCCTTCATGTGCAGTTACTCGAGCTATGGCAAGAAAAGCCATTAGTGACACGGTTAATAAAGCCGTTAATAGTGACGAAAATGTCACTTCTGGTGTTGACTTAGCTGACACTTTCATATGTCAAATTTATAATGAGGCAAATAGCCCATTTTTGAATCATGTGAGTACATCGCATTCTAATGAGTCAACAGTTCCTTTAGATGACCATGCTTCAAAATTGCAAAGTCATGATTTACGGTCAAGGTCACAACTTATTCAGGATCAAAATAATGACCCTGATATTTCATGCTTGTTCGAAAAGTTTTTACCTGAGAACGAGATTTCACGTGTTCCAGTTGGATATTATGAAAGAGACGGTGTCCTTATGAGAAAATGGAGACCACCTGCTGTTTCAGCCGATGATGAATGGACGGTTAACCATCAGATTGTAGTTCCAAAGCAATATCGCGAGGGAATACTTAGTCTGGCTCATGAAACACCCATGTCAGGCCACTTAGGTATAAACAAGACTTATAACAAAATCTTGAATCACTTCTTCTGGCCTGGTTTAAAATCAGATGTTTCTCATTACTGTAACTCTTGTCATACATGTCAAATGGTGGGTAAACCAAATCAAACAATTCCCAAAGCAGAGTTACATCCTATTCCTGCATTTGAGGAACCGTTTAGTAGAGTTCTCATTGACTGTGTTGGACCTCTGCCCAAACAAAGTCAGGGAATGAGTATCTTTTGACCATAATGTGTGCTTCGACTCGTTTTCCTGAAGCAGTGCTTTTGCGAAATATAAAGTCCAAGACCATTGTTAAAGCCCCTGTGAAGTTTTTTTTTACTTTTGTTGGTCTTCCTAAATCAGTTCAGTCTGATCAAGGCTCAAATTTCAATGTCAGGCATATTTCAACAAGTCATGCATGAATTAGGTATTCATCAATATAGGTCTTCTACCTATCACCCTGAAAGTCAGGTGCTTTAGAAAGATTTCATCAGACATTGAAAAACATGATTAGGACATACTGTTTTGACACAGAGAAGAACTGGGATGAAGGTATCCCTTTGCTCCTGTTTGCTGTTAGAGAGTCTGTTCAAGAGTCACTTGGCTTTAGTCCATTTGAAATTGTGTTTGGTCACACTGTACATGGACCATTAAAAATGCTTAAAGACAAATTCTTGTCCGATGATAAGTCATCATCTTTGAATTTATTACAGAATGTTTCTGACTTCCATGATAGATTGTCAAAAGCTTGCGAAATGGCAAGATCTAATCTTCATCTAGCTCAGGACGAAATGAAGCAGAAATATGACATTAAAACTCAAAACAGAAATTTCAAACCAGGTGATCAGGTTCTTGCTTTGTTGCTAATTCCAGGCAAACCATTTCAAGCCAGATATTTTGGTCCATATCTAATTGACAAGAAAATCAGTGATCTTAATTATGTCATCCTGACTCCTGGGAGGCGAAAACAAAAACAAATGTGCCATGTCAATATGTTAAAAAAATACATTGATAGAAATAACAAAACTATTGTTAAACCTGTGTCAGTATTTAAACCTGTCCCACTTGAACCAGATAACCATATTACTTGTGGTGTTAATGTGATCCTTGTCCGCTTAAATTAAACATTTTGAGGAACATTGACAAGAAATTAATTCATCTGGAGTCATTACAACAGACACAACTCAAAGAACTTGTTCTAGAATATGAACATTTGTTTCCGGATATTCCCACACGGACTGATAAAATATATCATGATGTAATTGTCGAAAGTGATGGATCAGTCAAACAACATCCATACAGAATGAATCCGGCGAAACAAAATTATTAGAAAAAATGAAGTTAAGTATCTTCTTGAAAATGACTTCATCGAACCAAGTCAAAGTAACTACAGTTCCCCATGTATTCTTGTACCAAAACCAGATGGCACGTATCGGATGTGCACTGATTACCGTAAAAAGTTTGACTTATTGAAAGGATTCTGGCAGGTCCCTTTTACAGATCGTGCCAAAGAACTGTCAGCATTTATTACACCCGATGGGCTCTATCAGTACAAAGTAATGCCTTTTGGTATGAAAAATTCACCGGCCACCTTTCAACGGCTCATAAATAGTGTTATATCCTGCCTTGACGGTTGTGATGCTTACATCGATGATGTCATCATCTATTCCGACACATCTGAGGAACATGTGAGGATCATCAGAGAATTCTTCAACATATTAAGTGATGCAAAGTTGACCATCAACCTGGCTAAAAGTGAATTTTGTCATGCATCATTAAGTCATGCATCATTAATATTTTTAGGACATGTTGTGGGACAGAGTCAAGTTAAGCCTGTGAATGCAAAAGTTGAATCAATTTCAGAATTTCTAATACCTTTATGTAAACATAAAAGACAGCTGATGCGATTTCTTGGTTTGGCTTGATATTACAGAAAATTCTGTAAGAACTTTTCAGAAATTTCTGAGCCTTTGACAAATCTTTTTAAAGAAGGTAAAACCTTTGTTTGGAATCATTACTGTCAAATAGCATTTGAAAAATTAAAAGCCATACTCAAGAGCGCACCAGTTCTATTAGCACCATATTTTAATAAATGTTTCAAGCTAGCTGTGGATGCTAGTGATGTTGGTGCTGTTCTGTTACAAGAAGACAATAATGGAGTTGACCACTCTGTTTGTTATTTTTCAAAGAAATTTAACAAACATCAAAGAAATTACTCTACAATAGAAAAAGAGTGTTTTGCTCTTGTACTTGCTGTTCAACATTTTGAAGTTTATTTGACTTCATCACAAAAACCAATTGTTGTCTTTAGTGATCACAATCCTTTAAGTTTCTTGTCTCAAGTTTAAGAACAAAAATCAAAGATTGTTAAGGTGGAGTTTGATGTTGCAAGAATTTGACCTTGATGTTAAACATATTAGGAAATGACAATATCATTCCAGATGCTTTGTCACGTGTGTGCATTTAAATTATGTTTGAAATTATATCTTATCTAGGCATGTTTCATTTCTCTTGTTTACTCTATACTGCAATTTAATTTGTGTTTATTGTATTTGATATTGTAATCATAATAATCTAAAAAGATATATTACATTTTTTTTTCTTTAGGTGGGGAGGTGTTACATATTACACCTAATCTAGTTATGTATACACATCACTGTAGAGGGAACTCCCTATAACTTGTTTTAAGTTACTAGTTTTCTTCTGGAGTGATCTATTAGGCGATCCCTATTCTAAAAATAACTTGTTTACTGGTATATTTGTTTACTGGAACTTTCTTTCTTTCTATGGAAAATTCTAGAAGTCTTATGTAACCTGTTTACACTTTAGAACATTCTTTTTTGAAGATAGAGGTTGTTTCTGATTGCCAAGTATATATAAGGAAGGGGGTTTTAGGGAGAGGAGACTGGTAGACTTGTTTTAGAAGACTTGTTTTTGGCAGCAATTCATCAAGTGTGGGTCATTCAACAGTGTGGAATTAATTTCGGACTTCATTTGGATAAAGGACATATCTATTGGATTACTCAGGTTATATTTAAATTGTATCAATCAGACAAGGATCAAACTAATTTGTTATAATAAATTTTAAGACACTGTATGTTGTGATATTCATATTGATATTTGTTACTTGTTTATAATTAAAATATATTTAGTTAACTAGTTTGTTGCTGGCTTTTCTTTGTTGCGCCATTTCATCAAATTGGTCGTAACAACAAAAACCTAAAAAGCTACCCTTATCCAGATTACACTGTTGTCATGCTTCAGTGATTAATCAGATAATCACTGAAGCATCCCAAAAACGAATAAGTGTTCCCTATCAAATTTTGAGTAGTATATAACTTACATAGGCAGTGTATTCAATCTGGGCCAAGGGATAGTGGCTCGTACTCCGAACAGACAAATCAAAATTTCACAAGCTATTCAGTAAATAGTGAACAAAGATTTCTCTACCGCCTTCTGGGTCTAATGTCATCGATGTCATGCATCGAAACAGTGCAAAACGCTCGGCTCCATGTGACACCAGTTCACTTACAATTACATCTTTATTTTTGGAAACCGATTTCAAGAGACTAACCTCCCTTAACAAAACATCTTCTTGTGTTGGTTACACCCAGTTAATATTATACAGGGCAAATCTTTTCTTCCATGGTCAGCAAATTTCATTCTCCAAACAGATGCTTCAATGAGTGGGTGGGGTGCATGCCTAGGGACCCAGATGGTACAAGGTTTTTGGTCTAACAACCAGAAAGAATATAACACAATAAATTGTCTGGAGATGGAAGCAGTGTTTATTGCTTTAAAAAGGTTTATACATGTATTAAAAGGTCAGAATGTCTTGATTCGCTCAGACAACTCCTCAGTTGTTTAGATATATCAACAATACCCCGGCAATGGAACAAGGTCTCCTTCCCTTTGTATACAAGCCTGGCACCTGTGGCAGTTGCAATACAGGGCGGAACAAGGTCTCCTTCCCTTTGTATATACAAGCCTGGCACCTGTGGCAGTTTCAATACAAAACCAAACTCAGTTGAAAGCAGCACACATTGCAGGCAAATTGAACATTCTTCCATGAAACAATTTCATTGAAAATTATTCTGATAGCTCCATTCTAGCCGAGACGACGTCGTTGGTTTCCAGATCTTCTGCAAAAATGTCAGTAGCTCATCCAGTCAAATTACCTGCATGGCCAAATCTTTTACAGCAACCAAAGTCACAAATATTTCATACGACTCCGGAGGTGTTCAAACTGACTGCATGGCTGCTATCAACAGACAATTTAGAGCAAAGGGTTTTTCGAAGAAAGTTAGAAAATTGCTTACAGCCAATTGGAGATCTGGAACACAAAAAGACTATGCTTCAAAATTTAACAGATTCCGTCGCTGGTGTAGTAGAAAACAAATTGATACATATTCGGCATCTCTAATAATTGCTGGTTTATAGATCCATGTTTTCCTCAGTTTTACAACCAGTTGAAAAATTTCCAGTCGGGAAACATCTTAAAAAATACATCACCAGACTCTTAAAAGGAGTTTTCAATTTGAGATCACCTTTAACTAAGCTTTTACCAAAATGGGATTTACCCAAAATCTTGAAAGCAATTCAAAAATATCCTTTTGAACCATTAATGAAAACATCTTTTAAATATGTAACATATGAAGCTGTTTTTCTTACAGCGATCACGACCTTCAAACGTGTCAGCGACTTACAGGCGTTAAACCTGGGAGAAGGTTCAGTTTCAGTCCAGTCTGAGGGGATAACTTTTGTTCGACAAGGGTTAGCGAAACAAGACGGACCAAATCATTGTTCTACTAAAATCTTCATACCAAAGTTTAAAATAATAAATTAATGGATCCAAAACAAGCTTTAGTAATTTACCTCAAGAAATCAGAACCTTACAGACGTAAAGATAAGAAGGATGAAACCGCCCTTTTTCTGACTGTTAATGAACATCATTTGAGGGCTTCGGCCCAAAGACTTAGCTTTCATATTGTGAATACAATTCGTGAAGAGACAAAATGAAGAAGGTGAAGGCACATTCCACAAGAGCTTTAGGTCCTTCCTGGGCACTTTACAATGGTGCTTCTATTAAATCTGTTTTAGAGGCAGCAGACTGGTCAAAAGAGACTACTTTCGTAAAATTTTATAGGAGGGAAGTAACTCAACATTTTCTCCATGAATATATTATAAATGCTAGTTGAAGGAATGAAGTTTAATTCCGACGGATTGCAGATGATTATTTTTCGCTAGAAACTAGATTCACATGATACAGTGTTTGATAGGTACTCACAAGCAGTTGGAGATATATATGTATGTTCATGGTTATACAGATACATGTACTGTAATTTAAACATGAAAAGATATAGGAAACATAACTTTATTCATAATTATACAATGAAGGACACCACTGTTAAATTAAAAGGTAGAATGGTGGAAAATACCAACCTCTTCCAAAGTGAGTAGATTGCTTTGAAATATATATCCCTATGTATGTCCCCACCAGGTGAGTATAAATAGGAGAGGAAATTATTAAATTTGTAATCACATTACAATTTTATGAATGGATTTATACTCACCTGATGGGAGCCTCCTCCCATCACCCCATGGTATTTTCAGTTTACGTTTTACTCTAGAAATAAACTGAAGTATTTGGGGTTTACATATGCGTCTTAGTGATACGGATGTGTTATTTTCGCTAGACGCTTGAAAGTTTAATTTGCGGATTGATGACTATTTACGGGAAATTATCCTTATGTGTGTTCCCAAAAGGTGAGTATAAATCCATTCATAAAATTGTAATTTGATTACAAATTTTATAATTTGTTGTCCTTAATGTCTCCCACTGAGATAAAAGTTTTCTTCTTTTTTTTTGCCTTTCCATAATCCCAAGTGGTGGAAAAAAATATAACGCAATGTTCTAGCCTATATAGAATGAGACGTGAACAGAACGAAGACGTCTGGTGGAATGACCAGGCGTGCGTTCAGTATGAAAAACCGTAAGCCAAACACACTGTATGCCGTAAACTACCTCACTGAACGGCCCGTGATCCACTGAACGGCCCGTGATCCACTGAACGACCCGTGATCCGCAAACTGTTTCAATATGGCGGAAAAGGAAGCATTTCTTACTGTAATGATTCAAGAATTAACGTCGTCTGGCATAGCCAGACACGTTAGGAATGTCGTAGAGGTTGCAACTGCCTCTATAAATGATACGACAGGTATTTTAATACAATTTTGAGCCAAATCAGCTCAATTCAATCGTACAAATGTGTTTAAATAGTGTGTGAAGTGTATCGATCAATATGACACGAGTCTTTAATGATGGATTTCTTGTTTATTTAGGTTCAAGAGTCGCACTTTCAGTTTCTGCCATCTACATAACATGTTGTATTGATATATCCCCGACCGATTGTTTCTGGGCTGGCCTTCTTCCTACTAAGCTTCCATGGCTAAATGGTACATTGTATGGGTTAAAACAGGACCCTTATTTACGAATTTTTGAAATTATTATACACATATTTGTTTATTATAATGTACCCTTTGATCACTAAGCAACCTTGATATCAACTAAAATCAATGATCATATTATCGAACTGTTTTGAATGATTTGTTCTTTAATATACTCTTTAAACATATACACTCATTCAAAGCTTTAGGTGATCTTGATATAAATTTTATTTCTTTTCTTCATATTCTTCATATTTTAATTCAGTCGTAGGAGCAATGGTATCATCTGAGTTTGTTGATCCTGTTCGTGTTGAAGGATTCGTTGAGAATGTTGTGGCTCTGTATTCTCCACAAGAGTTTAAATCACATTTCCGGATGAGCCGTTCTTCTCTGGAGGTACTTTTTTCTGTTTCTAGTGATTTTTGGTTAATGGTTTTTTTTGCCATGGATACGCTTTCATTACTTTCAGAGCATATGATTGTGTACTTTTGCATTGCAGTACTGTTGAAATGTATATCCATTGTTTTTAAATATTATATGGAAATGAATAAAATGAAATGAATTTAAATCAATTAAGGGGAGATACTACTGTATTCATATATAATTATAACTGTAACATTAGACAATTTGAATTACTGTAGAAGTTATTTATTTTAGTCGTTTATACATAACTGGATAAAAATTTCAATTTCAGTAATATCATGTTGCATACTTAAATGTTTGAATATTTATTAAATGGTTTTTGCCAGTAGTATGTCTACACTAGCAAAACCTGTAGTATATTCATTTTTCAAATTATCTGAAAATATGTGTGTTTTTACCTTGTTTTTACCCAATCATTAGTTTTGTACCTTTTGTTTTGAAGGAGTTATGCCAAAATGTAGCTCCCTACATGCTAAATGAAAAGGGCATTTCAATACAAAAAAGGATGTTCGCATCTCTGTGGATGCTTGCAAATATGGAAAGCTACAGGAGTGTTGCAGATCGCTTTGATCGCAGCAAAGGTATCAGAGATATCATTGTCTTAAAGCACTTCACTGTGGTACAAAAATTAACTAATCCTCATTTTAACAAACTGAAGACATGAGACACTATTATTATTATCGCATATTGGTATGCATGTATTTTGTTTCTTTATGTACCCATTGGCTGTTAATCACCCTCTGTAGCATGCTTATCTGCATGTAACATAGCTACATGGTGAGTGGATATATGTTTTTGATCAAGATAACTTATTTGGAAAACTGTGAATATAAAGGCTCAAGTATCCAGTCAGAAAAGAAAATCACAAAATGTATATCCAATTTAATAATGGAGTGACCGTTGTCTTGATCCAAAATATTGTAATTACTGACTTCGCTAATACATCACTTACTAATTACAATTTACAAAATCACTTGGAAATTTTATCTCCATAAAATTTCCTAACCTTATCTTCTGTACATAAAAAAGTTGTTGAAGTGATTAATGTATTTGTATGGAACAGAATTAGGGCAAAAATTGCATCTCACCGTCTTACAAGTCCATGTTTACACGTGACATTCTGCCTTTGCCATACTGACAAGTGATATGCTGTATTATGTTAAGTGCGTTTATCAATGCTGTCTACTGACTTATGCTCTTGTGTATCTTGCATTAGTTAATGATTTGGCTTTCATGTGTCATAATTTGATGCTGTTATATTTTAAAGTTTTGTTAAGCAACTATCAATGTGACATTTGTTTTACGTTAAACTGTCTAAACTGCCTCTTTTGGGGCAGAATAATCAAAGAGAAGTTAATTCGTAGAATCAAAATCCTGCGTTTCGGTTTTACTCAGGGGAGGAAACTGAATACTCGGAACTCTGGGAAAGTAATATGATCGTAACAGGAGTTGAAATATAATAAAGGTATAACAGTTTGACTTTTTAAATAGTTTTATTTTCACTTAGGGTAATTTTTAGGTGGGGTGGGGGGCATATCCCCTTGGTTTTTAGGTTTGTGTGTGTGTGTGTGTGTGTGTGTAGGGGGCATAGCCCCTTGGGAAATATTTTTTCTAGGAGGACGGAGATGCATTCTGAGGGGCATCTGAGGGAAATTTGGTAGATTTTTTTTTCAGTTTCAAGTTTCCTGTCCCACGACCCTCTTGTTATTGTAATGGGGGCGAATGACAACGCTTGGAGGTTGTTGTAGTAGGCGGGCAGTTAACCTATTATTGCTCTTAGGAAGGACC
>CM037787.1:61292704-61322154 GCA_021229015.1 Solen grandis | reverse complement strand
GCAGAATACGAACTGAATAATTCCTTTTCTTCCAGAATCCACCTAGCCGAATATGTTTTAAGCGTGAATAAGTTTTCGAAATAGGTACAAATGATTCACTCCATGCTAATTTTAACTCATTCAAAAAATATCGTCACGTGTACCTCCATGTTTAGAGACCCAAAATTTTGTATCGCTGAAAATGTAATTCCAACAGTTAACAACTTTTGCATTTTCTAATTTATTTTCGAATGCCTTTATTATAGCCTGTTCCCGGTCTGATATTATTGTGACATTGGCAGAATTCAAATTTGGAATATATTTAGCTAAGATTTCAACAAAACTCTCGTGACAACTTTGAAACTTTCTTTCATGCAACATAAAAGCTACGTAAAAGCTAGGTATAAATGGATTTTCTTTAAATATTGGGTGTTGTATAGCAACAGTTGATACATAAAATCGCGTAAGTTAAATGTACTATCATAAAAATATCAACATATGAGTCTTTAAGTTGTATTAACTTTTTTACTTCATTGAAAAGCTTTGTATTTCCAACCTCAAGATCTGGTGTAGTTTTAATACTTAATATGTAACCATCATCTAACTGAGTAACTAACAGATGTAAAGCGAACATTGCATCATGAGAAAGTAATGAGAAAGTTTGTTCTTATTTATGACGGATTGTTGTTTCAAATTTCCTGGTGTATCTACTCCTAGTTTAGTTTTGGGTGATCTTTCGGATTGTATTTTACTTACAATGTGCTTAGGGTCACCTGTTGTATTTGAAAGTTTTACTAATTCTTTTATTTATGAGGGTTCATACGCTTGAATGGTCTTACAGTTGTTTTTTTTTCTGTTTTCATGTGGCATTGACTTATATGCGCTAGCGTTGCCATATTTAGCGATAACTGTTTTCCCATTATAATCATCTGACTCGTATCTGAAAATATGCTTTTGAAAATCATCACTTACAACTTTTAAATATTTTACTCTCAATAAATTTTCCTTCATATCTATATCCTTTCCTCCCAATGTGGTGCCACGTGTAGCCATCTGCTTTCCAGGCTTCTTTCTATCTGATAGATAGGACTCCAATTTACAAGAGACCTCACCATAAGACAACATTCTTGTTGTAGTCGAGAACTTGGGTACGTCTGCTCCACCACCTACGAATTTCAATGGTTCATCTGTGCTCAGGTATTATCTGCTGTCCGACTCGCAGAGAAACACCTTATCACTTTTTCGCGCATTCTGTTGTTGACACTCCTTGGAAGATGGTGGTGATGATGAACGTCTAGCAGCCTTGTCATCCGTTGCAGGCCTGGTAGATTGATCCTTTCTACACGAGCGATGTGCATGGAACATTCTTGAGGGTTGTCGTGGGTGCAGACGGTAGGTCCCGGATTACTTCGTAGACTCTCTGGAAATAAATGCATTTGTGATATTTTTTGATGATTTATGCATATAATTTGCTGCAAAAATAAAAAAAAAATTTACTTTTTTTTTTTGCTTGTTGTTTGTTGATGATGAAAATGCGCACTATTGAAAAGGTCACTTACCGATTTAGATGGTACAACCTTGTATAACTCCAATCTATCTTTAAGAAATTCACGCACAGTAAATCCCGAGTAAGAAAACACTGGACACTTAGAAAATTTCTAGGTATTTAATTCACATTGATGACATCTCTTTGTTTAATTGTGACTTAGTTTATTTCCAAAATATTCGCGAAATCCAAGATGAAGGCTATCGTTTTTGCTCTAGGGACTGCCGGCGGTTACTAATGTTTCATTAATATGTGATTTTTCCACAGAAATATTTACCGGCCATTAATACATTAGGTGTTAAGATTTATTTTGAAATAATTCCTTTCCACAGATGGTTGATATTGCACAGAAATACAATGGATATCAAAAGTGTACTTCCTTCTCTGTAGAAAGCGTTCTGCCATCGCCGTGCATGCGTACCTGCAATTCGTGTGTACATGTACTCGTAAAGTTAACATGAGGGCCATGATGGCCCTATATCGCTCACCTGAGTACCACTGCTCTAAAGGACCAATCTTAGTAGAAGGTTACCCATAGAACATCTGTGCCAACACATTTTAAAATCTGGCCAGTAGTTTTGGAACAGAGTTCTTTTAAGTTTGCACTAAATACATTTCAGGCAAATTAGCCCCACGCCTGGCGGCAATGTTTTTTTCTTCCGAATCTGTTTACCCTAGGAACATATGGACAAAAACATATGGAAATCTGGCCAGTAGTTTTTAAGGAGATGGAGATGATTTTTTTTTCTTTCCTTTCCGTTCTACATGGATCAAGTTTATTTTAGCAACTTTTGTGAAGGTTCACTCAAGGACCATCCCTGTCAAGTTTAATCGAATTCTGTCCAGCGATTTCGGAGATGTCGTTTAAAGATTTCACTATATTCATAAACGGCAAATTAAGCCCGCTCCTGGCGGCCACGTTTTGTTTCCGGATTGATTTTAGCAATCTTGGTAGAGGTTTACCCAAGGAACATCTGTTCCAAAACATTCTGAAATCTGGCCAGTAGATTTGAAGGAGATGATTTTAAAGCTTGTTTTTTTTTCTTTCTGTTTTTATATTTTTAACTCACCTGAGCACAACGTGCTCATGGTGAGCTACTGTGTTCGCCTTTTGTCCGGCGTGCATCCAGCGTCAACAATTTCCTTTACAGCATCTCCTGCTAAACCACTTGGCCAAATTTGATGTTCCTTGCATGAAGCTGTACAAAAGTTATTCAAATGGTTCCGGTCCGTTGCATATTTGGTCACAGGAGCAAAGAAAGGTTTTTAAATTGAAATCTTTAATTATCTTCTCCGAAACCGTAAGGCTAGTTGGTGTGTGGCATTGCATTATGGACCATTTCCAAGTTTGTTCAAATCATGACCCTGAGGTCGAAATTGGTCCCGCCCGAGGGGTCACTTGATTTTCCATAGACTTATATAAGAAAAACTTTTTGCATTTTAGCTCCATATTTAAGAAACAATCTTGATCAAATGTATACATAATGTTAATCAACAAAGGTTTATTATGCCTTGTGTGGGAGTCATGGTCCATATTACTTAAGGTTGCCTTTTGAGCAGTGGTACTCAGGTGATCGATATAGGGCCATCATGGCCCTCTTGTTAAAATAAAATGGTGTTGGTTGCCAGAGTTCTACATGGACCAAGTTTATTTGTGGAGGGTACTAAAGGATGACACACGCCAAGTTTCATAGAAGATATTTGAAGACGGGCGCAGGGTGATCCTAACAGCTCACCTTGAGCAAGTTGTGCTCTGGTGAGCTTAAACAAGAGGGCCATATGGCCATTGATCGCTCATAAGATTATATCATCTGATTTTAAACTATTCGAGTCATCATTCGAGTCATTTGATTTTACAGTGTACTTGGTTTCGTCCGGCAGCAACCAGGTCTTAAGTTTCAGATACAAAGAATTCTTTATTAAATCAACCATCTGAGGCCTCAGTTTTCATGGGGTCATGATTTGATCAAACTTCCATTCTAGTCGAGGAATAATTCTGGTATGAGACCATAATCATAATCATAGGTGCAATATAAGAGATCTGATGTCTGAAGATTACTTCCAAAAGAGAAGAATTTCTTTTTTTTTCTATTTTTTTTTCTATGATATACATGTATAAGGAAACTATATAAGGAATTAAACGAACCCTTGGCGGCCTCATTTTTAAGGGATCATCTTTATTTAAGCAAATTGCTAGACATTCATGAGGTGACTATTTGTGCCAAATGATGAAAATTCTGACCATTGGTTTCATAGAAATTATTTGAATTTTATATAGTGTATATAAGGAAGCTAGCTGACCCCCTAGGGACATCATTTTTCAAGGTATCATATTTATTTTAGCAATTATGGTAGCCATTCATGAGGGGACCATTTAAGATGTTTGACGACGACGGTCGCAGGGTGATCCTAATAGCTCACCTTGAGCACGTTTTGCTCACCTAAAACGAACACCATATTGCATGACCAGACGAGGAATAACATAGAACAAACTACCAAATAACGGGCTGGAGAGAGTATTTCTTTAATGCCAAAAGCTTAGAATCGTCAAGCCTCTTTTCCAATGAATCATCAACATAACCGTCTTTACTGTTTTCACCTTTCCAGCTACCATGACGTTTCCAGCAACGTTCATTAACACCAAACTTAGCGGCGGCTGCTGTGCCCCCAGACAAGAGAGAATGTAAACCGTGAAGCATAAGTTTCCCTATCCTAACTTATTGACTTATCTTAGTTAACTTGCTGAATCCCCGTAATCGAAAACATGGTCGAAACAAAAATGTTGAAAAAATGTTGTATCCACTGTGGGCTGATTGGTGACATCTAAATAACGTTTTAGCATAACATACGGGCACGCCACATTATTCCCTTGGCCACTAGAATTTCTCTGCCGAACCTGTGCTTATCAGTTCTACTTTTACGAATGTATAAAGAAAAGTTGATTTTCTGAGAATTATATGTCATTACAATGTAACCCATAACTCATCGAATCTAAGAAATGCTGAGAAACCTAATACAATCATACAAAGGTCTCCGACTATCAGAATGTCTGTACTGCTAATATATTTAGCGCACATAATTCTATTAACATTTCCTTATAAATCGGCTCTTTCTTATTAACAGGTTTCGACAACATACGCTTAGTGGAATGTAATACATTTAACACAAATAAGTTCTCAGTAGGATCAGGTAAATCAATCGTAGAGTGCGCTCATTTGATTGCAAATACAGTTGCAGAAATAACGTAATAACAAGATTTTTTCTCTATCAAGCCTTTCAAATAAAGAGCAATACATATAGGCGACGCTGGAATAGATGATCCATCTATGATTTCATTAAAGTTATGAAAGTCTCCCACTTTTAAAATACATTTATGTAAAACAAAATCTTTGCAATCTTTGCGTAAGTACTATCACTCTTGGAATCCATCAGATGATAAACCTTTTTAGGAACCAAACTCTTCAGCGTTGGGTCTTCAATGCCCGCTGTTGATCCCATCTATAGTTTTTCTCGGGTTAAATCTACATAAGACTCATGGAACTATTCTTATAGCAATTAGTTCAAAGCTTAACTGTCTGCCATCAATTTATCAGTTTTGTCCCTGCCTCTTGTCGTTAGAACTTCAGGCTGAAACATTACATAGTAGCTAATAAACCCGGCCATTTCAGATCTTCGTGGTCACGAAACAAGCCAGAAAGACGCTGAACGTCAAGCAGGTATAACCAAAGTACAATAACACTTTTTTGTTTAAGTAAATTAAACAAAAAAGGCCTTGGGGACCAACATTGATCAAACGCATCTATACCAGAAGTATTGGGACACCAGAATTTGTAATTTTACATTTCCATTGTTTGTAATCGCAAGCAAATCGACCACAAGTATGCCTGTCCAACTTAGCTTCAAGAACTTTGAAAACCCAGTCCACAATTGGCCAGTCGTCACTATCACTACATCTGCCAGTCGTCACTATCACTACATCTGCTTAGAAAATAAGCTCCATAGTTACTTGCTCTTGGAACCATATGAGACAACAATGATATATCGTTCTGCCCACAAACATAGTAAATCGTTACAGCTACGCCTTGTAAAAACAGCTTCTTGCTAACATTTTTCAGAATTAACAAACATTTTATCTAAATTTATCATTTCTGTTTGACTTTTGAGGATCTTGACTGAGGTAAATAGGGACCTACATACAGCTTCCAATTCACGCCAAGTTGAACTTAATGCGCACTCTTACTCTGACCATGAACCTATCACATCGTTATTTTCATCGCCGTCTATGTAACTTCCTAATATAGACCCACTGGCGTCAGCAAAGACACTTTCTCAACTCTGCTACAGACCCTCACTGCGTGGGTTCGAATCCCGGCAGGGTCATTCGGATATTCATGTGAGGAAGCCTTCCAGCTGGCTTGCGGTAGGTATGTGGTTCTACCCGGATGCCTTCGTGCATTCGGGGTCTTCCTCCACCTGTAATTAGCTGGACGTCGCTATGTGACTGAAACACTGTCGAAGCGACGGTAAACTCATATAGTCAAGTCAACTCTGCTAATTCATTCATCGGTTACTTTTAAATTCCCGGACTCCATATACCAAACACAACCCCAAACTTGGGTGGCCAATGACATTCTCTTCTGCAAGCAAAAACCCAAATTCTTCTTTTCCGTAAGTACTAACAATCAAAGCTTTTAGCCACCTAAGCCATCCTCCAAAAATAAAACTCCTTTAAAACCCTGTCGATCATTCAACAGTGTAGAATTAATTTCGGACTTACTTTTGGATAAAGAATATCTATTGGATTGCTCAGGTTAAATCTAAATTGTATCAATCAATCAAGGATCAAACTAATTTGTTATAATAATTTTAAGACACTGTATGTTGTGATATGAATATTGATATTTGTTACTTGTTTATAATTAAAATATATTTAGTTAACTTTTCTTTGTTGCGCCATTTCATCAAATTGGTCGTAACAAATTGGGGGCTCGTCCGGGTTAAAACAATTTTCATCTAGAATTTTTGACATAATTTTAAAGGGACATACCTATTTTTTGGAGTATTTAATAAAAAGGACATACTTATATTTTAACTCAATATTTGAAATTTAACGTTGCTTTTGTTTTCTTTTGTAAAACCGGCAGCAAACTATCATGGCATTCAATTTGAAGAAATTCATTGCTTCGCCTAACCAGGAGGAAATTCTTTTGGCAAAAAAGTCTGATTTGCTTGATATTGTTGATCATTACAAAGTGTCTGGTATAAAACCGGCTATGCGCAAACATGAAATTTTTAACATTTTAATTCAAACATTAGTGGATGAAGACACTTTGTCTTATGATTTTTTATCTTTAGTAAAAGAAAGTTCATCAGATTTAGAATTAAAAATTCAGTTAGAGAAAATGAGGTTAGAAAAAGAAGAAAGAGAACTTGAAATCAATTAGAGTTAGAAAAATTGGGATTAGAGGAAAGAAGAGAAGAAAGGGAATTTAAATTAAGATTGAAAGAATTTGAACAGGCAAATCAGGCTACAATTTTCACAAACCTTTGATGTGACTAAATATATAAGACTTGTTCCCATTTCAAAAAAAGATGTTGACAAATATTTCTTACATTTTGAAAAAGCTGAAGAAAATTTAAAGTGGCCAAAGGAACATTGGACTTTACTTTTACAAAGTGTACTGACAAGAAAAGCTCGTGAAATTTACACACAAGTATTGAACAGTGTTCTGATTATGACAAAGTTAAAGAGCTAATTAAAAAGTATAGCTTTTCCTGAAGCTAAGACAAAAATTTAGAAATTGTAAAAAAAGTCAAAACAGTTGAGTTTGCTAGAACAAAAAACAATTATTTGATCGCTGGTGTTTATCTCAGAAAATAGAAACAAAGTCATAAAAATTATGTCAGCTCATGCTCGTTGAAGAGTTTAAACATTGTATTCAACCTGATGTTAAGTCCTTTCTCGATGAAAAACAAGTCGAAACTTTAGAAGAAGCTGTCCGATTGGCTGATGACTATTCTCTGACTCATAAAGTCTCATTTATAAACAAACTAGGCCCACTCCCACACTGAGTAATACTAGAAGTACTAGTTCTTATCAATTTGCCAATTCTCAAAACGGCAATTCTACTGGCGGTTCAATCAAATTTCACAAGCCAAAACCGCTTCTAAAATAAACCCTTATCCATCTTGTTTGCAATTATTGCAAAAAGACTGGTCATCTTATTTCAGACTGTTTTAAACTTAAAAGGAAGCAGTCTGGTGATGATGTTAAACCCACCGGTCTTACCCCTTTTAAATCAAGGCCACAGATTTGTGTCAAAAGTAACACTTTTGATAAGGTCATTGAACCTGTTTCATTTGTTCAGGCAAAAGAGCCTATTCATAATGTTTTGGTTTCAGAACCTAGATCGGATTCTGTTATGGAGGTTTATGAGCCATTCATTTCTGATGGTTTTGTGTCACTTGAAAGAGATTTATGCCCACCTACCCCTATTAAGATTTTGAGGGACACAGGAGCTTCTCAATCCCTTATTTTAAAAGATGTCCTGCCTTTTTCTGAGAAGACTTCTTCTGGGGAAAGTGTCCTTGTTCAGGGTGTAGAGTGCGGATTTTTAAATGTACCCCTCTATAATGTTTATCATCCGCCTTGGTTACTGGGCCAGTGTCTGTTGGTCTTAGATCTTCATTTCCATTTAAAGGTATTCATTTGTTGCTAGGCAATGGCTTAGCTGGGGATAAGGTTGTGGTTAATCCACTTGTAACTGACACACTTTTCATAGACAGTATACCTGATCCTATTGAGCAGGAAATTCCTGATCTTCATCCTTCATGTGCAGTTACTCGAGCTATGGCAAGAAAAGCCATTAGTGACACGGTTAATAAAGCCGTTAATAGTGACGAAAATGTCACTTCTGGTGTTGACTTAGCTGACACTTTCATATGTCAAATTTATAATGAGGCAAATAGCCCATTTTTGAATCATGTGAGTACATCGCATTCTAATGAGTCAACAGTTCCTTTAGATGACCATGCTTCAAAATTGCAAAGTCATGATTTACGGTCAAGGTCACAACTTATTCAGGATCAAAATAATGACCCTGATATTTCATGCTTGTTCGAAAAGTTTTTACCTCAGAACGAGATTTCACGTGTTCCAGTTGGATATTATGAAAGAGACGGTGTCCTTATGAGAAAATGGAGACCACCTGCTGTTTCAGCCGATGATAAATGGATGGTTAACCATCAGATTGTAGTTCCAAAGCAATATCGCGAGGGAATACTTAGTCTGGCTCATGAAACACCCATGTCAGGCCACTTAGGTATAAACAAGACTTATAACAAAATCTTGAATCACTTCTGGCCTGGTTTAAAATCAGATGTGTCTCATTACTGTAACTCTTGTCATACATGTCAAATGGTGGGTAAACCAAATCAAACAATTCCCAAAGCAGAGTTACATCCTATTCCTGCATTTGAGGAACCGTTTAGTAGAGTTCTCATTGACTGTGTTGGACCTCTGCCCAAACAAAGTCAGGGAATGAGTATCTTTTGACCATAATGTGTGCTTCGACTCGTTTTCCTGAAGCAGTGCTTTTGCGAAATATAAAGTCCAAGACCATTGTTAAAGCCCTTGTGAAGTTTTTTTTTACTTTTGTTGGTCTTCCTAAATCAGTTCAGTCTGATCAAGGCTCAAATTTCATGTCAGGCATATTTCAACAAGTCATGCATGAATTAGGTATTCATCAATACCCTGAAAGTCAGGTGCTTTAGAAAGATTTCATCAGACATTGAAAAACATGATTAGGACATACTGTTTTGACACAGAGAAGAACTGGGATGAAGGTATCCCTTTGCTCCTGTTTGCTGTTAGAGAGTCTGTTCAAGAGTCACTTGGCTTTAGTCCATTTGAAATTGTGTTTGGTCACACTGTACATGGACCATTAAAAATGCTTAAAGACAAATTCTTGTCCGATGATAAGTCATCATCTTTGAATTTATTACAGAATGTTTCTGACTTCCGTGATAGATTGTCAAAAGCTTGCGAAATGGCAAGATCTAATCTTCATCTAGCTCAGGACGAAATGAAGCAGAAATATGACATTAAAACTCAAAACAGAAATTTCAAACCAGGTGATCAGGTTCTTGCTTTGTTGCTAATTCCAGGCAAACCATTTCAAGCCAGATATTTTGGTCCATATCTAATTGACAAGAAAATCAGTGATCTTAATTATGTCATCCTGACTCCTGGGAGGCGAAAACAAAAACAAATGTGCCATGTCAATATGTTAAAAAAATACATTGATAGAAATAACAAAACTATTGTTAAACCTGTGTCAGTATTTAAACCTGTCCCACTTGAACCAGATAACCATATTACTTGTGGTGTTAATGATGATCCTTGTCCGCTTAAATTAAACATTTTGAGGAACATTGACAAGAAATTAATTCATCTGGAGTCATTACAACAGACACAACTCAAAGAACTTGTTCTAGAATATGAACATTTGTTTCCGGATATTCCCACACGGACTGATAAAATATATCATGATGTAATTGTCGAAAGTGATGGATCAGTCAAACAACATCCATACAGAATGAATCCGGCGAAACAATTTTTATTAGAAAAAATGAAGTTAAGTATCTTCTTGAAAATGACTTCATCGAACCAAGTCAAAGTAACTACAGTTCCCCATGTATTCTTGTACCAAAACCAGATGGCACGTATCGGATGTGCACTGATTACCGTAAAAAGTTTGTCTTATTGAAAGGATTCTGGCAGGTCCCTTTTACAGATCGTGCCAAAGACCTGTATGCATTTATTACACTCGATGGGCTCTATCAGTACAAAGCAATGCCTTTTGGTATGTAAATTCACCGGCCACCTTTCAACGGCTCATAAATAGTGTTATATCCTGCCTTGACGGTTGTGATGCTTACATCGATGATGTCATCATCTATTCCGACACATCTGAGGAACATGTGAGGATCATCAGAGAATTCTTCAACATATTAAGTGATGCAAAGTTGACCATCAACCTGGCTAAAAGTGAATTTTGTCATGCATCATTAAGTCAAGCATCATTAATATTTTTAGGACATGTTGTGGGACAGAGTCAAGTTAAGCCTGTGAATGCAAAAGTTGAATCAATTTCAGAATTTCTAATACCTTTATGTAAACATAAAAGACAGCTGATGCGATTTCTTGGTTTGGCTTGATATTACAGAAAATTCTGTAAGAACTTTTCAGAAATTTCTGAGCCTTTGACAAATCTTTTTAAAGAAGGTAAAACCTTTATTTGGAATCATTACTGTCAAATAGCATTTGAAAAATTAAAAGCCATACTCAAGAGCGCACCAGTTCTATTAGCACCAGATTTTAATAAATGTTTCAAGCTAGCTGTGGATGCTAGTGATGTTGGTGCTGGTGCTGTTCTGTTACAAGAAGACAATAATGGAGTTGACCACTCTGTTTGTTATTTTTCAAAGAAATTTAACAAACATCAAAGAAATTACTCTACAATAGAAAAAGAGTGTTTTGCTCTTGTACTTGCTGTTCAACATTTTGAAGTTTATTTGACTTCATCACAAAAACCAATTGTTGTCTTTAGTGATCACAATCCTTTAAGTTTCTTGTCTCAAGTTAAAGAACAAAAATCAAAAATTGTTAAGGTGGAGTTTGATGTTGCAAGAATTTGACCTTGATGTTAAACATATCAAAGGAAATGACAATATCATTCCAGATGCTTTGTCACGTGTGTATTGTGCATTTAAATTATGTTAAAAATTATATCTTATCTAGGCATGTTTAATTTCTCTTGTTTACTCTATACTGCAATTTAATTTGTGTTTATTGTATTTTATATTGTAATCATAATAACCTAAAAAGATTTATTACATTTTTTTTTCTTTAGGTGGGGAGGTGTTACATATTACACCTAATCTAGTTATGTATACACATCACTGTAGAGGGAACTCCCTATTCTAAGAATAACTTGTTTTAAGTTACTAGTTTTCTTCTGGAGTGATCTATTAGGCGATCCCTATTATAAAAATAACTTGTTTACTGGTATATTTGTTTACTGGAACTTTCTTTCTTTCTATGGAAAATTCTAGAAGTCTTATGTAACCTGTTTACACTTTAGAACATTCTTTTTTGCTCAAGTATATATAAGGAAGGGGGTTTTAGGGAGAGGAGACTGGTAGACTTGTTTTAGAAGACTTGTTTTTGGCAGCAATTCATCAAGTGTGGGTCATTCAACAGTGTGGAATTAATTTCGGACTTCATTTGGATAAAGGACATATCTATTGGATTACTCAGGTTATATTTAAATTGTATCAATCAGACAAGGATCAAACTAATTTGTTATAATAATTTTAAGACACTGTATGTTGTGATATTCATATTGATATTTGTTACTTGTTTATAATTAAAATATATTTAGTTAACTAGTTTGTTGCTGGCTTTTCTTTGTTGCGCCATTTCATCAAATTGGTCGTAACAACAAAAACCTAAAAAGCTACCCTTATCCAGATTACACTGTTGTCATGCTTCAGTGATTAATCAGATAATCACTGAAGCATAACAAAAACAACAAATTAATACACTTTAATATCAAAATATCACTTTGAAGTAATCAACTGTTGTATACCCATAAAAATATATACAATCGAATAAGTGTTCCCTATCAAATTTTGAGTAGTATATAACTTACATAGGCAGTGTATTCAATCTGGGCCAAGGGATAGTGGCTCGTACTCCGAACAGACAAATCAAAATTTCACAAGCTATTCAGTCAATAGTGAACAAAGATTTCTCTACCGCCTTCTGGGTCTAATGTCATCGATGTCATGAATCGAAACAGTGCAAAACGCTCGGCTCCATGTGACACCAGTTCACTTACAATTACATCTTTATTTTTGGAAACCGATTTCAAGAGACTAACCTCCCTTAACAAAACATCTTATTGTGGTGGTTACACCCAGTTAATATTATACAGGGCAAATCTTTTCTTCCATGGTCAGCAAATTTCATTCTCCAAACAGATGCTTCAATGAGTGGGTGGGGTGCATGCCTAGGGACCCAGATGGTACAAGGTTTTTGGTCTAACAACCAGAAAGAATTACACATAAATTGACTGGAGATGGAAGCAGTGTTTCTTGCTTTAAAAAGGTTTATACATGTATTAAAAGGTCAGAATGTCTTGATTCGCTCAGACAACTCCTCAGTTGTTTAGTATATCAACAAACAGACGGAACAAGGTCTCCTTCCCTTTGTATACAAGCCTGGCACCTGTGGCAGTTGCAATACAGGGCGGAAAAGGTCTCCTTCCCTTTGTATACAAGCCTGGCACCTGTGGCAGTTTCAATACAAAACCAAACTCAGTTGAAAGCAGCACACATTGCAGGCAAATTGAACAATTTAATTGAAAATTATTCTGATAGCTCCATTCTAGCCGAGACGACGTCGTTGGTTTCCAGATCTTCTACAAAAATGTCAGTAGCTCATCCAGTCAAATTACCTGCATGGCCAAATCTTTTACAGCAACCAAAGTCACAAATATTTCATACGACTCCGGAGGTGTTCAAACTGACTGCATGGCTGCTATCAACAGACAATTTAGAGCAAAGGGTTTTTCGAAGAAAGTTAGACAATTGCTTACAGCCAATTGGAGATCTGGAACACAAAAAGACTATGCTTCAAGATTTAACAGATTCCGTCGCTGGTGTAGTAGAAAACAAATTGATACATATTCGGCATCTCTAATAATTGCTGGTTTATAGATCCATGTTATCCTCAGTTTTACAACCAGTTGAAAAATTTCCAGTCGGGAAACATCTTAAAAAATACATCACCAGACTCTTAAAAGGAGTTTTCAATTTGAGATCACCTTTAACTAAGCTTTTACCAAAATGGGATTTACCCAAAATCTTGAAAGCAATTCAAAAATATCCTTTTGAACCATTAATGAAAACATCTTTTAAATATGTAACATATGAAGCTGTTTTTCTTACAGCGATCACGACCTTCAAACGTGTCAGCGACTTGCAGGCGTTAAACCTGGGAGAAGGTTCAGTTTCAGTCCAGTCTGAGGGGATAACTTTTGTTCGACAAGGGTTAGCGAAACAAGACGGACCAAATCATTGTTCTACTAAAATCTTCATACCAAAGTTTAAAAATAATAAATTAATGGATCCAAAACAAGCTTTAGTAATTTACCTCAAGAAATCAGAACCTTACAGACGTAAAGATAAGAAGGATGAAACCGCTCTTTTTCTGACTGTTAATGAACATCATTTGAGGGCTTCGGCCCAAAGACTTAGCTTTCATATTGTGAATACAATTCGTGAAGAGACAAAATGAAGAAGGTGAAGGCACATTCCACAAGAGCTTTAGGTCCTTCCTGGGCACTTTACAATGGTGCTTCTATTAAATCTGTTTTAGAGGCAGCAGACTGGTCAAAAGAGACTACTTTCGTAAAATTTTATAGGAGGGAAGTAACTCAACATTTTCTCCATGAATATATTATAAATGCTAGTTGAAGGAATGAAGTTTAATTCCGACGGATTGCAGATGATTATTTTTCGCTAGAAACTAGATTCACATGATACAGTGTATTGATAGGTACTCACAAGCAGTTGGAATAAATTTAAACATAAAAGGAAATTTTTCATAATTATACAATGAAGGACACCACTGTTAAATTAAAAGGTAGAATGGTGGAAAATACCAACCTCTTCCAAAGTGAGTAGATTGCTTTGAAATATATATCCCTATGTATGTTCCCACCAGGTGAGTATAAATAGGAAAGGAAATTATAAAATTTGTAATCACATTACAATTTTATGAATGGATTTATACTCACCTGATGGGAGCCTCCTCCCATCACCCCATGGTATTTTCAGTTGTAGATTACGAGTTTACGTTTTACTCTAGAAATAAACTGAAGTATTTGGGGTTTACATATGCGTCTTAGTGATACGGATGTGTTATTTTCGCTAGACGCTTGAAAATTTAATATGCGGATTGATGACTATTTACGGGAAATTATCCTTATGTGTGTTCCCAAAAGGTGAGTATAAATCCATTCATAAAATTGTAATTTGATTACAAATTTTATAATTTGTTGTCCTTAATGTCTCCCACTGAGATAAAAGTTTTCTTTTTTTTTTGCCTTTACTTAATCTGAAGTGGTTGAAAAAAATATAACGCAATGTTCTAGCCTATATAGAATGAGACGTGAACAGAACGAAGACGTCTGGTGGAATGACCAGGCGTGCGTTCAGTATGAAAAACCGTAAGCCAAACACACTGTATGCCGTAAACTACCTCACTGAACGACCCGTGATCCGCAAACTGTTTCAATATGGCGGACAAGGAAGCATTTCTAACTGTAATGATTCAAGAATTAACGTCGTCTGGCATAGCCAGACACGTTAGGAATGTCGTAGAGGTTGCAACTGCCTCTATAAATGATACGACAGGTATTTTAATACAATTTTGAGCCAAATCAGCTCAATTCAATCGTACAAATGTGTTTAAATAGTGTGTGAAGTGTATCGATCAATATGACACGAGTCTTTAATGATGGATTTCTTGTTTATTTAGGTTCAAGAGTCGCACTTTCAGTTTCTGCCATCTACATAACATGTTGTATTGATATATCCCCGACCGATTGTTTCTGGACTGGCCTTCTTCCTACTAAGCTTCCATGGCTAAATGGTACATTGTATGGGTTAAAACAGGACCCTTATTTACGAAATTTTGAAATTATTATACACATATTTGTTTATTATAATGTACCCTTTGATCACTAAGCAACCTTGATATCAACTAAAATCAATGATCATATTATCGAACTGTTTTGAATGATTTGTTCTTTAATACACTCTTTAAACATATACACTCATTCAAAGCTTTAGGTGATCTTGATATAAATTTTATTTCTTTTCTTCATATTCTTCATATTTTAATTCAGTCGTAGGAGCAATGGTAGCATCTGAGTTTGTTGATCCTGTTCGTGTTGAAGGATACGTTGAGAATGTTGTGGCTCTGTATTCTCCACAAGAGTTTAAATCCCATTTCCGGATGAGCCGTTCTTCTCTGGAGGTACTTTTTTCTGTTTCTAGTGATTTTTGGTTAATGGGTTTTTTTTGCCATGGATACGCTTTCATTACTTTCAGAGCATATGATTGTGTACTTTTGCATTGCAGTACTGTTGAAATGTATATCCATTGTTTTTAAATATTATATGGAAATGAATAAAATGAAATGAATTTAAATCAATTAAGGGGAGATACTACTGTATTCATATATAATTATAACTGTAACAATAGACAATTTGAATTACTGTAGAAGTTATTTATTTTAGTCGTTTATACATAACTGGATAAAAATTTCAATTTCAGTAATATCATGTTGCATACTTAAATGTTTTTTTAAATTCATTAGTTTTGTACCTTTTGTTTTGAAGGAGTTATGCCAAAATGTAGCTCCCTACATGCTAAATGAAAAGGGCATTTCAATACAAAAAAGGATGTTCGCATCTCTGTGGATGCTTGCAAATATGGAAAGCTACAGGAGTGTTGCAGATCGCTTTGATCTCAGCAAAGGTATCAGAAATATCAGTCTTAAAGCACTTCACTGTGGTACAAAAATTAACTAATCCTCATTTTAACAAACTGAAGACATGAGACACTATTATTATTATCGCATATTGGTATGCATGTATTTTGTTTCTTTATGTACCCATTGGCTGTTAATCACCCTCTGTAGCATGCTTATCTGCATGTAACATAGCTACATGGTGAGTGGATATATGTTTTTGATCAAGATAACTTATTTGGAAAACTGTGAATATAAAGGCTCAAGTATCCAGTCAGAAAAGAAAATCACAAAATTATATCCAATTTAATAATGGAGTGACCGTTGTCTTGATCCAAAATATTGTAATTACTGACTTCGCTAATACATCACTTACTAATTACAATTTACAAAATCACTTGGAAATTTTATCTCCATAAAATTTCCTAACCTTATCTTCTGTACATAAAAAAGTTGTTGAAGTGATTAATGTATTTGTATGGAACAGAATTAGGGCAAAAATTGCATCTCACCGTCTTACAAGTCCATGTTTACACGTGACATTCTGCCTTTGCCATACTGACAAGTGATATGCTGTATTATGTTAAGTGCGTTTATCAATGCTGTCTACTGACTTATGCTCTTGTGTATCTTGCATTAGTTAATGATTTGGCTTTCATGTGTCATAATTTGATGCTGTTATATTTTAAAGTTTTGTTAAGCAACTATCAATGTGACATTTGTTTTACGTTAAACTGTCTAAACTGCCTCTTTTGGGGCAGAATAATCAAAGAGAAGTTAATTCGTAGAATCAAAATCCTGCGTTTCGGTTTTACTCAGGGGAGGAAACTGAATACTCGGAACTCTGGGAAAGTAATATGATCGTAACAGGAGTTGAAATATAATAAAGGTATAACAGTTTGACTTTTTAAATAGTTTTATTTTCACTTAGGGTAATTTTTAGGTGGGGTGGGGGGCATATCCCCTTGGATTTTAGGTTTGTGTGTGTGTGTGTGTGTGTGTGTAGGGGGGCATAGCCCCTTGGGAAATATTTTTTCTAGGAGGACGGAGATGCATTCTGAGGGGCATCTGAGGGAAATTTGGTAGATTTTTTTTTCAGTTTCAAGTTTCCTGTCCCACGACCCTCTTGTTATTGTAATGGGGGCGAATGACAACGCTTGGAGGTTGTTGTAGTAGGCGGGCAGTTAACCTATTATTGCTCTTAGGAAGGACCAGTACTAGACTCATGTCCTCCGTAAAAATCTCACATACAAAACCATGGTAGGTAGCCGCCGGGCTTGAACTCACAACCCGCTTATTCAATATATAGATCGTGAAAATATTTTTCTACATGATTTATAGTGACATTAATACGAACTTTATGGCACTGGCTGCAAAGCTAGGTCGCGAGTTCTAATCCAGCTTGGGGACGTTTCTGTGATTTGTATTAAAAACTTGTTAGTAATTTAAAAAAATGAAAATAAAATGTATGTTCAGCAATACTAAAGGCGTTTGCCTGATTCAGATTAAAGCAGACACAATTCCGTTGTTGTTGTAGTTGTATTGGGGTTTAACGTCGCTGCGATAGTATTTCAATCATATAGCGACGTCCAGCTAATTACAGTTGGAGGAAGACCCTGAGTACACAGAGGTACCCGGGTAGAACCACTGACCTACCGCAAGCCAGCTGGAAGGCTTCCTCACATGAAAAATCCGAAGTCCCTACCGGGATTCGAACCAACAGCGGTGGGGGGCTGAGAGATTTGTAGTCCACGACTGTAACCGCTCGGCCACGGCCCGGTGACTCTGGGACTTAATTACGAAACTTCGAACAGTATGTAGATCGACGAGATGTGCTCGTATATAAAATTTTGCGTGACGTTCATTATTTTTAAATATTCATCTTTGTAAACCTGAGCTCATATAATTTATATCTGAAATGTTTGGCCTGCAATTAGAAAAGCAATGGGAAGTATTATGTAAAATGCAATTATATCTTTAAGCAGTGGATCTACTTTCAATTTCAAACAATTTGTTTAAAAGAAATAACTTTTTCGAATTTGGAAACAGCCACAGTTTCGTACTTCATTTTGCCAATTCTTCCCGAACAGTAGTATAAAGTGCCACCTTTTCTGTGGAGGACGAAATTTCTGTATATACTACTCCGAACTACCGACAGCGAGTTCAGGTGACCAACTATAGTTCTACTCGAGTTATAGAGCGTCCGCCTCGGATGCGGGAGGTCGTGGGTTCGATCCCTGGTCGCAACATACCAAAGTCGCAAAAAAAAAAAAAAAAAAAAAAAAAAAAGGTACTGTTAAAGCTCCCTTGCTTGGCGCTCACCATTTAAGGGTAGATGCAGGACTGGCTGGCCCGGTGTCAGGATAATGTGACTGGGTGTGGTATAATGCCACATGTCCACAGCGTGATACTGCTATGTGGCAGCACTATATCTATCTCAAGTAAACATCGTCTCCAAATGACTTACAAATACTGTCGGTGGGACATTAAACCCAACAAACAAACACTACTCGAGTAAACTCGTATTGATGACGTAATAAATATACTCTAGTTAGCAATCAACTGAACGTATGAGGCTTACCCCTTGTGATGTAATTTGTAAATAGACATATGATTAAAACAATAGATCTTTTATTTATGACTTTTTTCGAGCTTGGGCTTGAATAAAGTAGCTGTCAGGTTACATGCTTATTTAAAGACAGGATATCATAGATATTTATAATTTTCTATAAATTTGCTTAGATGCTTTCCGTCCGCCATATTGCTTTCTAGTCTACCCACTTACCTCTCTGGGTTGAACTCGCGTAACCCTACAGAGTTCGTATGGTAAAACCCCGCTCGTTTTATTTGCAACTCTGGTAACTCTAGTTAACTCTAGTAAGTAAACTGAACTCGCTCCAAGTCAAACCGGCAGAGCGCCCTCCAACGTCATGATGCTAGGTGCACATTTTGACATTTGTCATTCTGCTTGCGTACATGTGTTATTTTGCTTAGCTACACGTGCCATTCATCGATTCGTTAAACCGACGAAATAAATTCCATTTTAATACGAAACTGGACTGTCCAGCTATACACCGTGCTATACGGTGATGAAATGGAAATAAAAGCAGATGTATTTTCAGTAGTTAATTATGATGTGAATGAGTAATGAAAGTTTAATGTAAAAACAAAAAAAACAAATAACGCAGACGACGATTACACCGTATTGTACTAGTCAAAATGAAGCTAGTCACTTAGACAAATGAAACAATAAACATGTCAAAAGGCAAAATGTATTTTTTGCCCGAATTCTGTTCCATATATTTGGCAAAGTCAGGAATTGCCGTGCAACAACCATTTCAGTCATTAGCAAGGCTCTACAAGCACCATGTAACCTTGGGGTTCAGATAAGAAGAACTTTCGTTTAATTGTAACATAATTTAATGTAAAACATTGTTGTACGTTAATATTTAGATAGTCTCTCGATTTATGGAATTAAAAATAGAAAACAAAAAAGGAAAACAATTAAAATTTATTTCATAAAATAACAAGAGCTCCACTACAGGAGCATTATATGCTGTTGTAAGATGCAGAATGTGAACATGTGAGAGGAATCAATAAAACAAAAACAATTTGCAGTTGTTGTTTGCAACACAAAATAATTCTATCGGTTATGTACATTTTAACTATTTCCTTTAATACCATTTTCATCATAATTTTGATTTGACAGTCGGACGAATTGACAGAAATAAAGAAGGGCAAACTTACAGTCCCCTCTTTTGTAAACATCGGTGAAGAAATAATAAACAGATACAAAATATTTTTGGCATTATCAGTATGACATGTTGCTTTATACTGTGACCTTGACCCAATACAGCTGAAACTTGCACTTGACCTCCACTTCATCTCAGTATGGTTTCCATTTCTGGTCAATAATTACTATCTAATTAAGTGATTAAAGAAAAAAAAATAACATTATAACAGTATGACATGTAACTTTCAAGCGTGACCTTGACCATGAACCAAGACATCCAAAACATGTTATCTTTTATCTGCACTTCTTCTTTGTATGGCTGACATTTATGTCAAATAATTTCAATTTCCTTCCAATTGTTCCTAAGATACAGAGCGGACAAAAATTGCTTACAGACAGACGAACATTGGCATAACATAATACAACCGTTAGGGTATATAAAAAAATAACATTAGGCAATAGCTGACTGAGGTATTGACATTAATAAGATATAAAACATGAATTTTCTACAAAATCTATTATACTAAACAAAAATAAATACTGAAGACATTTTTAAAACAATACAACAATTAACATTAGGCAATACCGGTATCTGACTTAGGTAATATAAATATAACAAGAGCTGTCAGAGGACAGCACGCTTGACTATTCAAAATGCTTGTTGGTAAATCAAATGAAATCAATTTCAATTCTTGTCCTTCAAATAACCTGTATATAAAAATAGTCAAAAATGATAACCTTGATTGTCTGACTCCTCTAAATATGTTTATAAAGTCTAAAATCAATTCCATGCCCAGTTACTGAGACATAAGCATAATAACACTGTGCATGCAAAACTTTGACCCAATATTCAAGTTAGAGAAAGGCCATAATTTAAAAAAAATTCAGTCCAATAGTTATCCTCCTTGGTTTTGTGGTTCCCCGGAACACACTCCTAAACTTCCTAGTCAATACCATAAATGGGTATTGAGATATAAGGTTGATAGTAACTTGCATGCAAAACTTTAAACAAAAGCTGCAACGCAAATGCCGACGCAAGGGTTACTACAACAGCTCTCATATTCTTTGAATGGTCAAGCTAAAAACATTAATTAATTGATGACTGAGAATAAAAAATAAATAATAAAGACAATTTTAAAACAAAACAACAATAACATTAAGGTATTGACATAAATTAAATATAAAAACATGAATTTTATAAAAACATCTTGATGACTGAGATCAAAAATAAATAATAAAGAAATTTGTAAAACAGTACAATTCACATTAGGCAATACCGGTATTTGACTGAGGTATTGACATAAATCTAAACAAGACGGCTGCTGAGGTGAGTCATTCTATACCTGAAGATAACTTCAAACAAGAACTATCATTGAAAATGATGACCACCCCAAGATACCGCTTTGTCACAGTTGCTGTTACCATGTTACACAGTATTGATAAAGTTGAATTGTAAAAATAAAAACACATGGAAAACAGAAAAAAGAAATGTGACAAAGGGGGTATAACTACTGTAAAAGAAAATTGAAGAAAGCATGTTGTTTTTGAAAATGTCATGAATGCTGTTTTTGTAAATGTATACCAAAAAATTTATAATTTAATCTGTTATAAGCTAATAAAAAATCTTCTTTTATCAATAATAGAAGATAAATGAAGTTATTGTTGAAAAACAAATCATAGGTTGTAACAACAAGAGGGTAAAGATGGCCCTGTGTCGCTCACCTGAGTAAGATTGCTGTGTTAGGCATGATTAAAAGAAATGTGGCATCTAAAGTGTTTGCAACGTTTTCCTATCATTTGACTAAGTGATCATTTGATCATACCTAAATATGCATCTGGGATTTCATGCAGTCATCAGTCTTATGAAGTTTAATGAAGACCGGGACAAAAATGTAGCCTCTAGAGTGTTCACAAGGTTTTTCTAAAATTTACCTTGGACATAGTTTTTGACCCCATGTGACCCAATTTCAAACTCATAAGAGATATCATGTAGTAAAACAGTCTTACAAAATATTAGGTAGATTGGGCCAAATCTATGGCCTCTACAGGATTTTGACGATGGACAAAAGGCGGTCACAAAAGTTCTCAGGTGATGTAAAAATCAAACTTGACACCTTCTTGACATGTAGAAACAATGTTCTACAGACATCTAATTGATGACTGAAATAAAAAATAAATTATTTTCACAATACCTGAAGACAGAAAACACAACAAATTTTTGTAAAACATATATGCCTCCCTCATATGCCATATTTATAAAGCTATATTATATGAATGATGTTTGACTTCATAACATGGGCATATCACAAATTTGTCAAGAAGTTATCTTGGTGAAGATTTTCTACTAACAATTTTTAACACTGCTAAAAGTCAGGCAATACATAATTAACACAGTTTTTGTAAGAATTCAACTTATTACCTCATGACATTGACCTTTGAGGTACATACCCCCAATTCAAAAGAGGTTTCCTATTACTTATGTAAAGCAACACTTGTTCAATAATTGATACAAAAGAGATACTTAGGGTTATCCGTTAGACAATGCTCCCTGAAAACAATGTTAAAGAGAATTTAACTTATGAACTTGTGACCTTGACCTTTGAGTTACATTAAAAAATCAAAGGAGGTCTTCTACTAGTCATATGCAACAACCATACCAAGTTTGAGATCTCATGGCAAAAATAGAACTAAAGTTATCACTCGGACAAGAATTTCATCTAAAAATATGTTAACATGTGACCTTGTAACCTTGATATCGGTTAATCAGTATATTCATCTGTCTTTAAGGTTCATTACATATGACTGTAATTGCCACATGTGAGGCTATAAACAAAACAGCACCACAACATGTGAAATTCCCCAAATCTAGGCAAGAGATGGATGTTGTGGCAAATGGCTTTTACCAGAAAAGCGGCCTGCCAGGTGTGATAGGTGCCATAGATGGAACCCACATTCCCATACCTGGACCACGGAATGTTCACCGGGGATCCTACATTAACCGTAAAGGATTTCCTAGCATACATTTACAAGTTGTATGTGACAATAACCTTAAGTTCCTGGACACATGCACTGGATGGCCTGGATCTGTTCATGATGCAAGAGTGTATAGAAACAGCCCTATCTTTGAGCAGTTGAGGCAAATTCCAGGAGATTTTCATCTCATAGGAGATTCAGCCTATCCACTGTCAAAAATCATGCTGGTCCCTTACCGTGATAATGGTCATCTGGACCAAGTACAGCGGAGATACAATAGAATGCACTCCTCAGCAAGGGTTGATGTTGAGAGGGCAAGTGGCCTTCTTAAATGTAAATTTAGACGCCTGAAGAACCTTGAAATGCATTTAATGCACAAAATCCCAGAAGTGATAACTGCCTGCTGCATATTGCACAATTTTATTTTGTCAAATGAAGGGGATGACACTGATTTTGAAATGGACACTAGTGACACTGTTAATGATGACACTCATGAAAATGAAACAAATGTTGAGGGGGTGGAAAAAAGGCAAAGAATTACAAATATGTTGTAAATAAATTTTGTTAGTTACACAAATTACTTTGTTGGCAGTAAGTGCAACTTACTTTAAACACAAAACTTTATTATTTTAGAAAATAAAAAGATTTTTTAATCATTATAAAAAATATTTCAAGATTAAATTACACATATTAATGATTCATCAGTGATAGTGCACTGTTTTAGAAATTAAAATATGGTAACCTCTCAACTTTATCACTAAATGGTTCAATGATTATAAACAGTATGAATGTTTACAAATATTTTAAACTTATTTGACTCACAAGAATAGTGAAAAAAATTCTTACAACTTTTAATAATCCAAATTGACAGTTCCAGGGCTGGATGTCTTATTGCATTCGGGGCCTTCATCTAGCTGTAATTAGCTCGACATCGCTATATAACTGAAATAATGTAGCAACGATGGTAAAACCCCAAAATCAATTAATCAATCTTCTATTTTTTCATTTCCTCCAAAAATTGTTTTAAAATTTCATTCCTGTCACTTTCGATGGACACTAGTTTTTCACACCATGCATCCAACCTGTCCATCCTTTCTTTTTGTTGCTGAGCAAATTCCTGAAACCACACAGGGGCTTCTCTGGTCTCAGTTCTCCTCCTCTTTCTCACACTGGGTGGGTGGCTTTCACAAGTGGTTTGTGTTGGAGGTGTATTTGTATGGGTGGATGAAAGTGTAGCTGGATGTGGAAGAGGTGTGGTTGTATGGGTGGATGAAATGGTAGCTGTATGTATTTGAGGCGTGGTTGTATGGGTGGATGAAAGTGTAGCTGAATGTGGAAGAGGTGTGGTTGTATGGGTGGATGAAAGTGTAGCTGAATGTGGAAGAGGTGTGGTTGTATGGGTGGATGAAAGTGTAGCTGAATGTGTTGGAGGTGTGGTTGTATGGGTGGATGAAAGTGTAGCTGAATGTGATGGAGGTGTGGTTGTATGGGTGAATGTTCGGGTAGTGATACATGTTTGAGGAGTGGATCTGGCTGTGGAAGATGGAGCTATAGCTTGATAGCAAAGTTCTGCTATGACATTATTTTTAAAATTGATTGCATTTGTCTTAATATCCAACGGGTTGTTAATGTATTATTCCTGAAGATTCATAGTGTTGTTTTTCAGAGTGTTTAAATCTTGATAATAAAGAAATATAATAATGTTCCCAACATTATATAGAAATAATATGTGTATTAAACATTACAAAAGCAAATAGACAAGCCCAATGTTTTAGTGTTTATACATAATATGGTATTCTGTAGTAGTATTTAATTCAATCATGTAACGTGGTATTATCCAATAAGCAGAATCATCAAGCTTATCATTAATGTTTGGACAATGAAACACACAACTGTAATCATTTATCATATGTATTGGACATGACTTATATAATTTATAAATACTGAGACTCATGATATACAATTAACCATAATTACCCGATGAGGACAAAACACGGACAGGTGTTACAGCTGGGTCCCCTGCCATTACATCCTCCATAAGAGTGAAGTATGTCCATGTGCGCCTTCCACGGCCACTCTTGTTGTTGGAGTCTGTAATGACTTTGTGCCTGAAATTGAAATTTATGCAATGTTTACGTTTCCATGTTTATTTGCTTGACATTATTTTCATTATGAAGGTTATTCACAAGGTCAACAAATTCAATTATTAAAGTAACTTTACATACATCTGTATATTTTTAGTTGTATTTTATTACTCTGAGCCTTTTGATAGTGAATCTGAAAACAACACGGGTCTTTACAAAGATTTTGACCCATATTTTGGTATTTCTGACATGGATTGTGATGTTATTACTGAGTGTCTATTAGCAAATTGAAAAGTATGTAATATGAAACCTCAAATTGAAGATATCAATCAGGACCCAACAACTACTCCATTAAAATGAAATAGGCACATGTGACAAAACAGTATCTTATGGTTCAAAAATGTTGTTTCTTTTCACTTATATTGTAAAAAAATAAAGGTTTGGTAGTTTGTTTTAAAAACAATATTGTTATTTTGTTATTCTGTTCTTCCTTATTTTCATGAGGATTAAACAAAAAAATAAACATATATCGATACAGTGGTAACCCAACTGCTAGAAACAAAAGTTAATGGTCTGTATGAAAATTAAGGTCATGCAGTTTGGTTGTTAGATACAAATATTTTTGTTTTATGCCTAACACAATGCATTACCAATATTTTTTTCAAGTCAACATGTGAGTTTAATTTTTTGTAAAATATTTACCTGTGATCAAACCTCTAAACTTCTCATTGCAGAGGGCCCCATCTACAATGTAGCCATGCTCCATCATTTGCTTGGATATATGCTTCCATACATCCTTTTGACGGAAGCTGTTGGAGGCAAACTTATCCTTATTGTCACTGTATAAAGATATCAATAAAGTGACTGCTTCCGGACTCCATGCAAATCCTTTGAAATAAAAAAAAATAACATGACATTTTATTTCACTGTGAACATAAAGCCACCATGTTTGACAAGTTACCATTGTCTATTTGTTTTGCATAAAATTAGGAATTATTATGTATTTACAAAGCATAGGGATGGCTTATCTTTTAATTTTTAAAAGAAGCATGACATCTCTGACGTAGTGTGAATTTACAAACCTTTACCTTGTTGCCTTGGTTTCATGTGCAGTTGTACCACATCTTGCTGGTGTTTCATGTGTTGTTAAAAAAAATTTAACAAAAATGGAATGATGTATATTACTACTTTTTTGGTATGATTTGAAATCGTATATCAAAAATGTAAGGCAACTGCTTTTAACTAGAAGGCTTTTTTATGTTAAAATTTTGGCACTGATTGGGATTCAAACCAACCAGTAGGACTAATTGATAAAAATTATTAACCATGGACAACAACTTCATACTTATTAAAAAAAAGGATACCTACATAATGTTTTACTTAACCCATACAATGTTGTGCACTTTTGACTGCCTTTGGTGTAAATACAGAACAAAGATAACAACTGAAAAAAACTATTTATTTAAATTGTTCACACCATTTAACAGGTACAATTTCATTACCGTATCAATTTTGCTTACTTTCCACTACATTGTTGTTGCAGTCAACACTGCAGTCACCGGCACAGACACACATAATCGTCTTGTCGCCGCCTGTGAATGATGGAACAACATGAATTGAACGATTACTTTTAGTAAATAATTATTTTTAAATAAACTGGCAAATGTACTACCTTGCCTTAGAAATAACTTCTGTGGTAACTTGGTAGACTGTTTGGACCAAGGGTCCAGAGTTCCATTCCAGTTATGGGCAGTATGATTTGACTTTGATACACAAATTTAAATTTTCAAATGTCGTTAGTGTAGTTCCAATTTAATTAATATTTCTATCAAAGACACACAGTTATTTTTATACACATTGTGCTGTTTAAACCATTGTACTTTGGAATTAAACCTTAATTAAACTGACTTTCTACTTTGTTGATAAATAAATGAAACTCACCATAGGCTTCTTCGTATCCCTCCACAATTTTTTTTCACAATTTCTGTATCTGTAAACAGAGAAAATTCTAGTTTAATTAAGAAATATACAAGTTTATCGAAACTAAGAAAGTGTTGTTTTTCCTTGACTAATGTAGTTATTATATAAAATGGCACTTTTACTCTCTTGCCATAGAGAAAGCTTTTGTAGCAATGTGGCAGAGTTCCTGATTAGCATACAGAGATCCTTTTTTTTTTTTTATTCCATTTGGATTTTAATTACTTACATTGACATAAATTTAGTGATTCACCAGATTAAAGAGCTTCTTTGACTTGGTTGTCAAGAAATAAGATGCTCAAACCAAAATATTTCAGAAGACCCTTGTTTAGTTTGGGATTTAAGGTCCTACCGACAGTATTTTAGTCATTTGGAGACAATGTCTACTTGAGACAGTTATAGTGCTGCAACACTGCAGTATCATGGCGTAGACATGCGGCATGATGCCATACCAAATCACATTATACTGACACTGGCAAACTAGTCTGGAACTACCCTTATATGCTGAGCACCAAGCAAGCCATAACAGTTCCATTTTTTACGACTTTGGTATTTCAATGCTGGGGATGGAACCAATGACCTCCCAAATCCCTGCCGGACACTCTAACCACTCGGCCACCAGGAGCTGTGCAGAAAACCCTTGGCATGAGGCAGTGATATACTTGGGGATGTATGCAAATAAGAAAATTTTATATGTTAAAATGTAGGCACATATATTCTAACATTAAGTATATGCATATAAAATTACCTCTTTCCTTTACCTTGTGGTACACCTCGGTGACCACAAGTACTTCCTCTTCTGTTGAGTCTTGGAAGACTAATGTTAGTGACATAAAGCCACTTGCGAAGATTGCTTCACTGTAAATTTTAACATAAATATAAGTAACTGCATTATATATGGAGTATAACAAATTATACATATACTAAAACAATGTCTAGTAAAAAAAGCTTTTTTTTTCTGGGTGTTCAAGAACCAGTAGTGTTTGAGACATGTTAATTCAACGATGTATCTTATATTCCATCAAACCTCTTCCATGTACTAAGACTTGATGTCAACCTGTGTTTAACCTAATTAGACAAAAACAAACATGCATATGACCCAAAACAAAATCAATGTCATGTTGACTGTTGGTGAATTTAACATTGTATCGTATCTATCAAGGTAACTTCTGTTAGAACAAATATAATGAAGATACGAAGAGTCAAGAAACAATTTTTTTTTTTTTTTGGTGTGTATTACAAATCATGTCTTTTTCACAATAGACTAAAGAAAAAACGGACTATGCATCTTGTAAATAAAACAAACACGTTTTATGAGTTGCAATTGCTGAATTGGTGTGAAATTAAGGTGCATCAAATGGCAGCCATATTGTTTTGTTGAAAATTTTCGCCTTAAAATTAAAACTTTCAACAGAAGTATTCTGAGGTTCATTTGGGAAGGAAACTGTTGAGGCATTGATGCTTTACCTCTAAAGGAGGTGTTACCTTGCGTAAAAACAAAAGAAAATTAAAATAAAGACAAAAGGCTTACCTAAATCAGTTTCCAGCACATGTAATTTGTATGTCAAAATAAAGTTCCTTCCAATGATGACTATGTGATATGATGAATGAAAACTTTTAAAATGACATCTATTTTAGTGACACTGAATCTTCATTACCTGAAAAAAATATTTATTAAGTGAAAATTTATATTCCAATAAGGCCAGTAAACACAGCAGTCTCTAACTCCAATGTTTACATAGCATGTATATAAAGTAGTCCAAGGTTAAATATGGTTTACTATTATGGCCATGGTTTACAGCTAAAAAGTGTACTGTTATAATATTTAAGATAAACATGAAAATATTCCTACTTGTAATTTGTCAGTTATAATGAATTAAAACACGACTTACTTGCATCATTAATTAAATATAAAAGCCACTTTTTTAGAAATTGTGTATTATTACAGTATTAATTGCATTCAGTGGCTGTTGTAATATCATTTTAATATTAAAATGACAGAAAGCAATTTATGATATTCTATATAATGTTACTGATATAAATTTAAAATACATTTCTTAAATATAAAACAAATCAGTACATGGTATGAAATAAATTTGATATATTCAATTTATGCAAACATAAATAAAGTATTATCATTACCATTACAAATCTATGAAAGTTAAGGTGCCTTCATTATAGTCTTTCATCAAAGAATCTACTTCATATGACGTGTCTTCGCCTTCATATAGCACCTCATATACTGCGTCAGGATTTCCGTCTTTTCCAGAACAAACAGAAAGCACATTGCCTCCATCACAAACAACAGTTATAGCTGGAATACCTTGAAAATATTCATCATTTTCCTCCGCCAATGCACGCTCTTCCTGACCTGCTTTTAAAATTTCTTCATCAAGAAGGGACTTCCACATATGCCCAATCTCTGTCTCAATTGAAGAGTATTTTTTTCAGTAATGCCAGGAACACCTATTGTTCCTTAACATTCATTCAGCGAAGAACAACCTCCTCCTGTAACCATGCTACCCCAAACAGTACGGACACTGATATCAACCA
>CM037787.1:61242604-61292604 GCA_021229015.1 Solen grandis | reverse complement strand
AAGGTAAACTTTAAAAATAACACGTTAATAATGGATCCATAGGACAAGCCATTATTCAGAAGAGAAAAACAAATAACTGCTAAATCCATTTCCGTTGTCAACTAGTGCTGTATAATAAATTATAGTTATAAAATATGGTAATGAGTATTGCACTTGCAATTACGTTTTTGAATTATTATCATTTTAAAATATTTATCGGAAATGCTGTAACAAAATCTCCCTATTCCTTAACTAAAGAATCACGCAATTTATTTAATAGAGAATGGGGCGTCGCTAGTTTGCACCAGTGCACCGGTGTTGACACGTTGAATCAAAGCGCACAAATATGGAACGCCTATGCTGTCTGCTGCAACCGTTTTTAACGATGTACAGTAAAATTCACATTATGTATAGATGATATCACAGTGTGTAAAGGTATTATGCCAAAATATAGCGCATTAAAACAAACCATTATATATAGGTTTTATTTATTATGTAAACGGAAAAATGCAGTATGCAAAGCCAAAATATCATTATGTTAAGTTCTTATTTTATTTTGGTACCCGGTTGAAAAAAATCTTTTATACCTAAAAATGATATAGATTTTAGCTCGTCTGTAGAGGTATTATCATCATTCTGGTGTCGTCGTCGGCAGCGTAGTCGTCGTGAAGAACTCTAACTCTACTCGTGATTTTAGACAGAGATTCGGTTTAACATAGCTGTACGTAAGCATAGTTCGGAAAATAAAACATGGATCTTTATACAATGGTAGGGTGACAATCAGGGTAAAAAAATGATGAACCGGGACAGGTATTGTAACAAGCAATGGTTTATACCAAAATGTTCGCAAGAGTTTGTAGTCTATGAAACTGTCGGCATAAATGGTCATAAATGGTGGCGTTCCGAGAAATCCAAAATGGCCGCCAAATGAAAAATAAAAAACGAAATATGTAAACATTTGTCTTATTACTCATTCTTAATGCTAGAAAAATAAAAATATGTGAAAGTTCTTTGCAGAAATGTATTTTCATAAAAGTAGTTCTTGTATTAAGGTCAGAGTAATATTCAAGGTCAAAGTCAAGGTCAAAGGTCAAACTTTGAGAACAATACCATTTGGAGCTAAAATTGTTAACTTTTTTTCAAATATTGATAGAAATTAATTTCAAGGGAAACATTCTTTTGTATCCAAAATGCACATTTCCAAAATTTTTTTTTAAATAAACTGACCCAAATTATTACATAATTAGGGTTTTAGACATAAAGTGATAAAAATAGTGGTATGTGGGACAGTTATTGAAATAATCAGTGTTGTGGGAAAAAAATGAGGGTAATATATGTCGATATTTGTCTTATTACACATTTTTATGTAAGAAAAATTTAAAATGCAAAAGTTCTTTACAGAAAGCTTTTTTTCATGATTACATACGTTTACTTTTATAGAGATCAAGGTCATATTTAATATCCAATTCAAGGTCAAAGGTCAAAACTGCAAGGGAAATGCAATTTTGACACCAAATTTGTGTGTTTGCGTGTGTGTGTGTGTGTGTGCAAAATTTCAAAAGTTGATTTCATGGATGAGTTCGTAAGAAAATATATTAAATGTATTAATAAAACTAGAAATATTAAATGGATGCAAATGCCGCATATTTTGACATGCCATAACAAAAGCAATCAGATCATTCAAAAGTTCAATATGCTAGGTACTAGGAAACACAGTACTACAAATGTTTGGTTATAGTGAATTATTGGGATTTATCAAGGAAATTAAAGGGAAATGTCCTTTTTTGTTGCCCGAGACACTGATCTTTCATGATAATACACATGTACATTGTATTATATATAAATAAAGCTTTGATCATGACCCTCTTGGCATCGATGTTGGTTAAGGTTTTCATTCATGTCCATTTCTCTAAAACCGTCAAAAATATTCTCTCCAAACGTAGAATACTTGTTCACTATAAAAGGAACTCATATAAAAAAAGCAAGTAATCTAAAATAAATTTTGGTAAAGTTATCTTAGAATTTTTAGGTTGGTTAAGTTTTTTGTTAAGGTAAATTTCTCAAGAATCATCAAACATATTCCCTTCAAACTTGCAATCCTTGTTTGCTTTCTGAAATGGAACCCATTTCAATTTGGTAGATAACCATAAAATTCATATTGGCACAGTTATACCTCTTTTCATTTTCGAATATTCTGTTTTTATTAAGTTTTTTTTTGTTAAGATCAATTTCTCATAAAAACTGTCAAATAAATAATTAATCACTTTCAAAGTGGGAAACGATTTTAAAAGGGCAAGTAACACTTAAATTCAATTTTTGCACAGTTATGCTCCTTTTTATTTCAGATCTTTCTTTGTTGTCCACTTAAAAAGATGTCAGATTCTCTGAAGTTTGGAATATTTAATGTTTCTTATATCAGGAAGAACTAAAGCTGGGGGGATTGAATCTTCCTGCATGTGTTTTGGCTAAATACCATATATTTATGTAAACTACAAATAGTAACAGCTACAAATGTGACTATCCAGGTTTAAGAAAATAGGAGCACACTCTTGTTATTCATTTATTGCATACGGCATTAAAAATGCGCCATCAAATATCTCACAGAATTGTGAAAAGTCATTCAGTAATGGTTCCATGTTGATGTCGATGACAACATGACTAAGTATGTGGATACAAAAGTATACCTTAATATATAAACGCCGAGATCAAAGTTACTATGAAAGTACTGCACTCCATTTACTGCATATACATTGTACTTGAATATCTCTTGTAATGACCCTGTGAGTATTTTTTCTACAGTTTTGCAATAAATGAAGTTCATCTGAGAAAAAGGAGGAACTAGTAAGATATAGGTACATAATTATGGGGACTGACAGCATCAACATGATTTCTACACCGTTTAACACAGCATGTCAACTTTATGACCAGCTACTTAATCTTGGACACATTTTACAAGATTAAATACCCATAAAAATGATCAGAAACATTTTCAAACCCTAAGCTACATCAACAATAAGAATACTGCAGCTCTAAGTCATGTGTCTGGTAACAGTATACACATCACCTTACCTTTCTTTTTGTTGGCACCAACTGGACACAAACTACCATGTTGGGTTGAATAGCAATGGTTCCAAAGCATACATTGTCACAGTAATGCCTATTTGGATCCTTAGGCCCTTACAAACACCTGTTAAAGGTAATTTATGCCTGATAAGTCCTATGTTTATTATTTTGCCAAAGTCATCTGTTGTGTTGAATCTATATTTTGACTAGATCATACTATCTACAGCCACATCTTTGAAAAGAAAACAATAAATACCACTGGAATCAGTCAGTGAAGCAGAATATTATTTCAACTTTTTGAAGATAACATCTTGTGACCTTTAGACTAACATCGTACATATCAAGTGAGAATTTTGTTAAGTTGCATTTTCTTGCAAGAAACCAAAAAAGCATCTCATGGCTTTGATTGTATCCACCATTGAGGTTAAACCAAGTATGATTCCAGATTTGAAAAGTGTCAATCAATTTCATACTTTCTAGCCTAGATAACCGTTAAGTGACTGATTGCCTGTAATTGCATGTCTTACAAGGTAATCTCATCATCAACTGGCATATCAGTTACATTTTATATTTACATGTATAGACGGAAAGTGAAAGAGAAGAAATTGTCATGAATGGTTTATTTTTACGTAAATACATTTTGGGATAGGAGCTGGCACAAAGAAATATCGTGAACTCACATCCATCATAAGCACATCCGCCATGTTGAACAAAGTAACCATTCTTTTGATAAAAGTGTCACATTACAGGAATATTTGAAACACGTGAATGATCCAGAGTGTGGGTCATGTCCTTGATTCGATTCATAAGTTACTTATTGGAGGCTATGCTGTTATTTCAGTACTGCGTGTAGATTCTACCTATTGTTGATTAAATGTAGGAGTTATTAAATGTCTTTGATGAGTCAAAGTATTAGTAAGCTTTCATTTAGAAATGTTCTGGAAGGAATTTGGAAGATAAACTATTGAAAATGTAGGAGTTATAAATGTCTATTTTAGGATTCAAAATTTATTGGGGATTTCCCCCAAATCACCCCAAACAGGTTGAACATTTTGCAGACGGGGTGAATTACACTGAAACACAATTTGTCTTCAAAACCCTTTTAATATTTGACGTATATGTACATATGAAATGGAAAATATGCAGTTTTATTTTTCTTATTTTCGACAGACAGGGACTGTTACTGTCTATGATGGACTCTGTCTGGTTTTGTCCAATAACCGCATTTGCGCTAGCACTTGTAATTGATTAGAAGATGGGTTGTTTGACTGTTAGGATTGACCAAAGCTGTATTTTCTGAATACCAGTCATTTGTCGCTTTGACATTTCTTCTACACAAAGGATAACAGAATGATTAATTCATATATTTAAACGAAAAGCATTTACTGAATAACAGCGCTTATAATGTTAATGCGTCAAAAATATTTTCCTTTGTATATATCCTGGGAACTTATACCACCTGGTGCCAGATGCCGCATATAAACAAAAAAAAACATGATGAATCAGTATGACAGAATCAATGTAGCGGTGACAGATAGTCTTCAAAAAGGACTTGGTGACATGCGATTTTTTTTTTCATCATTAATCGGGATTTTTAACGCACATGATTTTATTCATGCGGGATCTCTGAAGAAAATGCGAGAATCCCGCGCCCTAGAATAGACACTGTTGAACTCTGTTTTGGGTTGATGAGTAAGTCATGACATACTTTGCAGTCACATGTCTGGCAGGAAGTGATTGTACTGCCTTTATATGATAAGGACTTTGGTTCACTTGTTTCTGTGATTGTCTAAGCCATTTCTTAGACAAGCAACTTCTATTAATTGTTAAACTGAATCTGAATGACTCATGGATATCTGATTACATGCCATTTAAAAATATGAATCAAGATGTTCAACCATTTCTAATGATTTTAATTTTATTGGCTTTGAAGTTTATTTGGCTTAATACAGGAAATGATTAAAAAGACGAAAAAATCAACATTCTATCGACCTACCATGATAAAATAATGTAAAGGTTCTGCATATTAAGTTTTGGCTTGAAGAATGTTTTATCAAACATCTAACTCAACATAGTACTCACTTAAGGCTTTAGACGAGAATAATTCACAATATATGTATATGTATAGCCAATGTCATGGAAAACAGCGAACACTTATTCAAGTACCGGTGCTCACTACCTGATGTAATAGATCTCTGGAAGATATGAAAAACGTTTTGACACTGTATCATTAATTTGTAAACTAATATTATTTTGTTTTCCTGACTCACCACAGTTTTTGTGGATTTTTGAATGATTTATCGCAACACAGAAGACAGCAAGATTCATTTTTCGTCTTAATATAAGAAATAGACACATCAAATACCAACATAACATATTAGATTTTTTTTATCATTTTAGGATCATCTTTTTATGCCACTAAAGGGGCCTTGACTTAATTGCCCTATGGCCTATTCAGGCTTGAATTTTGATATTTACCCCCAAGGACATGTGGAGTCTACATTATTGATCTTTACAGTGAGTTACATAAAAAATCATCCTCAAAACCTTTTAAGTCTTATGCATTGTGTACTGTTTGAAAAAAATAGGCCTAATTCCACTATACAAAATGTATTTATTTCCTGACAAAATATATAAACATACAAAGTTATTTTGTAATTATTTTTACCCTGACATATGTTAAATACATATTCATACTGATATCCTATATATATACCAAACCAATAATAATTGAAATGAATTAACTAGTTCTACACCCCACATGTTATATTTAATCTTATATATTAAATTATTATATGCAAGATCTTTCTACACAGAACATCTAAAGCCGTATATTTCCTTAAGATTATGAAAGTACAAAAGAACTTTGATTTTTACACTAAAGAACAGTTTATCCTATAATCTTATATCTCTTTTGACCTTGACCTTTGTTGAATAATATATTCATTTTTTTTACTTTATTATATAACATCACAATCATTATTATTATCCATGATATACCAAATAGTTTTTTTAATATTTTAAATATAAAAAGAAAAATTCCCTACTTGCAAAATATTATTAGCTATAATATTTAAACTAGATGACTAAGATATGTAGGATACTCATGTATTTTATTAAGATAATGCTGCATTCTAAATTGTTCAGTGTTATCTAAATGCTGTGAAAATGTTGATTTTCAACCAAACCTTTTCCCTTGAGGAAAATTTATTGAAATACTTGCAATAAGATTAATAATTTGGGGTCAAAATTGTATTTTCTGTGCACTTTTGAACTTTGACTTTTAATTTGACCTTTGAAATGACTTTGACTTCATTTAAATTATAAATATCATCAAAATATCTTATTTGAAATAAGTTTTAATTATTTCTATTTTCCTATTATAAAAATATGTAAAAACACAACTATTAACATATTTTAGAGTCAATTTTTCATATGGCTGCCCTCTTGGAGGCCATCTTGGATTACTCGGACCACTTATGCCATTTTATGCCGGCAGTTTCATAAACTACAAACTCTGGCGAACATTTTGATATATAACACGGCTTGTTTCAATACCTGTCCCACCTACCCCTATTTTAAGCGACCTTTTCACTCATTGTCAAACTACCACAATTGTGTATGTATCATAAATATGTTGGGAAATGTGACAAGGATCTTATTACAATTGTGAAAGTATAATAAATATGCTGGAAAATGTAAAAAGGATCTTTATAAAAGTGGGTGACACGGTGTTCTGTAAATATGCTGGGAAATGTAAAAAGGATCTTTATAAAAGTGGGTGACACGGTGTTCTGTTTTATGAATAATAAATATGCTGGAAAATGTAAAAAGGATCTTTACAAAAGCGTGCCACACGGTGTTCTATGAATATGTTTGGAAATGTAACAAGGATCTTTATAAAAGTGTGTCACACGGTGTTCTATGAATATTTTAGGAAATGTAACAAGGATCTTTTACAAATGTGTGTACAAATGTGTATAAATATATTGTGCATTTTTTTTATAAATTGTTTGGGAAAAAATTTTTTTGTATATTTAATCTTAAAATACACATATTTTTTTCCTTATAAATGTTAGTAGTAGCTGTGTACGTAATTAAATCCGAAACATGTGCAAATATGCTTACAAATTTTGAAAATCATCAAAATAGCAAACACAATTATTCTTTGAAACCTTGTTAAGAAGATCACCATTTGGATAAGTCTTGACAATGAGGTGACCTGACTATAAGGTTAATTAAGGTAAATTCCCTGTAATGGTTCTGCTACGTCTAGGACCACTTAACCTCTACCAAGATAACCAAGGTATCCTAATGAAACATTATAGGGACTTTACCTTAAGTGTGCATATTTTAATTTCGTATAACTTTTTTTATCCTAACGAATTTTACACGAAAATTTGTGCTTTGGTTCTTTGCTACTTTTCGAGTATTATCTGGGATTAAATTTATCAACTATGTTTATACGGCTCGATGAGCCATGCTAGGATAAAATGTATACATTGCACGAGAAATGAACAGCGTGTTGTCAAATTTGTAAATAACTTGACTACACACATAAGGCAAATACTAAAGCGTGTTAACACTTTTGCCGTAAAACTAAGCAAAACGGTGGTTTCTACCTTCGTCCCACAAATTTGCAGAGTGATAGGTATTTTAAAGAGGACGGCGTACATTTAAGAGAGGCAGGCAATGTTTTGTTTCTAGATAATATTAGAGTCGGGTTGTATCATTTTATGCATGGCATCCAGCCTTGGGTCAGTTGAGCTTTGGGCTTTGTAATGTGTTGCGGGCGTGATCCTGTTAGTTTTTGCCTATTTTTGGCCTTGCTACCGCTTTGGGCGGTGGGAGAGATGGATTCAGACGAGGCCCTCATCCATTTCTCTCCCATTTGGCCATCAGCTGCGGCCAAACTTATGCCATTACAGATGTGCTTTGCTATGTTACGCCATGATTTTGAGTAAAAACAGTTTATTGATTTGCTATTATTATCTTAAGATTACATTAAGGTTTAGTACAAACGGGATACCATATCTATACTTATTGTATACGTCCGGGTCCCGGGATATTTTGCTTGCGTGAGCTTATTAGGTACGAAATTGCTATTTTGCGACACCTGCATTACATTTAGGTTAAAAAGAATACATTTTATTGCTGTCGCAGAGACATTTTGCAGAGGACATTTTGATGTGGTGTTGTTCGCTTAGTAACATGTGTATGCTAATCACGTGCATCATTTACAATTGAACTTTTAAGTTGCTTCTATGAAACATTTGTTGTTCTGTTACAATTCAATCATTGCAAACAGGGTCACGCCCATATCCACCATTGTTTGGGTATCTTGAATAAAAGGTGTATCAAAATAGTTATGGATCTTCGTTAACTTTTTACCCCCTAATATGCGTTGTTATTAGTAGGTTTAGATAAGTCTATGTTGTCGGGAAGCAGAACGCTCCCTTCAATCTTTGTCAGAATGGGGGAAAGGTCAAACGATTATATAAAGATAACAAATTTGGGAAGAACCCTGTTTCGACCTTGTGACAGAAGGTCCGGAACATGGGGGAGTTCTACAGGATGGTCTATTAGAAGATTCAGAAGATCTACAAACCAAGATCTCGTTGGCCAAAGAGGAGCAACGAGAAGGATCCGGCATTGAGATCGTAGGATTTTCCTTAGAACTAAGGGAATCAGAGAACACGGAGGGAACGCATAAGCAAATAGATGATCCCAATTTACAGACAGTTTAATTGTTTGTATCATTATAATTACAAGCCACTTTCATTCATTTTTTACCAAAATCACCCATATTTTCCTTTTCTAAGTTTTATGTTGTCCGTTTTACTTTGGAATGAATTAAACCACCGTGCTAGAAGCATTGATGTTGTACCCCAAACTATCAACCAGCCACAAAAAAACCTACCCAAAAGTATTTCAGATTCATGCAACGGTACTGCCAGGCTGTGGTTAACAATAACGGTGATGTGATCATACGCAATATAAGAGTAAAGAATCAAACTCTTGTCCGGCAATACTACTTTGTGGCATTAGCGTTTTACACAAAATTACATTTTTTGGATCATGTTTGTACAATTTTTGTTCTCCATTAAATGAAATAAATGGATTATCATAACAGGTCTCGTAGCTATATTTGTTTTAATTTTCTATATAAGTAAGTAATAGTTTATTGCTATATGGAACCGGCCCTTGCAAATACATAGGATACAATACATCCAACATGTTATTTATCTAACTACACATACATTTAACTTACAACATTGAACAACAGGTCAATTTTGCACTACCGGCAAATGTGTGCGTTTCTGGAAACTATAAAATAAAAATATTGCAATATTTCTTATCATTATTTCATTATTATTAGACACAAGGCAAATGCTCAAAATTTATAGTAGGAATATATTTTTCTCTTAACTCTTTGAATACAGCATCAAGAAAGTTTCACCATTGGATCAGGTTTGTCAAAAGTGTCTTTTCCATTAAAAGAAATAGAAATAGATTATTATAACAGGTATCATAGCTGTATTTGTTTTAAATTTCTACATGATCTTACCAATAATAAAATAAGTACATGGCTGTTTATACCTGCATACTTATAAGATTTCTTAAATGTACACATGTGACGTGCATAATTGATCCAGGCAAAGGACAAAATTACAAAGTTGGGTAAACAGCTATGACATTATGTAAGGAAGAAAGACTTGAAATATTGGATAGTTTTCGGTGTTTTTCATCTAAAATCAGTTCCTCTTTTGTTATAATAGTTGAAATCACAAAATAAGCACGAGGAAATGGAAGCCTTCATACTTTCCTTTGTTAAAGTTATAGACAATAACCAAGAAACACGAGAAACTGGAACTCTTCATATGCTGTCTTATGTAAACACACGGGTTCAGAGGTTATCACTGAACTGCAATTAACATTGAGACCACGGCCTACTTTATTCCACCAATCACAGGCAAACATAGCCGTTGTCTATATTGTATAGACCACGGGTAAACTTTGTCGATTTAACTCGCGTTTTCCTCGTGCAAAACGATTCTTTAAAATAGTGAGATGGAGGGGTTAAACTAAAAACAAATTGGCTGAATTCATTCACAGATGCAGTACCACACACACACACACACACACACACACACACACACACACACACAACAACAACAACAACAACAACAAACTTTTAACGTCTGAATATTAAAGAAAAAAAAAGCAAAGAAAAAAAGAGAGGGCCATGGAGGCCCTGAATCGCTCACCTGAGTATATGGTTACCAGAGGAACATCCGTACTAAAACATTTTGAAATCTAGCCAGTAGTTTTGAAGGAGCTGATTTTTATTTTTTTTATAATTCAGTTCTTTCCATTGCCATTGCAGCCAGAGTTTTAGCAACTTTTGTGAAGGTTCACCCAAGGATCAAATTCTGTCTAAAGGTTTCAGAGGAGATGTCATTTAAAGTTTTTACTATATACATATAAGGCAATTCAACCCGCCCCTGGCAGCCATATTTCCTCACGGTTCGGAATAATTTTAGCAGTCTTGGTAGAGGATTACCAAAGGAACATCTGACTAAAACATTTTAGAATCTGACCATAGTTTTGAAGTAGATGAGTTTTAAAGTTTTAATATTTATTTCCGTTGCCATGGCAACCAGAGTTCTAGCTGAATCAAATTTATTTTAGCAACTTTTGTGTAGGTTAACCCAAGGATCATCCCTGCCAAGTTTAATCAAATTCTGTCCAGCGGTTTCAGAGGAGATGTCGTTTAAAGTTTTCATGTTTGAACGGATCGGAATAATTTTGACATCTTGGTAGAGGGTTACCCAAGGAACATCTGCACTTAAACATTTTGAAATCAGACCAGTAGTTTTGAAGGAGATGATTTTTTTTTTAAAGTTTTCATAATTTATTTATTTCCGTTGCCATGGCAACCAGAGTTCTAATGGATCAAATTTATTTTAGCAACTTTTGTGAAGGTTCACCTAAGGATCATCCCTGCCAAGTTTAATTAAATTCTGTCCCGCGGTTTAAGGGGAGATGTCGTTTAAAGATTTCACTATATAAACATATAAGGCAAATCAGCCCCGCCCCTGGCGGCCAATTTTTTTTTACAAATCGGAATAATTCTAGCAATTTTGGTAGAGAGTTACCCAAGGAACATCTGTACTAAAACATTTTGAAATCTGGCCAATAGTTTTGAAGGAGATGATTTTTAGAGTTTTCATATTTTTTCTTTCCGTTGCCATGGCAACCAGAGTTCTATATGGATCAAGTTTATTTCAGCAAATTTTGTGAAGGTTCACCCAAGGATCATCCCTGCCAAGTTTAATTAAAGTCTGTCCAGCGGTTTCAGTGGAGATGTCAGTTAAAGCAAATTGTTGACGACGGACGACGCACGACGAGGACGCAGGGTAATCCTAATAGCTCACCATGAGCACATTGTGCTCAGGTGAGCTAAAAATAGAAACATAGGTAAATTAACTTTCAAAAACAGCAAAGTTTAACAAAAACCAATGTTGCTGACGTTTAGCAATACATATACATTGTCCTGCAGTTCTGGCTCGCGTTCCACCAAAATATTTAGCCATAAGTAATACATGTACTTAAATTCTTAAATTAGGTTGAATTCCTGTTTTACGAAATATTTAAAATGCTTACCTTACTGAAATATAACACCTAAGTATTTAAGTATTACTTAGCGTTAAGTTTGATTGGTGGAATTCGAGGCTGGCGACAGGTAGTCTTAGGAATGTGCTTACGTCATCGCCTGTCTAACCTGACATTCGTGTAGCCATGGCGTTTATAACATCACTTTGAAAAATGTACCTAGTCGGAAGACTGTCTATTTGACTTGACTATTTGAGTTTACTGTCGCTTCGACAGTATTTCAGTCATATAGCGACGTCCAGCTAATTACAGGTGGAGGAAGACCCCGAATGCACAGAGGCATCCGGGTGGAGCCACCGACCTACCGCAAGCCAGCTGGAAGGCTTCCTCACATGAAAATCCGAATGACCCTGTCGGTATTCGAATCCACGCAGTGAGGGGCTGAGTGAATGTTAAAGTCAGCGACTTTACCCTCTCAGCCACGGAGGCCCCTATCATGTCACTACGCATGCATGCGGGGGTCTTCCTCCACCAGTAATTAGCTGGACGTTGCTATATGACTGAAATACTGTCGAAGCGACGGTAAACTCAAATAGTCAGTCAGTCACTGACATGATAAAAATCTTTGACAATAAACCGATTATTTATTATTCGTGGTCTAAGTCAGATAGACCACGCGTGACCGTTGTCTATATACATGTATGAAATTTGTGCGTTTGCTACGCTCGCCTCCAAATTCCATAGACAACGGTTACTCGTGATCTATCCTATACATAAGAAAGTTCATATACTGTATTAAAAAGCAAAGGATTACGTCAGGAAAATGTTTTAATAATTGTGCTGTCCTACGTTCAGTTAACCATAACACTCGCAACTGGTGGGGAATTGGTGCCCTGCTTACTTTCTATACGCTACGATACAACAGGGATACAAACGGTAACGTTAGGGGCTTTAACGGTTACTGAACGCAGGGCTAGAGTTTACCGTCACTGCGAGTAGTCCACGACTGTAACCGCTCGGCCACGGCGGCCCCTCACTGTGAGTAAATCAGACTCATTACAATGCCGACCTAGAAGGAAGACCCTGTGGTAAATGAGGCACCCATGTGGAACCAACGACCAAGCTGGGAAACTTCCTCACATGAACAATCCGAGTGACCAGTCCCGAGACTCGAACCCACAGGGCTGAGGTGTTAAGTGACAGTCAACGACTCGGTCTAGTTAATTATTTATTTGCTCAAATTTAGAGCAAATTTCATTTTTAGAACAACAACAACAAACAAACATACACATTATTACAATGAGTGAATTTAACATTGTTAAATGACATAAAAACTAAAAATAAGTCCATATTATCATGTTTAACCTCTATGTCAGTATACTGATTCACAAGCATAGAACTTGAATTATTATGCTTAATAAAAGATGTTTGTAGCAACGTTAAATGTACCGACGCTAAATGTCGCAAAACGTCGTAAGAGTGAAATCTCACGGAGTACAAACACACGGAGCAGTTAGGGGTAATTCACGCGGAACAGTTAGAGCAAGTTCTTCCCTCTGGCAATCCATCTTTCTTCAAATAACACAGTCATTTAATTTCATAAACTATTGATAATTTCCCTCTTTTAAATTCTCTACTGGTTCTTCATTACATTTCTTTAATTCCCAGTGTCTTTTCTCAAGACATTAACACACCTGCGGCCGGCTTCCTGATAAATATACAGAATCAAATGAGGACTGAGGGGCATTATTGGGGAAAGCTGAAATGTAAGCTGAGACTTTCAAGGAGAATGTGTGTGAAGAGATGGATGTAGGATTTTTTTTCAAGAAAGAGACATTGCAAAAAAAAAGCTGTGAAGAAGAGACTTTTACAAAGGGAATAGTATATGAGTGTATGGGAGTTGTATTATTTGAATAAAGATGAAGAAGAAACAAATGAAGTGAAGATAGAGTATACACTTTGCATGAGAGGCCACGACCAAGATCATGCTTAAATTGAGACCTTAACCGTAAAACGGTTAAGGCCGATTGAGTTCGCATTAAGTGAACGTTAGGGAAAGTCTATTTTGTGCAGAGACTTACTTGGGGCCAAACTTCTGTCTCTCATAATCAATACTTTTTTATATACCTCACTTGTAATATCTTTCGAACGGGTATTAAACTGGGTCTACATTCAAATGTTTTTGTTTTTCATGAAAATATATATATTTTTTTAGCATTTATTATTTCGTTTAATCATGTTATATATAGAGTTATTTTACCTTCCAGAAGCTCAACAAAATAGAACTAGCCAACTCAGTAATAACAAAATAGAGCTTATTTTGGTATTTATTTTTGTCCAACGAAATGGTATCGTTTCATTAAACAGCACAGGGATATTGTTATAGGTGTTTTAATTCCATTTGCAATAATGCTCCAAAGTGGGCAGTGGTAGCGACTCCGACTACCACTCCTCTCAGTATCACTCCGCGTGGGTTTGAATCCCTGAAGTGAAAATCAAAATTATCTGACTATTTAATTTATTGGTTTTTAACTTAAGTTGTTACTTTGTAATAATATTATTCTATGTTTAATCGTTCATTTATTTATGTTTTGAAAAGGACCTACATTTTCATCCAATGCACTGCAAATCATTTGTACTTTTAACTTGTAAAACGTGCATATACAAGACCCATTTCTCATTCAAAGTTGTTCCAGGGGGAAGGAGTGAACTTGTCCAATCTGTTCCACGTGAACTTGCCCAAACTGTTCCGTGTGAACTTGCCTAATATGTTCCACGTGAACTTGCCCAAACTGTTCCGTGTGAACTTGCCTAATATGTTCCACGTGACCTTGCCCAAACTGTTCCGTGTGAACTTGCTCTAACGGTTCCGTGTGAACTTGCCTAAACTGTTCCGTGTGAACTTGCTCTAACTGTTCCGTGTGAACTTGCTCTAACGGTTCCGTGTGAACTTGCCCTAACTGTTCCGTGTGAACTTGCTCTAACTGTTCCGTGTGAACTTGCCCTAACTGTTCCATGTGAACTTGCCCAAACTGTTCCGTGTGAACTTGCTAATGTTCCGTGTGAACTTGCCCAAACTGTTCCGTGTGAACTTGCCCTAAATGCTCCATGTGTTAAGTCTCCGTGACATTCCATTCTTACCTACTCAAAAGGGAAACAACTCGAAATGAATATCAACGATTGTCTGGCACTGCGATTCTGTAGTATGTATTAATTTCCACTTATAAAGGAGTGCGACATTTAGCGTTGATGTTGCGATATATAGCGGCAGTGCATTCTTTGCGACATTTTAGTAACATTATATCTGAGACTTTACGGTAATATATCTAAATAACCCTCGCACTAAAGACTACATTTACAATGATAATACAGATCAAGTACACCACTCGTTTATTTTTCTGAATACCAGTTTTGTATAAAACCATCAATTACTCTTTGTTTAAAAATGGGTAAAAAAAGTCGTGCATTCTGGATTGTTCCATACATCAATAAAACCATAATTACATAACAAATCTTTAACCTTTTTGTCCCAGTTTTCAAACCCATATTACAATCACTAAGTGATTGCTCGTAAACACGCAAACCAATATTTAATCATTCTAACATATCTTGGAACATACATTGGGAGTAGTAATGTGCGGACGAGTTCACAGAAATCCACGATTTCACGAACTACATGAAAGCACGCTATGACGTCATTAATTAGGACAATGGCCTATTGTTTAGGGTATGACATAATCCCCGACCTCACCCCTTTAACGAGGTCACGTGACATTCTTGATAAACCGCAATATTTATGTTTAATTGTCTCCCTAAACAATTAGGACAATGACCTATTGTTTCGGGTATGATATAATCCCCTTATCCACCCCTTAAACGAGGTCACGCGTCTATCGTTTTCGAGGATGAGTAAACCGCAATATTTATTCTTTTATAATATCGTATTGTTATTCGGGACAATTAATCAACTACGTCATTCACCGCAAAAACGCGATTGAAACAAAAATCGGGCTGCAGCCCCTACCGCTCCCTTAAACGAGGTCACGGACTTTTAACCAATTTTTTTTTTCGCAGAAGCATTGAATGACGACGTTAAATAATGAGTATTGTCTCTTCGAATAATAACGTATTTACTGAACAATTAAACGACGCTATCCGGAATACCTCGCACCGTATAACGGACACATTCCCACGCGTCGAGAGAAGATTTCTCCATCATTAATTAACGGTAACTGACCACTCAAACGTTCCCGTAAACATAATCTACACCCGTAACACCCGTATCGATCGCCATTATTGACCTAAGGCCTTACGAATCGCGGACTAAAGGAATGTAAACAACTCTCTCACCCGTCCTCGGACGTATTATTTACTGTTTTTGGATGAAGTCGAACATTCGAAATCGCCTCTCTATACGTATTAATGCTCTTTTTTCTACCGTTTCTGTCTTTCTCTACACATTTCCTTGTAATACGCGTGTCAATGCGTATGTTTTGACAATCGGTGTGAAACGATTCTCAACTTTTTATGTTTAATCTCTATAATCACAACCAACACCCGCAGCGGTATTTGATCCGCGGCGAGTTAATCCGGCTTAGTCTAGCGACGATAAACGGGTATTAGCGGTTTTTCATAAGCCGAGATAGTCGCTTTTGGCATTGTACGTTTTTCACTTTCTCCGTGTATGTAATCGAGAAATTTATCATTTTATTTATTTATTTGTTTATTTGTTTATTTATAAAACTTGGTTATTCCTGTTTAACATTTTTGTAGTAGAACAAATCGTAACGTTTGGGGAATTTAATTTATTCAATAAATGCATGCAATGTGTGTTATTTGTTGCGATATTGTCGGACACGTTATATGTTGTTCAATAAATGCATGCAATGTTTTCGGGTGTCATTTAATTAATTCTTCGAGAGTATTTTGATACTTATGTCAATCCCATTTTATATGTTCTTTTCAATAAAAGTTATGACAGAAATAACAAAATATTTTTCTCTCTCTCGCTCTCTTTGGCATTTTTTTTTTTTTAGTATTCACGCATTATCGCTGATTATATTTCTTACTTTCGTTTTTCATTCTCTCGGCAATATTATTCGTAGGTATTATTTTGGAATTCTAGTAAATAAGGCGGAACTACGAGAGTAAAATGAAAACATAAATTAAAGAAAAGTTAAATACATCATACTATCGTTAGTTTATCGGAATTTCAAAACAGAACAGAACAGATTTTTTTATTTGGACTTAAGCATACATAAGCTCATCGTTATACATCATATTTTATCTTAAATATATATATAGCCAATATATATACGAAAAATAATTGCATAAATACACATACTTAAACGCACACACTTCTATACATATAAAAGTAGCTATATACAAATACACGACGCCATTTCCACGCGTCCCCACGAGTCCAATACCGCGCCCGTATTTATACAGCATTGTTGCGTCAAACAATAGAGGGGATTATATTTATCCTTACGAAGTTCGCCGAGCTTATAACTGACTTCTAACGGTCAGAATTTAAATCAACCAATCAATTTGGTTAATTAAAATGTTATTCGTTATCCACCAATTAGATCGATTAATCGAAATAAAATATTAGCGTCTATCAAGAGCGGAGCGTCATTCAGCCAGTTTCTGCCCCGGAGAACACATCGTTTATATCGTTCTGTTGAGAAACGAGGTAAAATATACCCAAACTTTAGTAATTTTGTAGAATTCTATATATTATTTGAACGAAATATCTTTATTTTCCCAGGTGCATTATATTCCCTTCGAGCGTACGTTATTTTTCTCTTGTGAAAATAGTCTCAAGAAGAAATGATATGATATCGCAATTTCTTTTTCCAGAACATTCTCTTTATTCAATACTTACTTAAACATACACACGGCAATACGAAAGGTGTAACAAAGTGGTTTAATGAGGGAATAAATTCCTTTGGATAAGTTCAAATAAAGAGTCATTTGGGAATTTTAAAACTTGGAAAGTATTTACATTTTCATTATTTTTAGATATTGAGACACCGGATATATAATACAGATGTTAATTAATGCGGTTAAACTCTATAATAAAAAAAGAATTCATATATACGTTACATCAACTTCTACGTTTTTACAATTATATTAACTCGGCCAGAAACGGGGTGCTTATTAATAAAATTATTCAGTATTGCACATTTACACACATTTGAATACGAAGAACGATTTTCTTTTCGATTATTTAGAAAATGATCAGGTATTGACACAAAGCTGGTCAGGGGAAGAAGTCGAAGATAATATTGATATAAGGATTTACACTTCATAAATATTTGACCCCGAGGATATCGAGCGGAGTGTACTGATGTTACAAGTTAATAAATAATAACAAAGATTCGATATCTCATTCAGCCTCAAGAGAGTTATTCAAAACAAGGTAGAGGCGCAGTCTAAGGGAGGTAATTTACATAAAAAAACCACGAAAAAATATATAATTTAATTACTGTATAATACTTGTAAGTATCAAGTCAGAGACAGCGACAGATTCCCGTGTCATCCAACGAAGCGTTGATTTCTACCCAAGGAATAATTTCGCAGAGAGAACTGTAAAAGGTATTTAAAATATTTAATATGCTATCAAAGTAGTATAATTGAAACATCAAATAATGTCAATTTATTTATTTCGCATATTTTACAACGATGTCACTAAAAATATCTGATACGCTCTATCTGTTCTGTTATTTTTTTTATCTTTTTTAAAATGACTGGCTCATTTTATCATTAGCAATGATATAAAATCATGTTATTACATTTATATTCCTTTTAATTACGACATGGTGTCTTTCTAACACGGTAGATTATTAATAAGTATGATTTTTATCACGGTAGTTACTTAACTGATATCATTTTATCTGTTATCTTCTTTTTATTGTTTTTATTATTAATACTATTATTACAAGTATCGCGTGCGCCCGCGCGCCTCACAACCTCCCACGCTTACAGAAATAGACCCCGATCCTGCTTCCCGAGAGACATTCATCTCAACCAGGAATACTTCGAATCCGTAATCCCGGGGACTGGGTAAATTGGCTAGATTTTTAATCGCCGAATAACCGCGAAATGGAGCACGTGCTGAGGGCTTTTTTGGACCAGGGCGTTTCCGCCGACCAATTTCAGTTGTTCGTCACCGCCCAGGGTATTCAAGACGACCCGTTCGTGCAAGAAATCCTCCACCGACTAGTGGCTAACGAGGTCGCCGCTTCGAGTCCCGGATCTCCTCCGATTTGGACCTCGGAAGATGCCGACGAGCTGCTGAATTTCTTGAAGTCTCCGGAGAAACCCGCGGCGACCAGTCCATATACACCCAGTAAACGGTCGACGCAGGACGCGGACGACCTGCTGTCCATGCTAAAATCGCCGGAGAAACAGCGTCCCGCTTTGTAAGTTAAATCTCTTTATTTTTTATTTATTTACTTTTTATTATTATTAAAATAATGAACAACATATAAAATTTATGTCACGATATGTATTTATCGAATAATGATTTATAAACTTTTTTTTCAGGGTCGAAATAAATACGAATATTCCGCCGACGATACAGGTCGGTATGGGCGGGGCGGCTATGACGCATAAATGCTCTATCTGTAACAAATCGTTTAAAAGGGAAATTTACAATCAAGTCGATGGGCGACTTACACGTGCCTAAAATGCCAGAAAGCGTTTAAAGATAAGTCCAACTTAAAACATCACGAAAAGGTCTGTAAAGGTCTTTTTCCCTGCGATCGATGCCCGGAAATCTTGAAATCCGCCCGACAGTTGGAATTTCACATGAAAATAAAACATAAGGCGAAGCCAGCCAAGCGTTCCGCCGGAAGACCGGGAACCAGCAGCTACGAGTGTCGGCACTGCCTCGCCCAGTTTCAGCACCTGAAACAACTGCAAATCCACAACGCTAGGCAACACGGTCCACGGCGTTCTATGCCCGAGTCCCCGCAACCCGGACCCAGCCGTCAGAACCGAGATGCTTTGTCCGAGTTCCCGCAGCCCGGACCCAGCCGTCAGCACGGGGATGCTGGAACCGACTCCCCGCAGACCGGATCCATGTCTTATAAATGTCGAAGGTGTCCCGCCGTGTTTCCGGACCGCCAAGCTCTACACGCCCACAACGCGCAGCGGCACTACCAGGTAGGAGCTGGCTTGCACCCGCAACCCTTCCCAGAGGGCCAGGAACCGTGGGTCGACGAAGACGGTACGATCGACGAGGGGTTGCGAGATTGCTACCTGGTAAATAGGGCTATGATCCTCGAAAGGTACAACGAAGGGCCCGTAGAGTCAATATACAACATCCCCATGTTCCCCGGTATGACCGTCGAAGATATCGGCCAAGCCCTTCAAGGCGTGTACGACCGTCAACACAACGCCTTTAAAGTAAACCTGAGTTTCGGGTTCATTATGCGGCACGTGGAGACGGGGCGGTATCGATACTTCCGACCCTATGACAACGTCAACGTTCTAGAGACACCCATCCTGATCTCATCTCGGTCGGATATATCAAAAGTGAGTATTTATTTATTTATTTATTTATTATTTTATATATTTTTATTTATCTATTTTCTAAATAAAATAATTAATTTTAATTGATATTTTTTCAAAGCTATTTTTTCTTTTAAATACATTTTTTATTTTAAATAAAGGTACAACGCACGAATAATAAAGCGCGTCACTATTCCAGGTCCTCAAAAAACTGAAAAGTATGGACGTCATGGCGGAAATGACGAAAAACAGACAGGATACCAAATGGAAGCTTGTGTTACTGACCAATATCCGGGTCAAAGTCTTTAACACCGATTTCTCACTGGGAGCAAAGAGTCAGCTTCCGATCTACGTGACCCGATCCACTGCTATTGTACCCCTGGACAAGGACCCCGTTACGTTCAAAACGTATGACGATAACTTATGCCTCTTCCGGTGTCTGTGTCTCAAACGTCACGGTTCCCTGGTCAAAGTTCCCGAACTCTACGACCAGTGGGAAAGATCGCATCACGCGCGAGAATATAGGGATTTTCTCGGCGGTCGCGCGACGGTACAGATAACACCGCCCTCCAATTTTAAAGGCGTACAATTCGCCGACATGCCCGAGTTCGAGCAGTGTTTCGAGGTCAACGTACAGATGTTTTCCCTGCGAGAAGACCAAACGGTGGTACCCGTCTTCAAGTCGGCGGAACGGTACCCGGATACCCTGTACGTTAATCAGCACGAGAACCACTGCTCCTACATCTCCGATTTCCAGCAGTACGCCAAAAAATTTCAGTGCCCGTTGTGCGACCGGATGTTCGATCACCACGGACATTTTAAACAACACGCCAAAATATGCGATAAAAAGACCCTGTACGTTTATCCGGGTGGTTTTTATCGGGAGCAGCGGACGATATTCCAGCAACTGGAAGAAGTCGGTATATCAGTTCCCGCTGACCGGCGCACTTTCCCTTGGTTCGCCGTCTTCGACTTCGAAAGTATGCTGGTTAAACTCGACGGCGACGCCACGGAAAAGCTGGAATGGACCCACCAGCACGTGCCCATTAGCGTCAGCGTCTGTTCCAACGTGCCCGGACACACGACGCCAAAATGTTTCGTCAACGTAAACACGGACGAACTTTTGGCCGAAATGATATCCTCCTTGACAGAGATGCAAAGCGCCGCTTCCGGTTTGGCTCGGCAGACGTGGGGGGCATTCGCCGACGAAATAAGTGAAAAAATGCAAAGTCTCTCGGAGGAAGACGAGGAGGAGCGGAAAGAGAAAGAGAAACTAAAAACGCTTTACGGGCGGTTCACGGCTTACCTCTCCGCGTTACCGGTCCTCGGGTTCAACAGGTAAATAGTTCGAGTTTCTATCTATCTACCCCCCGTCTGTTTGTCTATCTAACTAATTACACCTGTTTGTCTGCCTGTCTGTCTGTCCGTTTGTCTGTCTGTATTTCTGTCTGTCTATGCGTCTGTTTGTCTATCTAACTAACTACACCTCTTTGTCTGTCTGTTCGTTTGTCTGTGTGTGTGTGTGTGTCTGTCCGTGCGTCTGTTTGTCTATCTAACTAACTACACCCGTTTGTTTGTCTGTTTGTCTGTCTTTCTCTGTGTCTGTCTATCTCGTAAAAAAAATGCGTAACTTTATCTTCACGTATTATATCTATATTTCAGCGCCAAGTACGATCTCAACCTGGTCAAGCGGAAGCTCGCTAAACATCTGGGCATGCATGACCAGGAACGTGGATTCGTGGTGAAGAAATGCAACTCCTACGCGTGCCTCTCGACCGACAAATTTCGTATTTTAGATGTCAGCCATTTTCTTGCCCCGGGTACCTCCTACGCCGGATTCCTGAAAGCCTACGGGGTCGAGGAAGCCAAAGGTTTCTTCCCCTACGAATGGCTGGATAACCCGGCAAAGCTGGAAAGCACGGAGCTACCTCCCCACGAAACCTTTTACAGCGCGCTAAAAGGAAAAAATATCAGCCCGGAGGAGTACGCGTACTGTCAAAAGGTATGACGGGACGAAAAGATGGTTACGTTCCGGGACTTTCTGGTCTGGTACAACGACCTAGACGTGGGTCCCTTCGTGACGGCCGTGGAACGCTTGCAAAAGTTTTATTTCGAAAAAGACATAGACGTCTTGAAGTCCGCCATGAGCGTTCCCAGCATCGCCCGCCAACTTTTGTTCAAGTCGGCGAGAGAATTAGGGGCCGAGTTCTCCCTCGTAGACCAAAAAAATGCCGACTTGCACACCACCATCAAAGACAATATCGTCGGAGGTAAGCGTGTATTTATTATCGCGCTTTTTTCGTCCTAAATTTATTATTTACATACTTTATTATTATTATTATTATTGAGCACGCGACGCTGGTGGCGCTTCTGTTCACGCATGTCGTTTACGTTTTAGGTCCCTCCATCATATTTACTCGACATCACGAGGCGGGCAAGACTAAAATCAGGGGAGGTAAACTTTGCCAAAAAATCGTGGGGTACGACGCCAACGCCCTCTATTTATGGGCCATCGGGCAGCCCATGCCGGGGGGTATGTTCGTGCGTCGCAGGGCCGAAAACGATTTTAAGCCGGAACACAGGGACCAGTATATGCAGGCCTTCAACTGGTTAAATTATTTAATCAAGTTCGAAGGTAAAAACATACTGCATCAACGAAACGGAGGTCAAGAGGTCCGGCTAGGCAAATACCCGGTTGACGGCTATGACCCGGATACAAACACCGTCTACGAATTTCAGGTATATTTGTTGTTTTTTTTTCCTTTCTTTACATATATTATTTATTTATATACTTAATAACAATAAATTCATTTTTTTTAACTTAATAACTTAATACCTATTTATTTACGTAATGACTATATATTTTTATAATATCGCAGGGTTGTTACCACCACGGCCACGAGTGCGACGTCACCAAAGACGTTAAAAGCGAAAAGTGGCACTCGAACAAGGACTCCCTGAAACGAAAGACGGGAGAAAAAGTAGATCAACTCCGGCGACAGGGCTACAAGGTCGTGGAGATGTGGGAATGCGAGTTCCGGGACTTTTGCAAATCCCACCCTAAAATCTACGACATCCGGGATCAGTGTCGCCCCGCCTTCAGCCAAAAGCATCGGGGTACCATGTCCGAAACCCAAATTTTGAACGGGGTCCGTTTCGGACATTTAAACGGTATGGTCGAGTGCGATTTAGAGATCCCGGATGAATGGAGCCCCGAGTTTGCCCACATGCCAGTGTCTCCCCGACGCTATTTCGAAGAAATGTGCCCCATTTTCTGCAATACGGAAGTGGGGTTTGACGATATCGGGGAACATATGCAGGCCCACGTCTGGCAGTACCAGCTTTCCGATAAACCCAGACGACTCCTCGTGGGCGGAACCAAAGCCCGCCAAATCCTCCTGGCCACGCCCCTCCTCAAATGGTACTTGGACCACGGTCTGAAAGTGACCAAAATCTACCAAGTGGTCGAGTACCGGAAGTTGTCCTGTTTCGAGACCTTCGTACAGGAAGTCAGCGCGGCGAGACGTTTGGGCGACTCGAATCCCGGCTTATCAATTTTTGCGGACACAATGAAACTCATTGGGAACTCAGCGTGTGTATATTATTTATCAAATATTATATATATATTATTTATTAATATGATAAATATATATACGCGTTTATTATTTACGGATATAAGTAAGCAACAAAAAAAATGTATTAATATAATAATTTTGTCTGAACGCGAATTTATTTTTTTATTGAATATATAATTTTGAATTTTTATCGAATAATATTATTATAATATATATATTAAAATATATTTATTTAAATATTCATTTCAGTTACGGATCCGTCATTATGGATAAGACAAAACACCGCAAAGTGTCTTACGTGGAGGGGGAAAATAAGGCGTGTTTCGAGGTCAACAAGCCTCAGTTTAGACAAACCACCTGTCTGGATGAGGTGGACCAGTACTACGAGGTCGAGTCGGCTAAAACGAGCATCAAACTCGACCTCCCCACGCAGCTAGGCTTTTTTATACTGCAGTACGCCAAACTCAGGATGCTGCAGTTTTACTACGACCTCTTGGATCGATACGTGGACCGCTCCGACTTCGAATATCTGGAGATGGACACGGTAAGTTATGTTTTAATGCACTACCACATCGATTTCGTACTTTTTTTGTCAGGGTTAATTCACTTTTTGTCACATCGTTTTGATTTTTGTATCGATCATTTCAATATTTGTCAATAGAGATTCAAATTTTGTCACGATCGCTAAGCTTTTTGCGCGTATTTCTCCGTAGTTAGCGTTTCATTGTTTTTGTCAAAGTCGTGCCCTTTGATCGTTGGTTCTATTTATTATATTTTACATGTTATCTTTTAAGGACTCCGCCTACATGGCCCTGTCGGCGTCGAGTCTCCGGGAGGTCGTAAAGCCGGAAATGATGGCCGAGTACCAGCGTGGACTCACGGGATTATGCGACGACGAGTTCGATCCCGTTGGAGACCGCTGGTTCCCTAGAGAATGCTGCGCGAAACACGCCAAATTTGATAAAAGAGTACCGGGACTCTTCAAGACGGAATACGAGGGGGATGCCATGATAGGTCTCTGCTCCAAGACCTATATCGTGAGCAAAACCGTCCCCTCGAAAGCCACCAGCGCCGTCATGACCGCCGCCAAGCTCTCGCGTAAAGCCAGGGGACTAACGCTCAAGAAGAATCATTCTCGGCCCCTGGTGACAACGGAGTGTAAGTTTAGTTCCAAGGGAATTTCGAAGCGCCTGGTTAAGGAACCCCTTACTATATTTAAAAAGGTCCTGCGTACCGGAAAGTCGGCTTCCGGTCGTAATAAGGGGTTCCGGGTTCGAAACAACGGGATATATAGTTACAACCAGACCAGGTGCGGATTCTCTTATTTCTACTGTAAGCGGCGAGTGTTGTCCGACGGAATTCGCACAGTACCCTTGGACATCGTTCTGTGCCCCGTGAGACGCGGATCTGAACTCGGTCTCGATCATAATGATCAGAAATTGGTCGAGATGCTCGAGCGTCAATTTAAATTATGAAAAAAAAAAGTACGATTGTTTCGTTTTCATACGTATATATATATTATTTGAACTTGTTATTGTTGTACAGCTCGTAAACTCTTTACATGCGTGTGAAAAATATTTTTCGAATCGCAGCGCTGTTGTATAAAATGTTTACGCGCTCATTCGCATAAATGCGTAATGTTTTATTATTGTTGTAGATGTAGTAACATTTACATTCAATTTTTTTTATATATCCTTATTGTTATTTTTTATCAGTTTGTTTATAAACTTTGACGTTTGTAAAATTGTTATCGAGTGTATATAATGTATGTTTGATTACCAAAAAATCGCTTATATAATAAATCTTGTACCCGTATTATCGCTTTTTTCAACTATTTTATCTCCCAGTACGTAAGAAGAGGTACGTGTCCTACAAAATAAATTTGAAATTGATATAAACGCGTAAGAACATGAATGATCAAGATAATGCTATTCCCGAACGGGAGGTATTACTGAATCTTCCGAAACCGGACGATGAAAGCCTGAGTGATAAGTGGCATTTATTAGGAACGAGAGTACCCCAGGCAGAGATTGTGTATTTTTCTCAGATGATTATCGTTTACGTTATCATTATTAACTTATCTCTGCAAAACGGTTCTACGGAGTTGTGGATCAGTTTACTTAGCAGTTGTATAGGCTACGCTCTACCTAATCCTAAACTGAAAAAATAATGTTTCCGTTCGAACCTTGTTCCAGCGTGTGTATAAGCGCTCAAACGGGAGCCGGGAAAACGCAATGGGTCTATAAATTTCTAAAAAATATACGAGAAATGTATAGCGAGGACCCGCCAGTATCCATTTTGTATTGTTACGGAATCTATCAACCGCTTTATGACGTCATGGAGAGAGAGATTCCGAATTTTACGAGTAAATTAGGACTTCCCACGGCGGAGGAACTAGATAATTTCACGGAAGACAGACGACACAAACTGATCATAATAGACGACTTAATACAGGAGGTGGTGCGACACCAGGAAATGGAACTGTTATTTACCCAGGGCACGCATCACAGACGCGTCAGCGTCATTTTACTTTCGCAAAATCTTTACCCCAGAGGCAAACACGCCAGAACTATCGCTTTAAACACGTGGTATCTCGTGCTGATGAAAAATTTGCGGGATGTCTCCCAAGTGAGTGTCCTCGGACGTCAGCTCTTCCCGGGTAAAGTTGGGGGCTTTATACGGGCTTACCAGGATGCCTTAAGCGAAAAATACGGTTATCTCGTGGTAGATATGAGTCCGCACGGTGATGATAGATATCGATTGCGCGCCCGAGTCTTTCCGGGGGAAGATACTGTCGTCTATCGATTGACGTAAGAAGGATATACACGCCTTTCGACGTAAGAACACCATGGAATTAATGAAACAGCAGCAACATTTTCTACGCTTATACGCCCAGACGACTACGGCGCAAAGAAAAGCGATATTAAAAACTGTTACAAAGCCGCAGTTAGGGGCCTTGCGCCAGATCGCTTATAATATTATCAAATTTACTATACGGTTGTCGTCGGAAGAAAAGAAAAAACTTAAACGAGAAAAACGTTTTGTGCACTTATTAGCGAGAAAGTCTGCCGGATACGAACAGAAAAAACGCGCCATCGTGAACAAGCAAGGACTTATTTCGATATTAGTAAACTTGGCGCTGCATTATTTGGATCCCTTGCTGCGGTAATGGAGAAAATGATACTGGTGCCTTACGACAAATATCAACGCCTTCGAGAGCGCGATCTCGTCGGAAAGGGCGATAACGGCGCTAATTATCCTCAACCGCCGGGAGAAAGGGTGATAAAAAAATCTATTTCGGAGAAAACCCCGTCTTCCGAAGTTACTCCACCTCCCAGTTTTCCCGCTAAACCCCCAAATATCAAGAAACGACATAGCGCTGCCAAAAAGAGAAGCTCTGAGAAACCCCCGACTATAAAGAAACGACAAAACGCCGCCAAAAAGAGACGCGAGATATCCCTGCCCTGGCTAGATGTTTAAAAAATGAGCGGAAATTTGAAGGATAACAAAGACAATATTTTCATTTATTCGATTTTTATTTGTATGAAATAAAATTATATAAAATGATTTTTGTTTTTTTAAAAAATAAATTTAATATTTAATTTTTAAACATTTATTAAATTATATGAGAGAGAGAGAGAAACAACAACAAAAATGATAAAAAGAAAAAATACAGGAAAGAGAAATGGGAGAATTACACAATAAACTTTTTTATATAAAATGATACATATACATTTTTTTTTTTATATATTTAAAAAAATACAGGAAAGAGAAAGCGGTATTTAAAGTATAATTCTTCGCGCTTTCGCGTAATTGATTATAAAGTTTTCGTTCTTTTCACGATTAGTGACACAAAATGGTTTCGTAATATCTATCAAAGACTTTTCGCTACACCGTTCCATTATATAATACACGCAATACAGTCCGCAGGTAGAGGAATTTGGAGCTTGTATGGGGTCGCGTATCATCCAGTACGGTCTCCTTAAGACGTTTTCGAAACCCGCTTGGTAATATTTAGGCTCGTTTCCGAGGGAATCGAAATACTCGTAAGGCCCCTCGTTCGGAAAGTAGAACACGGTCCAATGCTCTTCCGGGCCGTCGCTGGAATCGGTGTTACAAACGACGAAACGCCCCCTTTCTTCGCGTAGCTGATCGGAAGCGCGTATTGTGACCCGATAGGCCCGTAGTATTTTCTCTAGTTGATAGTTATTCATTTCACGAATACGGCCCTAGAGTGATCTATATTTAGAATTTCCGGAAACTTCGCGTACATCACCAATGTCACGCTTTCCGGTAAAGCGGTGGCAAATTTCAGCTCTAAACGACAGTGCCCTTTTCGCTTGGTGTTGAAGGAATAATAGGGATCGATGTCTAGCACGTACAAACAATATCCCTTCTTATATTCGTCTACGGACACGTTGACGTCATTTCGAAATGAGGTCAGGGTTCTGTAGCAGTCCACGTACTGATTTCCTCCGTAATTCGGCTGTAAAGGCTGCGATGGATACGATTGACCGTCCACGAAAAAACCCACTGAGGTGCAGTCGTAATGTTTGAAATTAAACGGGTTTTTATGGTAATCCCCGGTATACGCGGCGCCGGGTACCAGACCGATGATGAGTTTACTGGGTACCAAGCTCTGAAAGATGTCATCAGCCGTATAGTTGTAGGATCCGGCTGCTATGGCCGTAGTTTTGATCTCGGAGCGGAGATACGGGTAAATAGCCGGTCCTTCTTGTAACAGTTTCTCGTGCGCAACGACCACCGCTCCGTTAACGCGTTGTACGCACAGTTTGAATTTAGCGTCTACAATTTGTACCTTGACAGACGGAGATAAATTATCGGTGATGATTCTAAACGCGTCGGGGGCTGGCCACAGCTGAATACCGATGTGAATTCCGTTGATCAGTAATTTTGATTGTTGAAACAGGTCGAGAAGCAGCGGACCTTCTAAATTGACAGTCGCTCCGCCTAAAGTTTTCTTGTATCTCAAATATAATCCAGTGTTTTTTCCGGTCTTAACATCATTGTCGTCTAATTCCGTTTCTTTGTAGAAAAGCTGGCTAGTAAGTACACCGCCTTGCATCTGTCGGTTCGTTTTCAGTATCGTATCGATAAAGGCTTTATACGGGTAATTATTGCCCATATGAGAGAGCGGCGTCTGTTGCAAGCTAACGTCGACTTGTTTAAAAATGGTGTGTAAAGGGAGGTTAACGAGCCCCGCAGTTTCAGTATCCGCGATAGGCGTTCCATCGGCGTTCGTGAGTCTCAGTTTTAGGTTCAATAAACTTCTCTTCAGGTCCACGTAAGCGGAGGATTGAGCCGGGATGTTAAATTCTATGGCTGAATTGTGCGTTATCTGATTAATGGATCGATATTCTATCCATTCCCGAGACTGGAGCGAAGGATCGGAAGGGGCTGATACAAAGAGAGATAATTCTTGCTGATGACAATCTTCCCTTTCCATCGTTTACACTTGCGTTTCTTCGTCGTATCTATAGCGTTTTGCGTGCCTCGGCGCCGACTTTTTCACCCTCTTACGTATACTGCCGAATCCCTTCTTACGTTCTTTTTCGCGGCGGATATCGGATTTGGCTATTTCTAAAGCTTGCGCGACGGGGGTGACGAGTTGAACGGCTGGTTGGTTTTCGGCGTTTCTCATTCTCCTTTCATCTTCTTCTTCTTTTTCTTTCACTTTCCTGTTTTTGGCGCCAATACCGACGACATAGCGTCCCTGATGGTCGGGTTGAACGTAACCGTCCCGCAAATCCTTGAAATGTTGATACCACTTGTCATAGTCGGGAACGTAAGGCACCCACTCTTGACGTTTATAATCGTACACTTCTATCGAACCCATCTTTTCTTAAAGTGTAAGACGCAGTGTAATGTCGGGAAATCGTCAAATATGACCGGTTCCAAATTTTCGTTTAATAATCGAAATCCCAACTGATGTCCCAAATTTCTTCTTACTCTTACGTATGTGGGTCGCGTATACGTCGCGTTCAAGTATTTGTTGAACTTTCCTCTGACTTCCACGTTCTTAAGCGCCGGGACTCGAGCGCGATTAAAGTATTGCTCTTCTAGAAAGTCGCCGCATTTTGGGGTAAAATTGCAAATGAGAGAGATTTCTAACAGCGCGCATTCCCAAATTCCATCGGAAAGCAAAGCGCCAGGCGTATTTTCCCAAAACTCGGCGGGATTCTTTCTCTCCTCCGAATCCTTGTTAGACAAGTAAAGTATAATATCCGACATCTTGCTTCGAAAGGGTGGTTGTACGGAGGCTCTTACGCACCTTTAAAAGTCTCGACATCTTTCGCGGGAATAAAACTATAAAATTTCTTGGGCCAACCCATCCATTTCACGAGTACATCGTTTCCCGACTTTTTCAGGATTTTTTCGATTCTGAACGTAGTGTCTTTATCCACCGTAATTTTCGACATTTCGTTGTCGTAAAATGTACCGTCAATCGGTTCTCCCTGAAGATCTTTTACTTTGTAATACGAAATATTCTGTTTTTTACCCCTTTCCGATATGATAAAGTATTCCGTAGTCCAGCGTTCATCGTATTCTCGTTGAAAAGGCCTCCTCAAATGCGATAGGCGGACGGTATCTCCCACCTTGAAACGATACGGTGTACCGGAAAGATTCGCTCGACGTTTAGGTTTCTTTAACGCGTCATAGTTTCGTTGCCATATATCTATCTCGTCCTGCCGCTTTACGGAAACGGGCGTCTTTTTAATGGTTCTGTGATAGGTATGATTATAACTTCGCGTCACGTCTTCTAAGATATCGATCCATCTGTGACTTTGCTTCGCGGTCATATAGCGGGTTAATTTCATTTTGATAGTTTTTATGGCTCTTTCGGCCACGGCGGCCTTGGTTTCGTTACGCGAATAAAAATGTTTAATTTCTTGCGTTTTCAGTACCTTCTGAAACGCTAGACTTTTAAATTCGCTGCCGACGTCCGTTCTCAAACATTGCGGTTGGCGACCCTCATCGATAATAGCTCGAAAGGAGGTGGCAACTTCGTGTCCTCGCACCGTTTTCAACGGTTCTGTCCAAACGTATTTGGAAAATATGTCAATCACGAGCAGAAAATAACCGTAACCATCATTCTGTTTCGTAAACTGGTTCATATACGCCACGTCGGCTTCCCACTGATAGTCTATATACGGCGATACGATGCGTTGGCGACTGTGTTTTCTGACGATAGCTTTGTGTACGGTATATGTCTCTTGTTTCTTTAACCATTTTTCAATTTTAGCTTTATTCAGTACAAATTTCCCTTCTTTCCTCACGGCTCTGTACAATTTATCCGAGCTAGAATACGACGCCGGGTGAGAGGGGTCGTAATAAATGTTCTTCAAGTAGTCTTCGTACCTCATGACTCGCGCGCGGTGCGGACCTCGTCCGTAATGACTTGTATCAAATAGAGGGTCCTCAATAAGGCGGGGATGAGAGAATGGTTGCGTCTTACCAAAGATTTCTTTCTACGCTGTGAAACGTCTGAGGATGCTAGCGTTCTTAGCAGCGTTCTTTTCCGGCTAAATAGCTGGACGTCCCTTCTCGCGGGAACCACGACGCCATTTACCACCCGGAGCGCGACTTCGCTCACGGCTTCTAGTTGACTGGACGTAATATTCATGAGCATATTTTTTCTCTCAGACGCGGGGGCGTCCTTAAGATGCAGCAAAAAGCGTATATTAAGGTAAACTTTGGAGCCTTCCATGTCGTTTAAGATACATTCGATTATTAGCTTCTTACGCTATACAGTTCCAGTTCGATAAGCGTAGGATAGATGACGTCATCAAATTCGAAAACTCTCTTTATACCGGTAATGATAATTTTACCCGTATGGAAACAACTGAATGTGATACCTTTTCGTTTAAGTATCGCTGCGGGGAATAGATCGGGTTCGTAGACGGCTTGTCCTTCCATTACTAGTGTCTGTAAATCTAACCTGGAGCTCAGCGTATGATAGGCGGATGCTGTCAGCAACTTGACGTCAGTGAATTGTACTGGATAACCTAATTTTTGCAAGCAGCGAGCGTATCTCCTTAATCTTTTTATACCTTCTTTGAAACAGCGGGCTTTACCGTTGCAGTTAATGACGCCGTTAGGAAAAACCAGGCAATTTCCGCCTATTTTCTTGTGTTGCCACACGAGCCCCGTGAATCTATCGGGATGATATTTAACGTTACCTAATTGCCGGCATAACTGCCTTAAATCGAAGGAATAACGTAGCTTAGCGCTACACACGACGTTCGTTATAATCATGTTATCTCTTTCGAATCCGCTGTTAAACTGATATAAAAGAGATGTAGAACCCGGGTATTTATACAAGACGGAAAAACATACAATATATAATTAGACATACGATTACAGTAAAATGTATATAAAAATACATATATACAATAGTTGATAGTAAAATATTCAATACATACACGCATACATATATATATAAACCAAAATGAGTCTACTTCGGATAACACTCCGAACATTCCGATACGTTATGATTGTCCATCGTATAGCAGGGGATCACATCTCGAAGTTCGGCTACGAAACTGTCGATCGTACGAAGTCCGTTTCTCAGCTCTCTATACTGTTCGAGCGATAGCGAAACGCCTTTTCTGGTGGCGCAAATCTCCTCCGCCCCTTCTGGTAGCCAAAATTTTCGAATATCCACGCAGTTGAATCCGCTCTGCGCGGTTACGTACCAGTTTCCGCCGAGGTGATGTCGATAGAACGTGTCTTCTCCCAATTCCATTCCCCCGACAATCGTATCGAGGTGCGGTAGAAAAGCGTATAGTTCGTTACATCTCTGTAACGTTAACGCGATCCCGTCTTTGGTCGGAATTTTTCCGGCTAACAACTTTCTCACGTGAATGTATGTGGTTCCATTAAACACGCTGTCAAACAGAAACAATCCTTTTCCGATGTCTTGTAAATAACGAGCTTTCTGATTTTCATTCAGAACCCTGTGGGGCGCGTCAGTCAGTTGAATTCTGGTAGACATGATGTTTCTCCTTCGACGACTTAGAGCGGAATGAGGCATTCCGAGGGTCTAAGCTAGATATAAAAATGTTTACTCTCATTTGATTGGTCCGAAGAATTACGTCGTTTGCTAATTATAGACGGTGACGCTAGTGTTGTTACGCGTTGTTGAGAAAATCGATATCCTTTGCTATATATCGAAGTGACAGGTTCGCGAATCGTTTTCGCGCTTTTCGCCACCGATCATTTTCAGAAACTCGCAAGAAGGTGACCACTGCCGATGCTCCCGATATGGATCATCACGCTGTTCCCAAGCGTATAAAGATAGTTTGCAGCAAAAACAAGTAACTTTGTCGTATTGTCCCGTGTAAAAAAATCCGTTTCTCGCCAATGCGAACGGCTCTGGTTTTATTTGCTTTGGCCAAAACTTAAACGTTTCCAATCGGTCGTCGTACAGCTTCGTGTCTCTCCGATTCCAGTCGCTCGCGTCCAACACGTCCATACCTTCAGATAGCTAGGCATAGAATGACTTTTCCGATCCAATACATCGATCATTTATAATACTGTACATATATGACATATATTTTCTTAAAGTTACATAGCCTTCAATTCGCATAATAACATAAGAAAATGCTGTTCTGCGTAGAGATCTTTACATCCCAGAGTATGTTCTATTCCCTTACCATTTTTCCATAGAAAAATACGCCTTATGACCTCATTATCGGCAGCGACATATTTCATCCATTCTTCCATTATGAGCGCTTCGGCGTTAATTTTAACGCCATATTTTTCGAGTAAACGTATTAAAAACGTTTTAAATTGTCCGAAAGTGGACTTTTCGCTTAACCATCGTTTAATACACGATTTGGTCTTCATCGTTGGTTTTCTACACGTTTCGTATAACGCCATTTTGTACATCTCGTATCCGAGAATATGTTTCAAAGATATAAACGGTTTTTCTACTAGGAAATGGTATATATCGTCGCATACGTGGGCGGGTAAAACGTCCATGTTTCGCGTTTTAGCGCCGAATGGCTGTTAACTCGTGACCTCAAAAGTCACGTGACCTCGTTTAAGGGAGCGGTAGGGGCTGCAGTCCGATTTGATTGTTTCAATCGCGTTTTTGCGGTGAATGACGTAGTTGATTAATTGTCCCGAATAACAATACGATATTATAAAAGAATAAATATTGCGGTTTACTCATCCTCGAAAACGATAGACGCGTGACCTCGTTTAAGGGGTGGATAAGGGGATTATATCATACCCGAAACAATAGGTCATTGTCCTAATTGTTTAGGGAGACAATTAAACATAAATATTGCGGTTTATCAAGAATGTCACGTGACCTCGTTAAAGGGGTGAGGTCGGGGATTATGTCATACCCTAAACAATAGGCCATTGTCCTAATTAATGACGTCATAGCGTGCTTTCATGTAGTTCGTGAAATCGTGGATTTCTGTGAACTCGTCCGCACATTACTACTATTGGGTATCTACCTAAGTCCCCATACACGGCTGTATTGGCAACACTATTTCTTACATTTAGAATATATTTTCCAAATTTCATATGTACCCTTTCAATATGTTTTTCAAATCCACAAATTTCTGAAGATAATTTGAAATAGACCCTACAAATGATTAAAAAAAGTTGGCATGCTAACTTAGGTTTTAACCTGTATCTCTTACAATTTAGTTTAAGAAATTTCAAAGCTTTTAAAGATATTTTTGATACAATGTAAAATTCCCATTACAGTTTATAATTGTCCCAAAATACATGTGACTTTTGACTATAGGGAGAAAGCGAAACATGGCTTGTAAACGCTCTGTTATGTTAATTTTTATAATATTTTATCAAATCGTGGAAAACATCTACTAGTATGGCCGTGAAATCTCGACCAAGCTACATTATGGCTACTGTCACATTTGTAGGTCTTAATTAATTCCCTATTTAAACACTAGTTATAGCTTGATCAAGCAAGTAACATAAAGATCTCGTCCAAGGTTGATTATGAATGATAAAAAGCCAGATATCACTACCTTAACACTCCAGCATTTACATTTAAATAATGTTAGACAAAGTTGAGGACCACGTTCATGATAATGCTTCTGTAGCTCAGATATTATAAATACTGACTTCATTAAAGTATGTACATATCTATTCACTAGGGTTCGAATCCCGGTAGGGGCTTCGGGTTTTTCATGTGAGGAAGCCTTCCAGCTGGCTTGCGGTAGGTCGGTGGTTCTACCCGGGTACCTCTGTGTACTCGGGGTCTTCCTCCACCAGTAATTAGCTGGACGTCGCTATATGATTGAAATACTATCGCAGCGACGGTAAACCCCAATACAACAACAATACAACAACATATATTCACTAATGCGGTCCCGTTGTCCGTGTTATTAGAGCGTCCACCCTGTAACCGGGATATCCCGGGTTCAATCCCCGGCAGCGACATACCAATGTTGTTAAAATGGGACTTGTAGCTCACTGCTTAGCTGTAGGGTCCAGACCGATGTGTCACCAGGTTTTCAACTAAAATACTGGTTATTAGAATGGGGTACGTCGTTAGGCGGGTGGGCGTCAAGCATTCGTTTACGTCGAATATCTCTTGTTAGAATAGAGATACAGTTTTCATATTCGGTAGGTAGATATCTTATTGGAAGAGGGAGATTGGGATTGATTTTCATGATGATAAGGTCAAGGTCATTGTTACTAAAATAAAATTTGTTTAAATGGTAACATGGTTTGCAATGTTCCACTTTGAATAAGACCGGATTGCCTAGTGGAGCGTTCATCGGCCTTGTAACGAAGTGGCTGGTTTGAATTCTCGAATATAGACAAATGTTTCTTTAATTAATAATTCTTTTCACTCATCAATTTTTGTTTTAATTAAATGCAGTGTGAGTAAATTGATACATATTTTGTGGAATTTCTGGTGTCTTTTTCAATTTTTACTTTTCTTCTTTTAATCCTATATGCAGTCAAATATTGAGTAAATCATCCAAAAGAAGCCTATTCAACAATTTCGATAAAATCGTTCTATATATGTATGCATGCACTTATGCATGTAGTGCAGAATTAAACAGCGGGTAAATTCCTTTTTGTGTTATGAAATGCAAGAAGCTATGCTGATGGCTTTAAACCTAGACATATCTGGGAATGGAGACCGCGCCTTTGTTATTTTAGTAACAAATACGTAACGATGCAGTAGTGTTTACATTTTATGATTAAAATATTGTATGGATCACCATGTTACAATTTATAAGACAATCTATAAATATTAACACTTGATATCAAATTCATATAAAGGCTCCAGATTTATTTTGTAGCTAACAGATCTTAAGTGGCCTTGCGTATAAAAACAAATACACTGTATATTCATATTGTAAGGCAATATTAACCCGAGACATCTAAATCGTCAGTGACCTTTCTTAAACAATTTTCGGTATGGACTTAAAGTATGGTACAACATGCAAGGTATTACTTGGAAACAATTACGTACCACACGCCTAAAACAACAGAAGAAGAACAATAGATTTTCGCACTGCGATGTGCGAAAACCTAAAAGGATGGAATCAATTTTATTTTAATATATGCATTTATAATTCAGGAAGTTATGCACCTAGTGCATACAAGGAATTATCGTGATGTAGTTTTGTGTTATCTACTAGTATTGTTATCTTCCTAGCATGCCCTACATCGTTTTCAACCAGATGTTGCGCTTGCGTAATGGAAATCAATAGGACTTAGTCTACCTGAGGATTTTACAGTGTGTTAAGCAGTGAAGTTACAGAACAATGTCGAATTTCAAAGAACTATTCGGGTCTATTGTGCTAATTTTGATGGTACTAAAAGATGCTTGTAACGCTCGGATGAATGTGCTATTTTTGGTATCGGATGACATGAGGCCACAACTTGGATGCTACTATGGATCGGATTTTCCCTCCCCGGTTCACCCGGATATGCATACGCCAAACTTAGACGGTCTTGCAGCTAAAAGTCTGCTACTGAAGCGAGCATTCGTGCAGCAAGCGCTCTGCTCACCCAGTCGAACTTCCCTCCTAACCGGAAGACGACCAGACACAACCCATGTGTACGATTTAGACCACTACTTCCGTAAAGTTGGCGGAAACTTTACGACCCTCCCACAATACTTCAAACAAAATGGCTACGCCTCTATAGGCATGGGGAAGATATTTCACCCAGGAATGGAAGCTTCCGGTGGTGACGACCCAATTTCATGGACTGAGCCATACTTTCACGGGGCTCCCAATTTTGAGAGCAGGAACCGAAGTTGGGATGCTATTCCAGACGACAAATTGAAAACAAAGCCTTTAATCGACCAGCAAATCGCAGAGCACGCGATTCAAACACTTCGTCGCATTGCACCCTCAGCACGTGCAGGTAATCCTTTCTTCGTGGCGGTCGGTTTCCACAAACCCCATTTACCCTTTGTGTTCCCGGAATCACTTCTGGAATACTACCCTTCTACGAATATCCGATTACTGCCTAATCCTTATGCCCCAATTGATATGCCGGAAGTCGCTTGGTATGGTTATTGCGGATTACGTAGCTATGGAGATATCAAAGCCTTAAACGCATCAGGGGCAATTAATACAACCCTTCCTAACAAAAAGGTTTTGGAACTTCGTCGAGCATATTACAGTGCTCTGAGTTATACGGACTCGTTGATAGGAAAAGTATTAACAGAACTGGGTGCTCAAGGTCTAGCAAACAATACCATTGTGTCATTCTGGGGAGACCATGGCTGGCAACTCGGCGAGCATGGAGAATGGTGTAAGCAAACTAATTTCGAACTCGCAACTCACGCCCCCATGATGATTCACATACCCGGACAGACGTACAAAGGCATCCAGACTCACCAGCTAACAGAGTTTGTGGATTTGTATCCAACATTAGTTGATGCCGCTGGGCTACCGTCTTTGCCTCTATGTCCGGAAAACTCTTCACACACGGAGCTATGCCGGGAAGGGACCAGTCTGCTCCCGCTTATTAGCAACCCGGGAACGCCGTTAAAGAATGCCGCGTTTTCACAATACCCCCGTGAGAATGGTCATAAAGTCATGGGATACACAATGAGGACTGACCAGTATCGATACACCGAGTGGGCCAAATTCGAGGATGCCCCAGTCTATAGGCCTAACTGGAACACGCTGTTTGGGGTGGAGCTGTACGATCATAGCAATGACCCGGAAGAGAATCACAATCGTGCCGGCGATAAAACTTATGCCTTCATCGCAAAGACACTCAGCAAACAGCTGAGACAGGGGTGGAGGGAAGCAACTAACTCTAAGAAATAGACAGAAATACCAGATGGCTTCATATGCCCTCTTTCAAATTACATGTAGTATAGACCATTTTACTCTGAAATGAGACGTAGACGAACGAGCACTTCCCGAGCACCTAATCTACATTTTTGTGCAAAATTCTACATATTGTTCAATGAGAAATAAACGTAACTTGATATTTTCCCTAGTCATTGATTGGTCAGTTTAAATCAGTTTATTATGCCGGTTATTGCCGATCCTCTGGTGAAATGGTCTATACGACTTTAAAGAACTGCACATTGTTGTTTTTTTGTGTGATTATCATACTCCCACAAACGAATGTTTGAGAGGATACTGGAATCTGGCGGATGGTCGGTCTGTCCGTCTGTTCCATAAAACGGAACTTTTGTCATATGCTACATATCTTGAACAAATTGGGACATTTATATCTTACGTTAAGATAAAGCTTCGGTGTGCTGTTAGTATCTGGTGGGTCAAGGTCACTGTTATTAAACATGCTTACCTCTATCCCTAAAATGTATTTCCTTAGTTAGTAACTTTTGCCAGGAATTGTATATTATGATCAAATTTGATAATTGTATAATTAGTGTAGAGAGAGAACTTCGACGTGTCGTATGGGTCTGCAAGGTCTGTAAGGTCAAGGTCACTGATACTAAAATGAAATTAGAAATTAAATTCGTTGTGTTGCCATGTTCCTAAATATTGTTTTTCTTATACAGAAGTGTAAAACGCTGTCTGAGAAACTGCGGATGTGACTGTACGTATGAACGAACATTTAAATATAAATGTACATGTATATACATATATGCGTTCTACATATTTCAACCTGTAGGAGTTTAGAAGGTTGATAAATTGATGAATTATTAATGGAATTTATGACGCAACTTTTCGCTATGAATATTGTAATATGATACCTATTTATCTAGATATACTGTCCATTGTTTTATACCTGGCCTTGAGAGGGGTTTCAATAATTGGTGCTAGCAGTGTAAACATTGTGTGTCTGCTTTATATAGAGAGAACATATTAAACAGCGTATACAAAAACATTAGTATTGTATTCTTATTTTAAACCTATGCAAGAATAATATAACAAATATGTACGGTAGCATTATATGCTGCGGATAATCGGCTCGAGTGACATCATTAGATTTATAAAACATGTTATAGATATTCATAATGGCTAATTATACATGATTGATAATTTATGTTTCGTGTAAAGGATTTATATGAACATATGTACTGTATATCATGAGATATTGTTGATTTTTTTTGGATTTTTTTTTTGGTTTTGATCTTTTTCGGAAAATGAAACAGTTGTTATTATACAATGGTGTAACACACGTATAAGGTCAGAGACTACTAAATAGGTCGGGGCTTCCCATTGATCAAGCAAAAAAAGTACAGGGACTCCGTGGCTAATGTTTACATAATGGGATTTTCTGATTGGTTATTAATAAAATAAAAATGTGAGTATTGTTTAATTTTCAAAATTAGAATATTCTTAACACTAAAACACATAAATAATCTACTTATCTGACATTGTGTGATTTTTGTGAGTACAAGTTGAGAATGTGCTATTTTTTGACATTTGGTGGGAAATTTAGTCCCAATATGGGGGTCACCATGTTTGGCAGTCTGTAGCTCAAGATTTCGGTGGTCATCCTTTACTTTGTTGGTGATTTTTAGAGAGCACTTGGATGGAACTTTCAAATCAGGGGTAGCTTACTGCTCAGTGAGATTTAGGGAAGCAGCTATAAGCATAGACCTTATAATGTAGGTCTATGGAAAACTATATAGTAGTCTCTGACCTATAATGAATATGTTGGGAAATGTATTTATGCGGGATTAAATATCAGACTACTCATATTTTCTCCTTTTAAATGCCAGTAGTAGCTGTTTAAGTAATTAGACAGAAAAACTGGGAATGCTTGTCGATTTCGAATCGGCAATTTAGCAAACCTCGGTCAGAAGACTGTCGTCGGGACTGTTATAATTAGGTGCAAGTTTAATTAAAACATAATTTTGGGAAAAGGGGCCCTGCATAGTGAGGTGGTCCTAATTGTTCCTTTCCATGGGAAGGAACATCTATAGTCGTTCCTCGCTACTTGTCGGATATAAGATTAGCACCTGATGAGATGTTTGCCCGATCATTATTATGTGTGCTTTATGATTCTTACGATGAAACGGGATCCAGTCTGCTGGTCACGTGATATCAACTATCACCGCGATATCACGTGATGTCCGCCATTTATCCGCCATTTATCAACCTTTTAGCTGGGTTTCTGTTCAGTCTACAGCGAATCAGTGGCGAATATTGGGTGTCAGTCTAGCAGGTGCGCGTAGGTTTAAATAACGGCTTCGTCTTCTTCCGATTAAAAATTATATTGCCATGCTAAATTGAATTTAGCCCTAAAAAAGTCCTTGAATTTCTTGCTTCATAACCTGTGCTAATTTAAAGAAAAGAAAAGAAAAATAACTTAAGAATGTTTTAACTTGGAGAGAAATGTTCAACCACCAATACAGTTTGTCCTCTTCGTATTTAAGTTATACCTTCCATATACAAATGGGGGGCCGCCGTGGCCGAGTGGTTACAGTCTCAGTCCCTCACCGCTGTGGGTTTGAATCCTGGTAGGGACTTTGGATTTTTCATGTGAGGAAGCCTTACAGCTGGCTTGCGGTAGGTCGGTGGTTCTACCCGGGTACCTCTGTGTACTCGGGGTCTTCCTCCACCTGTAATTAGCTGGACGTCGCTATATGATTGAAATACTATCGCAGCGACGGTAAACTCCAATACAACAACAACAACAAATGGTGAAAAACAGCTTTCACTTCATACTTCATAGTTTAGAAATGCCCCGGAAGGAACTTTTGGTAGGCTAAAGCTTGTGTTGAGATTATAATTTACCAGGTTTTCGTGCAGCGTCGGATACCCACGAGTGCCTATTAATCTTTCAGTCGTGGGATAATTGGCTAGCATTTTATCGTTATAAGGATATTCATAAGAGGTACGCCGACCAATCAAAATGTTGCTTACACAAATTAGTACTTTTCAGTTTGAGATCTAAAATCTGTAAGTCAGAAACACACTCCTCACCAACCTCCACGCAGTAGTTACCTCTCCTTACAGTTGTAGATAACAACTGCCACTACAAGTAAAACTTAGGAAAATTTAGCTATTTTTTCTATTTTCCAAAAAAAAAACAAAAAAACATTTTACTGTGAGTGTCATTTCCCTACGTATGTATTCTTTAATTAACATCAAATATCGCCTCGTGGTAAAAAATATCATTTTAAAAAATATTTTTGTTGTTGTGACAGCAGACGGAGAAGCCATTTTGTTAGTTTACCATCATCACATGACATTTGTGCCGGCAGTGACTTTTTTGCTCGCAAGGGAGATCACTGTGTGGAGTTTGACTCCTCACAGTGATTATGTCACGCTGCGCTACCGTAAGTACGAGAGTTTCTATTGGTCAAGAAATCCCCACTACCTAGTGGCGCGGCTTTCCAAATAATCGATAACGAGCAATCCCATGAATCCTATGAATGAAGTAACGGAATGAGCGCTCGTGGGTTTCCGACGCTGGTTTTCCTGTAGATGTATCCGTATTACAAATAGTGTACATAGAAAAATAAGTGGGCGCACTCTTAAAATTTTAGTACATACACTTAAATGAGTTTGTTTATGCAGAACATACATGTGTCACATGGAAAGTTGATCCAAACAATAGATACAGTTACATTTTTTTTTCAAGTTGGGTAAACAGATGTTACATTAATCATAGTGCTGGAGTTGCCCGTTACTACGTGTATTTCAGACACATACTGATAACGATGTTGAGTTGATAGATCACATAAATGGGGTTTTCCATGTACATACAAACAAGGTGTTCATGTAATGTTGTTGAAAAGCATACAACACAACAGTAATTCTATCTTAATTCTTTGTAGATTTATTTTATTTCTAACGGTAAAAATATGTTTGTATAGTTTGTAGATATTGACCTGGCTCTCATATAAAATTTCATGTCAAAGGTAAACTACCACTTAATTAATGATGCCTTATACCACAGTTGCTCAGTATTCAAAGCGGTAAAGTGTTGTTGTCGTATTTGCTTTAAACAATTCTAGCTCCTTGTTCGAATCCCACATTTTTTTATTATATATTTTTATCTCTCTCTCTCTTAATCTATTGTCGTTGAGACTTTTGCAAAGCATTATTTTAATAATTTTGATACTGAGTTTTCTATAATAAGTGTGGCGAAAGACAGTTAAAATTACATGCAATTAACCAGGTGAAAAATATTTACTAACATTAACTGCATTTTATGCTAAACGATGAAAAAACACTTTGAGCAAAAAAATAAAAAATAAAAATAAAAATAAAAAAAATAAATGGCAACCATGAGGCTCGGCAAAGTGGATTTGGGTTTTTACAGTATGCTTACCTCTCGGTCATTAACTTATTATATCAAAATTGCATTCTTTGCTGTTTATACTGCCATAGGTATCAATACCGTATTACATAATTACATAAATCATGCATACGATTTCTTCCGAAGACGCGAACGACGCAAATATTAACCTGGCACTCATTATCTTTCGTGTGTGGCCGTATACGTCTTTGGAAGATATCACATGTTGTCGTTAAAATGCTTAACCTATATACATGTAGTACGGTTTTAATATCATAAAGAAAATGAAGGGGTAAGGCACATGCTGTATAAAGCCAAGATCTTTTGGTTCGAGTCTCGTAATTGCCATTTTCTTTATTTTTTTCATCAAACTATGACTTTGACCTTTGAGCCACGAATCTTGTCATAAGTAATCATATTAAGTTTGAGACTTAAGGGCCAAATAGAACTTAAGTTATCACACGGACAAGTTTGATCTACCGACCGACGGACAGACCGACCTAGCGACTGTCATGTGCAAAGCAATATATCACCTCTTCTTCGAAGGGGGCATAAAAATGTACTATCATATACAAAATAAATGAGACAACCCTGTTCTCTCAGTGCTATCGGCGCTTTGATTTTAAGTATCGCATAGCTTCATGGTGAATACCGGTCAACCGTAACGCGTCGAATCTTATAGCTCTGAGCTGGGTAAACTGCTACCTGTAACACATAAATATATACATTTTATGATTCACGTTAAACTATCATTTGTGTGTAATTATACATGCTTTTGTCGATATTCTTATATCTATCTTTTGTTTATTTATATTTCACACAAACGTTATATATATGTGATAAAGGTGACATAAAAGGCTTATGACGTAATTGCTTATTCAACCTGATACGGATGTCCTCTATAAAAGTAGGTTACTGGAAATATACAAATATCATACGGATATTACTGTACTTTATTATTTTCATTTAATATTTCTTTTTGTTGGATTCGAGTATTTGTTAAACATAGTTTGTGTACGATTGAGTTCTTTTTTGTCATACAAAATTAATATTAAATCGTAGTGGGACTTCCTGTATGTCATGAAAGATTGGGGAAAACACCGGTACGATAGAGTGATTTCATAAATACATTTCAGCACTGTGGTCTAAACTTCGAGCATGGCTTGGAAAAGACAAGCAACGTGTGTATTTGGGTTGTATATCTCAGGATGGAGCCTTGTGATGTGTGGGCAACTTCTTTTACCCGGAAACGTGACTGTAATAGGAATGTTTAAAATATTTGAATCGGACGCCGGCCGCTGCGGTTCCGTTGCGGATGCCGAATCTGTTATGGTAGCAGAGGCAATAAAATGGTACTTTCGAAAAGTGAATGAGGACGGTAGATTACCATTTAAGATAGGTAAGACTGCTTATTTCATCATCATATCTTTGTATTTTAAAATAACGTAATTGCTATAGCCAAAACTTCAAAGGGATGGGTTCAATCAACGACCGCGACATTTCCCCGTTTGACGCTGAAAATATCGTACTTCCAGATCCAGAATATTGAGGACAGGAACACGTAAATTTAAAAGTTAACTATATAAATAACTTAGTCAGTAATCGCAACCCAAGATGAAAACTTTCGCTGACCAAAATATACCAGTACTTTATACATATAACCTGAGAATGAGGTTGATTTACAACTAATCACTAAAGCTAAAGCCCATTTTACTCTCCCCGCCCCCTACCTTTTTTTCATTACATGTAATTCAAATCCTGTAAACGTACATGTACTTTGTGAATACGAAATTCATAGTGTTTACCAAAAAGTGGGTAAGCGAACGTGACCTCACCATAGTCAAGTATTTATGGTGTGTAAAGTGACATGGGTAGGTAGTCCGCGCTACACATGTAAGCGTCATGTGCATATGTTAGAGAGAGAAAGAAAATGGAAGATAGATGGGGGGGGGGGGGGGGGGTTGACGGCCTTCTGACACAACAGGGTAAAAGTACATTATGCGTTGGTTTCTTTTTTTGTTTTGTTTTGTTGTTTTTTATAAGAATTTTAAGATTAAGAATTTGATTTTATTTGTGTATGATGCAGACGCAGGATGACCTAGAGCAAAATACCGTGATTTAGAAAAATGGATTGCTTTATCATTAAGTCGTTAATTACGAACGGTATTGAACCTATATTTAGAACTATGAAACCTATATTTAGAATTCTGTTTTCGGGTGTCATCACATGACTGATGAAACGCACTCTTCGCTCATTTTACAGACTGAACTTAACGAATGTTGTGAAGCGTGTCACGTGGTAATACAAGTACCTGCTTCGGTTATTTTGACCGGGATTTTAAATAAAGAAAACTTAGCCGGTGCAGGTTCAATGTACGTGATGCTTTATTTTGAAGAGAGAAAAAAACCTAAAACAGAAATGAATTGCAATATTTAAATAAATTTCAACACTAAAAATTCTGAAAGTTAATTTTCACAATTTTAACAATTCACACTTCCGAGTTATAAATAGGCATTTGAAGAAAAAACAGTTACAAAACTAAATAAATACATTATAAATAAGTTTACAAATGCTATAATAAATAACTTACCGGGCGGTTGCACCAAGGAATTGATTATTTTCTTAATAAGCTCACTGCTGTGCAGAGACGTTAACAGGTCCAAGACCTATCCCAAAGTGATGTTAACTGGACAGTTAGTCAGGTGGTTGAAAGATATGAAATGTGATTGGTTAGTAATTTTAGTTGTTGATAATGTAGTAAGGCTGTCCAACCAGTTCCAAAACTGACCAGACCACTCATTCACTCTAGACATGTATTTACAGTGGACAGAGACAGGACATAACCAAGACTGGAAACCAACCATGACTGAACACACACTTAATACACAACAAACTGGTTTAAGACAAAATGCATAATTAAGAATAATGAAGCATGTTGAAATATTGAAAAATGAAACCTGGGTAACAGTTATACCGTATTCTATATTTAACAGATTTCCCCAAAGTGGACGTTTACGAAAATAACGTTTTCTCGTACAATGTGACCTATCCCTGCCGAGTTTATTTGTCAGGAAACAAAGACTTTACCAGTATTAACGAGGGAGAAAAATTTTTTTTTTATTCATTTCTTATGATCATCTGTAACGCGTTGCTTAAGCCGCTCATGTATTCATCTTATTTTGTTTTTTATACGCCGCCGCGGGCGGTCGTGTATTAGCGTCATCTTCTTCGTTTGTCCGTCCGTACGTTCGTCCGTACGTTCACATTTTTTTTGTGTGAAAGCAACTCCTCTTAAGTGTCTGAATGGATTTATAAGAAAATTGGTCAATGTCATTACTATAATGGGTAGATGTGCATGAAGCAGGTATTTTCAGGTTCACTGATTTTTGCAAGAGTTATGTCCCTTGAAACTCTATCTCTGTAGCTGATTGATATTGCAGCCTTGTGAACGCAACTCCTCCTAAATTTCTTATCGTATCCTTTTAAAACTTAGTCAATGTCATTACTATAAAATGTAAATGTGCATGAAGTGGCTATTTTCCGATTCATTGATTTTTGCAAGACTTAAGACCCTTGAAACTTAGTCTCTGTAGCTGATTGATATTGCAGCCTTGTGAACGCTAATCCTTCTAAGTTTCTAAATGGATCTTTATGAAACTTGGTCAATGTCATAACTTTAAAAGGTAAATGTGCATGAAGCAGGAATTTTCTGGTTCATTTATTTTTAAAAAAAATATGCTCCTTAAAAGTTAGTCTTTGTAGTATATTGATTTTGCAGCTTTGTTAACGAAACTCCTCCTAAGTTTCAGAATGGATCATTATGTTACTTGGTCTATGTCACTACTATAATGGGTAGATGTGCATGAAGCATATTTCCGGTTCAACACTTTTTGTAATAGTTATGCCTTTCGAAACTTGGTCTCTATAGCACATTTACTTGAGAACGCAACTTCTAAGTTTTGGAATGCAATTTGGACCAATGTCATTACGGGTAGAAACGATGAAGCAGGGATTATCTGGTTCAGTGATTTTTTGCAAGAGTTCTGCTCAAGAGGAAAAAAGGATACATATTGACACTTTCATTTGAACTACTTTCATATCGAAAGCCTCTGTAGAGTTCTATCTCTGTCTATATGTATCCAATTTCCTTCCTGACTAAAATAATTTGTTTAACAGGACATTAAGCTCCAACAATACAGTCCAATACTTCGTTTGTTGTTTCTTTTCCATTAAATGACTGTTTTACCAATCGGTAATTATAATGGTAGTTTTGTGATTTTTTTTCCATGAAATTAATTACCAATTTTTGGTTCAGCCATTTTGATAGAGATTCCAATACTTGATCTTTATATTTTGTGGCGGCGTATATTGTGGCAGTACTGGCACTCTTGTTCAAAGACTAGTCCCTCCTTTTAATTTGTATTTTCCTTGGTGATAAAATAAAAGTAGTGCAATATATTGCTAAAATATGCCTCAATATATTTCTATATACGTGCAATATAAAATGGTTTGAAGAACCAACAATAAAATATTACATACACCAAAAGTTTTAGTGGAAACAGATGTCTTTATTGCTTTTAGGCACACCATGCCTATAGCAGACAAATTCTTTCGTACTTTGACAATTCATCGTGAAATTACTGAATTAATGAAATATCGTGAATAATCAAATACATGTGTAACGGGGTCTCGGACAACAACTGGGTTCCGATATTTTATTTTGTGATTCCCTTATCACCGTTTTCGTAACATTTCGGACATGTTACAAACGTCATATACGTGTTTCCCAAAGTTAAAATGAATTATAGGAAGGAACAGCCACCTGCCATGGGTTTAGTGAACAATTACGGTTTGGTACCCTGCTTATATTTTTTACACTGCGATAAAACAGGTTTGCAACCGCTCACTATAGCGACTGTTACGGCAGAAACATGGGGACTCGAAGTTCTATGGAGCGATTCGCAACTTCGAGCCTCTGTGATCCGCAATTGGCTGCTCGTTCTGGTACTTTGCTTTGGTTTTTAACAAAATACATAACCGGAAATCATTTACTATTATTAGCCCAATTATTATTTTGACCTTCAGAGTTCGGTTTGTAATTTAGCATATGCAGTAATCAACACAAATCTCATAAAAATCAGATTCAATATATTTGCTTATATTTTGCTAACCTAATCGCGTATAGTAGAGGAGCGCAAATTAGGTTATGATTTAATGAGATTGCAATCAACACACAACTCTTTCGGGAAAAAAAATCTGTATAAAACTATTGATGGAATCAGTCCATTTATGACACACAGTATTAAACAACATGTGCAAGCACGTGCCAACAATCTTGAACTTTAACTGTATATCCATTCGACGGGACTTAGTGGTTAAACAATAGATGCTTTGGATAGATCGCCTGATAATAAACTGGGCAAGGCCTCCTTTTGAAGTAGAATAATACTGAATATCGTTACAGGGCCTGAAAACAGATTTGAACACTGAGCTGATTGTTGTGTCGGATTTGGCGCCGTTACAAATAACACTATGTATCATGGTTATTCAGTAACCGCCCAGTAGTTGTGTTATTTGTGTTTAAAAATAAATAAAATTGCACAGTTTGCGAGAATTTTTGGTGAATCCATCAAATTGGATAAATCTAAAAATAGTAACATTTCTGGTATAGCGGATTCTAAGTACGTCTACTATTCTTGGGGAACCTCGGCTAGCCTCGTAACCACGTTATAAGAGCGATACAAAGTAACGGAGGCGGTTTTGTTTGAATAGCATTTACATATTTTCTAAATTTAAACTGTAAAAATCAGTCAACACGTGTATGCCCTCTTCCATATATTTATGTGATTTATATAGAAGTACAGTGTTCTGAACCGACTCCGGTGGCCGAGTGGTAAGAGCGTCCGTCCTGAAATAGGGAGGTCGTGGGTTCGATCCCAGGCCGCGACAAACCAAAGTCGTAAAAATGGTGCTGGTATAGCTCCCTTGCTTGGGGCTCAGCATAAAAGGGTAGTTTCAGGACTGGTTGGCCCGGTGTCAGGATAATGTGACTGGGTGTGGTATTTTGCCACATGTCTACGGCGTGGTACTGCAGTGTGGTAGCACTATATCTATCCAAGTAGACATCGTCTCCAAACGACTGAAGTACTGTCGGTGGGACGCTAAACCCAACAAACAAACAAACAATGTTATGGTGATGTTGATTTTTCAGGTGTGGAAGGCCGAGCAACATGTCGCTTAAACACGGAAGTGTCAAATATTGCTGTCGACATCATGTACAGAACGATGGAGAGGCGTTACAACCGTTCAGCGGCAGATGATTTCGTCATTGGTTAGTAATAAGCTTATAAGATGATAACAGAGAAATAACACTGTGAAAACTTAAAGAATCTTCTTCTCCAAAACAACTGGCAATACATTTCAAATTTCAAAATATTTCAAATTGTTTTGGAACAGATGCTCCATGGGTGAAACAATCATAATTGTTCAAATTATTAAAAATTTCTTTCCACGTACCATACCACTTTAGAACAGTCTACCAGCAACTCTTGTTGAAGCCCACCCTATAGTATCCTTTAAGAGTTTAACTACCTTATCTAATTACATCCCTGCTGATAGAAGTACAGATTGATGGGCTCGAGTTGTGCCAGCGGGGTTTTGCACCCTGATACCGCCGCGGAGACTGGGTTGGTCTTGCCCTAACAGTTCGAATAATTAACTTATCTTAATTATCTTCCTCGTCAATCTTCCGTCTTTCCTATACTAGTAATTTTTCATTTTTCTTTCAGTGTAAACCGTGACATACCAAAGTCGTGGAAACTGGAACTGGTATAGCTCCCTTGCTCGGCGTTCACCATTATAAGGGTAGTTCCAGGACTGGTTGGCTCGGTGTCAGGATAATGTGACTGGGTGTGGTATCCTGTCTGTGGGTGATACTGCAGTATGTCAGCACTATAAATGTCTCAAGTAGACAGTCTCCAAATGACGGAAATACTGTCCGTGGGATGTTAAACCCAACAAAACAAATAAACATCAGTCATAATTTCTCATCGGCTTTCTACCCTTATCCGTATGACATATATACACTCGCCATCTATTTATAGGCTTAATATACCCTTTAGAATTATGATCACAGGAGTTATCGGACCTGAGTATAGCGAGGAAGCGGAGGTTCTATCCTCTTTATTGAGCTCAGCAGCTACAGAACAGCGCCTGGCCCAGGTGGGATTCTCAACTACAGCTGCCAGTCTGCATGATATGGAAAAGTTTCCGAATTTCATCCGAGTCGTTCCAAATGACACAACGGAAGTAAATGTAAATCCAGAACTTTTGTTTCCCTGTTAAGTCCCTGTAAAGGTTCCGCTACCTCATGGACCACTTAACCTCTACCAAGATATCCAAGGTACCCTAATAAAACATTAGTAAATCTTTGTTATCTCCATGAAAGGCAATAAGGTCCGAAATGTAGCGGGACCATTACAGGGACTTTACCCATATACATGTATGAGATGAGGAGTATTGTTTTACTA
>CM037787.1:61183969-61233969 GCA_021229015.1 Solen grandis | reverse complement strand
ATTTTTTCCATGAATAGAATTAAGAGTTAAAATGCCAAAAAAAAAAATAAAAAAAATAAAGAGTAGCATCAAGTTAAAAACATGTTTATTACAGTGAATGCCAAGATGTCCAAAAGGCGTAAGCTTGGGGATGGCGATACTGTGAAAGATCTTAACTTGTACTGTTTGTGCCACCAGCCGAATAAACAAGATAAAATGATGGTACAGTGTGATTTCTGCGATTGCTGGTTCCATCCAAGATGTGTCGATTTGGAAGAAGATGAAGCTGAGCACCTTTCAACTTGGAATTGCCCCGGTTGTATTGACACCGTGACAGAGAACCCATCTATGTCTAAGAAAGGTATTTTAATAACTTGTACAGCCATTATAACAAGTATATAATGATTAATTGGATAGATATGCATAAAGTAAAGCTTTTGCTGAGACACAAGTTTTTTGAATTAGTTTCAGTGCTTTCGAAGTGCAAAATGCAGAATGTTATTTGTCTGCAATTTGATACGGTAACTGCAAACGTTTCGCCATACTTGATATTTCAAAAAGTGGAAGGTGCTTGGTCGAGCCATGATTTTTTCCAGTCTGTTGAACATGACGCATGATATACTAAGCTAATTCTGATATTTATCCACTGATTGTTTTACATTTAAAGTAAATAATGATAGAATTTCAGATAAATATAATGTAAGCAAGACTCAAAAGAAACATTCATTATTTAAGCTCACACAAGGTTTGAACTGACAGTACATGTGGTGGTTAATACTAATTACAGCTGCACAGTCAAACAAAAAATAGAACTGCTACTTATAATACACACATTGTGTGTTCTTATACCAGTATATTAACTTTGGCTAATGTGCTGCTGCATATTTACTAATATGTTGGAAATTCTTGAGCTCTAAATTGAAATATGAACCTTACACAAAGCAAGTATTTGACAGATTATTGAAGTAATTTTTTAGAGCTTAATTGCCTTACATTTTATGTTTGTTTAAAATTGAATAACTTCAGGAATGGGTTGAGGGTATAATTGTTTTGCTTATTTGGTTACAGGTTTACTGGCATTCCAGGGAAGAATTGCTCCTAGGAATGATTGGGGATCAGATTTTCTGGTTGAAGACATCGTTGAGAAGGTTCTGGAGGAGAAAATTAGGACCAAAAGGCACCGCATTGAGGGATACAATCTGTTCCGCGAAGGGAAAGTTACGAAATTGAGTTCTGCAAAATCAGAAATGGGGAAGTACATGTACTTTTATTTCAAAGGGAATGTAGTTCCATCAATGAAGGACAAAAACTATAACGTTCATATTTGCTTAAAAAATGGAGGAAGTGCAATGAAATGGTCAACGTGTGACTGTCCTGCAGGAATTGATGGAGAATGCAAGCATGTTGTCGCACTGATATATTTCATAATTGACCTCCATCGGCAAGGAATTGAAAAAATACCAGAGGTGCAAACCTGCACAGACAAGCTGCAGATGTGGCATGTCCGCAAGCCATTATCGGACGAGCCACTTTTATTCGGTGACATTAACTTTGGTAAACATGACCCTTTCAAAGTGTCTAAGAAAGAACTTTGTTCCACTGTGAAGTATCACAATCCAGTGCCTCATTTTGCTAGTGCTGTAAGTCAGAATCAGATTCAAAAACTGGTGAAGCTGTATGATACAACTGGACTAAAGCTGCCAGTTATTGAAACAATAAGATCAAATAATTGTGAACTAGTCATGACAAAAACACAAAGTTGCAGTAGTGACTTAAATGAAATGTTGTTTGTGAGAGTTGGTGCAACTCAGTTTGAGGATAACAGTGTCACTCTTAATGAGACTGAACATATTTTTTTCAATCGACAGATCAACTGCGATTTGAAAGCCTGAAATTATTGAAAAACAGACACGAATGCAGTGCAAAAATGCTAAGTGGTTCGCAGAAAGAGAATTTAGGATAACGGCATCAGCATTTGGAACCTTTTGCAGAATGAAATCAAGCACTGACCCTTTTAAAACATTTGTTCAAAAGAAATTGTTTTTCACCTCGCGTAGCGTGAAACATGGGATTATGTACGAAAGCTCAGCATTTGCAAAGTACAGCTGCCAGTACAAAGTCATAGATTCTCCAGTTAGTTTAGTTGTTAATCCAGTAATTCCCTACCCCTACTTAGGTGCAAGTCCAGACCGGATCATCCTAACTGCAGATAAAGAACTTAAACTTGTTGAAATAAAATGCCCATTCAGCTTATTTGACAAAAAACTTCAGTTTCTGAACAGGTCAATAGTCCTTCTTTCTACCTTACAAGAGAAAATGGTGAATTGACACTTAAAAAAAATCACGATTATTTTTTTCAAATTCAAGGGCAATTGAATATTTGTGGCATTGACAGTTTGTTTTTGTGCCACCAGGTGATTTGACGGTTGTGTCTGAAAAGACATGAGCGGTTTTTTCGTGATGTCATGTTACCAAAATTGACAGACATATGGTTTCAGAAACTGCTTCCCAAGTTTTTAAATTAGGTCAAATCGGTTATTTCTTAAAAGGACAGCTCTCATGATTTTATGGAAATAGCATTTGTGTTCATAAATTGAGGACTTGTCTATTTAACTTTAAATACACAATTGAATGTTTCAATGATGCTTTTAAAATGAAACAAGAGGGCCAAGATGGCCCTAGATCGCTCACCTGAGAAAAGTATCATTCAGAGAGTTGTGTCCCTTGAAAGATGGCGGACGTGTTTTTGATTGTGTGAGATAAATACAATATATATTCGCAAAATGGGTATTGGTATCTGTTTATGGAGAGCAAGAATCGGTTGTAATGTGCAGCCAATAAAGCGGACTTTCAGAGTGAAAACATGTGTGCATAGACGGAGTATTTCTCTTATCCTTCGTGTTGTGTTCGTTATTGGCGCTCTGTGGTGACATTGAGAGTAACCCCGGACCCCCACGTATCCAGGCCGCTAACCGTACTACTAGACAAACAACTCTGCCCAGCTGTCTTCCTGATCAGCAAGATAGACGACAGTCCACTAGCAGCAGTGATCAAAACAGGTTTGACTCAAATACTCAAGATGAAATGTTCTCTTTTTTACGAACAATGAAACAAGAACTTGCTAATCAAAATGAATGTGTAATGCGAGATCTATCGTCTATGAACATGAAAATTGATTCAATAAATCACACAATAAGAGAATTAAAGCAGGAAAATGAAGATCTTAAGCAGTCAAACAATGAACTTAAATCGGAGGTCAATTCATTAAAAGAGCAAATAGATAAACTAGAGGGGCACTCAAGAAGGAATAATTTGAGAATAAATGGCATAAGTGGAACACAGGATGAGAATTGGGATACATGTGAAAATAAAGTGCGTGATTTTATGGCTCGAGAGTTACAAATGGAGAACGCGCATGATATCGGGATTGAGCGAGCTCATAGACTGAAATCGAAGGACCAGCAAAAATGCACTATCATCGTTAAATTCTCTCATTATAAAGATTGCCAAAACACGTTGAGAGCCGCAAACAGTAAATTGACAAAAGAGTCGCCGTATTCAGTACAACAGGACTACACGGAACGTGTTAAGAAACACAGGCGAGAACTTGGGAGAAAAATGCTCGAGGCACGGAGCAACGGTCAATTCGCGTCCATCAGGTTCGATAAACTTTTTATCGACAACAAAGTGTACCGTTTTGATGATCTTTCAAACACCATCGTTTGTATTGGAACACGAAATATGCGACATGGTGAGCATGCATCGGCACGTGCAAGTCAGAGGAACAGTAGTGACGGGCGGTCCCGATTGGACAACAGCAGTCACGTGACTTCTTCATATGCAGCGACAGTCTCCAACGGTGCTTCTGCCGGGGCTCCAGAGGGGAGATAGGATGAGGGCCGAGGCCCAGACATTACTCATGATTCTATTGTGACAGATAAATTTAGGTTAAACATACTTACCTGGAACATTGAGGGTTTACAGAAATATGAAAAATGCAGTAACATTAAAGCGTATTTTAAACAGTTTGATATAATATGTCTGTGTGAAACTTGGAGCAAAATTAGTCACGAATTTGACAAATTTTTAAATGGTTATATTCATTTTGACCATGTTAGAGAGATGGGACGAAACAGTGTACGGAATAATGGCGGTGTGAGTGTTTTTGTGAAGGACTTTCTTATTGATCACAATTACGTTAAACGAATATTTTGTAATCTTGAAAACTGTGTGGTATTACTATTTAAAGGTTCTCTATTTAATAACATGAAGGATATAATTTGTTATTTTACATATGTTTCACCTGAAGGGTAGCCATATATAATGATCTGGATGAGAAAAATGGTATTAAGATACTTGAAAGTAATTTTGATCACTTATACACTGAATATCCGAATTGTTATTATTTTATAGCTGGAGATTTGAATCGTACAAAAGATTTTTATTTTCCCATGATGATTTAAGCTATATATTTGGAGAAATTATGATAATGACTATTTTGATATACCGAGGTCAAATAAGGATATGTTAAGACACAATACATATGGTAAAACATTAACCGACTTTTGTTGTACACATAACGTTCATATAATGAATGGCAGATTATTTGACGATGTAGATGGTAACATTACTTGTATTGCTAATAATGGTATGAGTACTGTTGACTATAATATTTGCAGTTCAGATTTGTTTAATTCATGTTCATATTTTAAAGTAGAAGAGCGTGATGAATCTGTACACTTCCCGCTGTTTTGTCAATTTACATTTTTCAAAGACATAATCGGAAACTCTCAAAATAATCAAAAGCAATTTCATAAATACACTAGATATCGATGGACAGATGGGAAACGCGAGTCTTTTCTATACAATTTCAGACAACTTTTTCATAGTGCTAAGGAAGCCCTAGTTACATCAGCCAAGTCAAATATCAACAAAACAATCGACGCAATTACGAGCATATATCACAAATCCGCGCGGCACATGCAGGTTAAAAGATCGAGCGTGAGTACCCAACCACCGTGGTGGGACGACGAGTGTTCTCAAGCAAAGCATGATAAGTATGTAGCCCTAAGGAAGTTTCGATTTACAAATCTACAGGATGACTTACAGTCGTACAAAGAAAAACGTAGTATTTTTAAAAATATGTGCCGATATAAAAAATCCGTATATTTAAACAAGAGGGCCATGATGGCCCTAGATCGCTCACCTGGTATCATTAGGCTATGTAAAATCAAGTGACCCCTGGGTTAGAGCCAATTTTGACCCCAGGGTCATGATTTGAACAGATTTGGTAGAGGTCTATTAGCCCATGTTTCATACCAAATATCTTAACTCCAGACCTTGTGGTTTTTGAGAAGAAGATTTTTTTCTTTTTTTTTCCAAAATAAGTCTATGTAAAATCAAGTGATCCCTGGGGCGGGGCCAATTTTCACCAAATATCTAAACCCCAGGCTATGTGTTTTCTAGTTTTCTAAAAAGAAGAATTATCAAGTTATTTCTATATTAGCCTATGTAAAATCAGGTGACCCCTATGGCGGAGCCAAATTTGACCCCAGGGTCATGATTTGAACAAACTAAGTATAGATCCACTAGACAATGTATGATTCATGATTTGAACAAACTTAGTAGAGGTCTATTAGCCCATGTTACATACCAAATATCTAAACTCCAGGCTTTGTGATTTTTGAGAAGATTTTTTTCAGATTTCTCCTATATTAGTTTATGTTAAATCAAGTGACCCCTGGGGGCGGGGCCAATTTTGACCCCAGGGTCATGATTTGAACAAACTTGATAGAGATCCACTTGACAATGCTACACACCAAATATCTTAACTCTATGCCTTGTGGTTTCTGAGAAGAAGATTTTTCAAGTTATTTTCCTATATTAGCCTATGTTAAATCAGGTGACCCCTTGGCAGGGCCAAATTTGACCCCAGGGCCATGATTTGAACAAACTTAGTTGTGATCTACTAGACAATGCTTCACACTAAATATCTAAACCCCAGGCCTTGTGGTTTCTGAGAAGAAGATTTTTCAAGTTTTTTTTTCTATATTAGCCTATGTAAAATCAGGGACCCCTTGGCGGGGCCAAATTTGACCCCAGGGCCATGATTTGAACAAACTTGGTTGTGATCTACTAGACAATGCTACACACCAAATATCTAAACCCCAGGCCTTGTGGTGTCTGAGAAGAAGATTTTTCAAGTTTTTCCTATATTAGCCTATGTAAAATCATGTGACCCCTAGGGCGGGGCCAATTTTGACCCCAGGGTCATAATTTGAACAATTTTGGTAGAGAGTCATAAGATCATGCTACATACTAACAAGCCAGTAGTTTTGGATAAGAAGATTTTTTAGTTTTCACTATAGACATATAAGGAAAACTAGCCCCGCCCCTGGCGGCCACGTTTTTTTATGGATCCAAATAATTTGAACAATCTTGGTAGACACTTACTCAAGGAGTATCTGTGCCAAAACATTTTGAAATTCAGCCAGCAGTTTTGGAGGAGAAGATTTTTTAAGATTTGAGTATAGGCATCTAAGGAAAACTAGCCACGCCCCTGGCGGCCATGTTTTTTTACGGATCCAAATAATTTGAACAATCTTGGTAGACACTTACCAAAGGAACATCTGTGCCAAAACATTTTGAAATTCAGTTGGTTGTTTTGGAGAAGAAGACATTTTAAGTTTTTTCTTTCCGTTGCCATGGCAACCAGAATTCCAAATGGAATTCAATTCTTTGAACAACTTTGAAAGGGGACCACCCAAGGAACATCCCTGTAAAGTTTTATCAAAATTGACCAAGCGGTTAAGGAGGAGATGTCGTTTGAAGCAAAATGTTGACGGACGACGGACGGACGGACGACGGACGGACGGACGACGGACGAAGACCGGTCACAATAGCTCACCTTGAGCCTCTGGCTCAGGTGAGCTAAAAATCAAAGAATTAAACTGGTAGATAATAGAAAAAACCCAAAGATGTTTTGGAAATTATTAAAAGGAGAGAAAGAACATGAGGATGAAAATAATATTTCTTCAGTAGAATGGCAAACTCACTTCAGGAGTTTACTCTACAGTGAAAATGCGAATGACATACACGAGACAAGTAATAATACAGAGTATGTTCTTAATAGGCAAAATTCCGTTCTTAATAATCGCATTACAGAGGCCGAAATTAATTCTAGTATTCATAAGCTTAGAATTAACAAATCACCAGGCATAGATGGGATAGGAGCAGAATTCTATAAAAATACTATTAGTGATATTGTACCGGTACTAGTAATCTTGTTTAATTCTATATTTGATAAAGGACAGTTCCCACTATCTTTGGGTAAAAGTATTATATGTCCAATTCATAAATCAGGTTCAAAAAATAACCCAGGAAATTATAGGGGTATATCATTAATAAACACCATGTACAAGATATTTTCCAATATTATAAATAATAGATTGACTTCATGGATTGAAGAAAATAATATACTTGATGAGTCACAGGCGGGATTTCGTGCTGGTTACTCAACATTAGATAATATATTCACGCTTCAAGCTAAGGCGCAAAAATACCTCTCACGCCCCGGTGGACGGTTTTATTGTTTATATGTTGACTTTCGTAAAGCGTTTGATAAGGTGAATCACGGAGCTTTATTTAGAAGTTTATCGAACCGAGGAATAAACGGGAAATTTTATAGAATGTTAAATTGTATGTACTCTAATTTATACTCATGTGTTAGAACTGGTAACGGGTTAACAGATTTCTTTGAATGTAATATTGGAACAAGACAAGGAGACATATGTAGTGCGACACTTTTTTCTCTTTTTATCAATGATTTAAGCATACTGATTAAAGAAAAATGTGGGTCGGGAATATTTATTAGTAATGATATACAAGATATTCACTGTTTAATGTTTGCTGATGACGTAGCAAATTGTGCTGAAACTGTACTTAAACTACAACAACAACTTAATGTCATCAAGTTATTTTGCGATACCACGGGTATGGAAGTCAATTTAGACAAGACCGAAATTATTGTTTTCCGTAATGGAGGGGGACTTAGACAATATGTAAAATGGACTTACAATAATGTTAGGGTAAAAGTCACATCAATTTATAAATATTTAGGATTGATTTTCGCACGAACTTTGACATGGACTGCTGCAAAAACAAAGCGAAAAAGGCTATTTTTAGTATATATCAATATCAGAAGTCTTTTGGGTATTTTTCGCATTATGAAGCCTTCAAATTATTTGATTCCATTGTAAAACCAATACTTTGTTATGCATCGCATATTTGGGGATATGAATATTCAGAAATATTAGAATCAATTCAAATTGAATATTGTAAAAGATTCCTGGGTGTAAATGCTTCTGTAAATAATTGTATCGCACTTGGAGAATGTGGGAGAATGCCTTTATATGTAACGTATTATACAAATTGTGTTAAATATTGGTGCACACTTTTACATATGGAACAGAAACGCTATCCTAAACAATGTTATAAGATGCTAAAAAACTTGGATGATAATGATAGGAAAACTTGGGCTTCAAATGTAAAACATCTTCTTTTCAAGTATGGTTTTGGTTTTGTTTGGATTTCTCAAGATGTTGGAAACATAAACTTATTTATATTTAACTTTAGACACTTTAGACAGAGAGTGATTGATTGTAGTAAACAGGATTGGCATAGTACAGTTACTGAGTCGAGTCGTTGTGATTTCTATAAATGTTTCAAATCTCTGCTTTCTCCTGAAAAATATATTTGTTTAGACATTTCTTATAAATTACGAAAAGCATTTGCAAAATTTAGGTGCTCATCTCATAAACTTCACATAGAAACAGGACGACATAGAGGTTTAGAACGTCATGATAGAATTTGCATATATTGTCAAATAAATTTTAATAATAATGTTATTGAAAACGAATACCATGTGTTTTTCAATTGTCCTAAATATGAAGATATACGCAACCAATATTTGTTTAATTGGTATTACGGTAGAAGTTCTGAAGTTAACCTATATAATTTGCTCCAAACCAACGATCATTCAGTATTATTCAAACTTTGTACTTATATATATCATTTGCTGAATGAGTGTGAACGTGTGATTTCTTGAGAGTGAATGAGCATAGGGACACAACATAGTTGTTATATTGTCTCGATATTTGTATATTGTATTTTGGGCCAGAGGCCATATAATTATGAATAAATACTTGAACTTGAACTTGAACATTGCCTATACAAAACAGACTGCTTTAGAATTAAGATGATGAGGTGAAACAATGTTCAGGAAATTTCTGACCCCATCCACAAAAGATATCATCATTACAAACATTCTGCCAAAGTTTGAGGATGATTGGACCAAAAATGTTGCCCTCAGAGTATAGACCTACTGACTTACATTTCTATCCAGCCCCACCCATTTTCAAACTGGTTCGAGATATCATCATGACAAACAAACTGACCAAGTTTGAGGAAGATTGCATCAAAACTGTGGCCTTTAGTGTGTAAACAAGGTTTTTCTAAGATTTGACCTATTGACCTACTTTTCGGTCCGGCCCTGCCCATTTTCGAAAGGGTTCAAGATATCATCAAGACAAACATTCTGACCAAGTTTGATTAAAATTGTAGCCTCTAGTGTGTTAAGATTTTTTTAAAGATTTGACCTACTGACCTACTTTTTGTTCCAACCTGACCAATTTTCGAAAGGTTCAAGATATCATCAAGACAAACATTCTGACCAAGTTTGAGGAAGATTAGATCAAAATTGTGGCCTCTAGTGTGTAAACATCAAAATTGTTGACGGACAAGATTTTTCTAAGATTTGACCTACTGACCTACTTTTTGATCCAACCTGACCCATTTTCGAAAGGGTTCAAGATATCAAGACAAACATTCTGACCAAGTTTGAGGAAGATTGGATCAAAATTGTGGCCTCTAGTGTGTAAACATCAAATTGTTGACGGACGACGGCAGACGGACAATCAAGTATCCCAAAAGCTCACCCTGAGCATGCTCAGGTGAGCTAAAAAGCTGTTCGAGTGATTCATTGTTGAAACCTGGAGTGGAGAACAATATATTTTGTGTAGCAGTTTATCGGTAATAATGTCACCGTATTACACATTCACTCAATATTGTAGTTTCAGCTTATAGGGGTCAATGACAGACTTCAGTTCCTGTAAACATTTGTTCTTTGTGAGAGAATTCTATTATTAAATACATTTCAGCATGGTGTAGAGCTAACACTGTAAAGTGGACAGTACTGTAAATAAGTTATTCTTTCGTTCAGTTTCTGATATGTATTACTCAGTATGCTGTTTTTCAAACAGGATGTTTTTTTGTTTTTTTACCAATTTCTTTTAGTAATGTAGCTTTAGGTAAGGTTGGTAAGAAAGTGGATTAGGGTAATTTGTAACAAAAAAAAAAACACATACTTGGAAAATACATTTATTTCACCATGAAAATACAAAGTACTCTAGTTATATAGTCATTCATATTTGTTTAATATAAATATATCAGTCCTACAGTACTATAAGACTTAAAATTAGTCTCTGAAGAAGACTGATTTCACTGTTTCATCACTTTCACAGACAGATATAAAAATGCATTAAGACACTTTGTTGTGTACTGAAACTAGTTGTTTATTGAAACAACTTGTGTACAAAAGAAAGTGTAGTTCTTTTTTGGTTTTGATAATACGTGTACAATAATGTGTAAACCAATACTATACAGCTCTTGAGCAGCCATTTCGTTTAATGTATTTAATATAGAATGTATAAAGGCCAGAAATGCATATTACAGTAGCTGTTAAGTATCATCATTATAGAGATGCATAAACTAAAATTTTAAAAAATTTTATAATTGCATAACACATTAGAATAGTACTGACTTGCATTTTCCCTCCTTGTATCATGATTATTGTTATTGCCTGTATATATTGTATATAATTGCGAAGAACAGTTTTTTTAGATAGTTTTTAGATAGTAAATAAAACTTATTGTTGTTAATACTGTCATTGTCTATTTACTTTTAAATAAACTTCCTGTGATGTTAATACTGTCATTGTCTATTTACTTTTAAATAAACTTCCTGTGAAATTTGCCAGATGGCCACAGTCCATATCTTTTCTATCATTGGACACAATGAGATTGGTACAGTGTTCCGAAGGATTTCAAACTCCTTTATTTTCCGGACTGCCCTTTCAACATGAACCCGCACAGCTGCTATGTTCTTTGTTGATGCAAGCTGTTGTTCAGTTAACTGTGCTTGATTCTCAAGAAGGGGTGGAATGGTTAGAGAGAATCCTCTCTCCTCTAGATCAGCACTGATGTTAAAACCTTTGTCTGCCATGACCGAGTCCCCTTCTTCAAGAATATCATACAAACCATAGTGTCTCACAATTTTCTTATCTGAGCACCTGCCAGCATACAAGTTAGATATGAATGTTATCTGTCCACTTGGTGCTATTCCAAGGAGTCCCTTGTCTGTGTTGTGGTGCTTATATGAGAAGAATGTTTCCCTCTGGCAGACAGAGGCTGAGGGATGTTCAATAAATATTTCCGTACAGTCTATTATAATCCGTGTATCAGGAAAGTTGTCACGGAATTCAATCGGCATTGTTTTTCTAACATGTTCTTGGCTACTCCAAATTGGCAAACACCGCACACGGTCATACAAGAACAAAATCCACGTGTTCACTATCTTTGAAATATGTCCCTCGGACAAATTGTACAAGTCTCCCATAACCTTTACAGGCAGTCCTTTTCTCAATCTTACCAATGTGAGGAACAATTCTTCTAAGGGTGACAATGATCTTGATGGACCTCTCTTATTTACAAACTCATATGGTTTTCCATGTGAAGTATTTTCAGAACCAACATCATGCAAAAAATTGCATTCGGGTTGCAGAAAATTGAAGAATGCACACATTGCAGCATAAGAAGGGAATCCTGTGTAATAGCGTATACCAGACGAACTGAAGCGAAGGACAGTAAACTTTTCCCGTGACCTGGCCTTAAGTAAAGCGTTATGTTTGGTATACAGGGCTTCCTTGTTAGGTGAAGGATCTGCTTCAATGTCTTTTAGGCTGTCCTCACTCGAACCACTAGTATTCAGACACTTATCAGTAGGGTCAACCTATGGTTCCTTCATTTCAACTTCATCAGCTGTTTCCAAAATATCATCTGTTGCGGTGTATGAATGGTCAATTATGAAAGATCTGGCAGAAACACACTTTTTAATGCCACTCGGTTTTATCTCTAAATAGTTTTCGTCTTAAAGGTTTTGTAGTTGCCCATGAAAACAGTGTTGGCACTGCTGCTTTCCTGAGACGCCTTCTGACCAGTCCTTGTACGGCAAACTCATAAAACTTTTCTTCAAAATGTGCTGAATAGATTCTAGTGTGTGTATTGAAAGTAAAGTTCTTGCCTATATCCCTACGTATATTTACAAGCCATTGTTGTCTTAGCTTTTCATCTTTTGGGAATGAGTGGAACGAGAGATTTTTACAACTGGCCAATCTAGAATCGTTTGAGCACAGTGGTACACAACAATGATGTGGCATCTGAAAAAGGAAAAGTAAAATCTATTTTACCAATCACGGAATATGACTATTTACACTGAAAGCATAACTTATTTTGCAAAAGCATTTTATTACTGCAAATAAAAATTAAAATATTGGGTATTATTCGTTTCTATTACTTCTTGAACATGTTAGCAACAACTTTGTTTACATTACCCCACCCACTTTAACAACATAGTGTCGGAAATCGATGTTGCATTATTTATTTTTTTCATTCAAATGATAGATATAAATAAGGATTTAAGTTACCTTGTAAGCAATTACTCTATCATTTCAAATATAGTTGTTATCCGCTTAATATCCGGTCAAATTCAATACTCTTTGAACAAGTTTGACAGCTAGCTAATGACCCCATACGCCGCCATTTTGTTTTTGATTATATTGGCTCATCGCTAGGTGGCGCAGAATTGGAAAGTCGTGAATTATAATTTGGTTGCCATGGGTGATGGGAGGGGCTTGATGTTTCTCGGCTCTCTTCCCATTGAGACCGTAAAACCGTCTCAACTGCTTGGTACATTTGCATAAGACCGTAACCATGAATTATGTTCGTTGAGCCGGGCAATGTGCGGACAATCAAACTCTCTTTTACAGCGAAATTTGGAATATTGACGTTGTATTCTTCCTCGCACAACAGAAATTTCCCAGCGTTCCAACTCGATAGATTACACAGGAGAAAATGTCGGCGTTCCTAAACGGTAGACTAAACAGGACAAATTGTCGGCGTTCCTACTCGGTATACTAAACAGGACAAAATGTCGGCGTTCCTACTTGATTAGATATACATCGACGTTCCACGGAACTCTGCTCCATGGGGTGTAGCGTCTTCCACGGTTTCATCTACTCAAACGATGTTTTGTATTGTTATTTTTAGCTCTCCGAGCACATCGTGCTCACGGGGAGCTATTGTGACCAATGAATGTCCGTCATGTTCTTTAAAAGTACTGAGCCAATTTTCATAAATTACAGAATATTCCTTGGGTGGTATCCTCCCGTACCCCAAATTCGGCGATAACCTAAATCCGGCGATTTTGTTTTTTTAACGATCACGCGATATCTCGCGAGAGCACGCGCAATCTGTCACAACAAAATAAATTCCCACGACCTATATTTGTCCGATGTCGGGTTTTAGTTTCTGAAAATGGAAATCAGACAGGTAAAACAATATGATTTCATAAAAATATCATGGTCATAATAATATCTTACCTGTATATATGCTATCATGAAAATAAAATCATTTTTTTGCTTGTTATATTCGTTCATTATCATACTACTATCTACCGTCTGCTATAGTATAGTAAAGTATTACGTCATTTCCTACTATGAAAAAAATCTACGGAAGCCAATTTTGGCCATAATTAAGCCATTTTAATAAGTGAATAAATGGTGTTTTTTTTTTCTTTCTTTCAGAATGCAGTGTCCGATGGTGTTAAAAGAGGACCCTATCGACAGGGTTATGACCAAACCACTATGTCAAATGCATACAAGGCAGTCACCTCTCTGCATTTGCCTATGCAGAGGGCAGCTAGGCAATATGGTGTTCCAGTTTCTACCCTTAAAGACAGGGTGTATGGCATTGTTCCAGCAGAAAATGCTAAGTCTGGCAGGTCAACTTTATTTTCAAAAGATCAGGAGATATTGCTTGTCAATCACCTCAGTACTATGGCAGAAATAGGGTATGGCTACTCAAGAACTGAGACTATAAATCTTGCCTCTGACTTTGCAACACACCTTGGCCTAAGAGATAGGGAACACCCATTAACATTGAGGTGGCTGTACCAATTCCTGTCTCGATATCCTGAACTGACAGTAAAAAAACCAAGAAGTCTTGAAAGTGCAAGAGCACGATATGCTACAAAAAGTGCCATAACAAATTACTTCAATGAGCTTGAAAAAATAATTTCCACTCATAATTTAGAAAACCGACCTGAAGCAATATTCAATGTTGATGAAAAGGGTCTTTCTACTAACCACAAGCCACCAAAAATTGTTTCCGGCGCTGTTTATAAAACGCAGGCAGTTACGTCTGGGAGGTCCCAAACCGTTACCATGATTGGTGGGGTAAATGCCATGGGAAGTCAGATACCACCATTTTTTGTATTTCCTGGCAAAAGAATGTTGCCAGAATTGCTTGAGGGTGCTTCTGCTGGTGCTACAGGCATGATGTCAGAGACCGGGTGGTCAAATTCAGATATTTTTAAGAAGTATATGCAAGAGCATTTAGTAAAATACCTACCGCCCCATGATGCAAGTTTGCCCGTTCTTGTTCTTTATGATGGCCATAAAAGCCACATATCACTCACTCTGATTGATTGGGCTAAAGAAAACAATATTGTGTTGTTTGTACTCCCCCCTCATTGTAGCCATCTCCTCCAACCTCTTGACCTTAGTTGTTTTGGACCCTTTGAAATTTCTTGGAACTCTGCATGCCACACATATATGAGGGAAAATGGGGGTAGGGTTATTAGTCGCTATGATGTAAGCAAACTTGCTTCTAAGGTGTATTCTTCAACATTAACACCCTCAAATGTACACACAGCATTTAAGAAAAGTGGAATTTACCCCTTTAATCCAAATGTTGTGAAAGACTCTGACATAGCTCCATCCTTAAGCTTTCCGATGGTATCAAATGATGGTCCAGTTTCTTCAACAAATGAAAATTGCCCCACAGTAGCTAATGAACAAAAATCTAAAAATCCTGTTAGTTTTCTTGAATGTAAAGGTGGTGAGGTTTTGAAAAATTTGAAAAACTGCCAAAGTCAGAAACACCCTTAGCAAGGTAGTTGGGGGTAAACCAATCACTGATGATGAAATTGTCAATAAGATTCGTAGTCATATTGAAGGACAGTCCACTTCAAGGAAAAGTTCATCAACACCATCATCATCATCATCATCATCAAACCCATTAAAGGGAAAACAACCTGAAACAAAACAAAAATCTAAAACAAGAGGGCCATGATGGCCCTGGATCGCTCACCTGAGTACCATTGCTACAACTGATTACAAGGTTTTTAAACGGACAAGAATTCTGATATAACTCAATCTTAAACATTTTAGCCCTGACAATACTACACACCAAATATAAAAGCACTGGGCCTTATGGTTTCAGAGGAGAAGACTTAGTGCGGGGTCATTTATCTCCAAAGGGCCACCATTTTTAAAAATCTTGATAATGAACCATAAGATGATGCTACATACCAAATATCTAAGCTCTAGGCCTAATGGATTCATAGAAGAAGATTTTTAAAGATTTGCCTATATAACTCTATTTAAAACAAGTGACCCCTGGTGCGGGGTCATTTATCATCGTAGGGCTATGATTTGTACAATCTTGGTAATGGCCCATAAGATGATGCTACATACCAAATATCTAAGCTCTAGGCCTAATGGATTCATAGAAGAAGATTTTTAAAGTTTTTTCTATAAAACTCTATGTAAAACAAGTGACCCATGGTGCGGGGTCATTTATCACCATAGGGTCATGATTTGTACAATCTTGGTAATGAACCATAAGATGATGCTTCATACCAAATATCTAATCTCTAGGCCTTATGGATTCATAGAAGAAGATTTTTAAACATTTTCCTATATAACTCTATGTAAAACAAGTGACCCCTGGTGCGGGGGCATTTATCACCGTAGGGCTATGATTTGTACAATCTTGGTAATGAACCATAAGATGATGCTACATACCAAATATCTAATCTCTAGGCCTTATGGATTCATAGAAGAAGATTTTTAAAGCTTTTCCTATATAACTCTATGTAAAACAAGTGACCCCTATTGCGGGGGCATTTATCACCGTTTGGCTATGATTTGAACAATCTTGGTAATGAACCATTAGATGATCATACACATGAAATATCTAAGCTCTAGGCCTTAATTTTTACTTTTTTCCCCAATTTAGTTGCCATGGTAACTATTTTTACATGGAATTCAATTCTTTGAACAACTTTGGAAGGGGACCACCCAAGAACATTCCTGTAAAGTTTTATGAAAATTGGCCCAGTAGTTTAGGAGGAGATGACGTTTAGTTAAATGTTGACGCTGGACATTCATTGGTCACAATAGCTCACCTTGAGCATGTTGTGCTCAGGTGAATTTAAAAACAAAAGCTGATCCAGATGACGGACTTCTAGACTTATGCAACACAAAACAATAAATCATTTCTGTTACCTTAAGTTGCCATCCTTGTTAACAGCATTGGGCCTGTTGACATGCTTGTTGTGGTCAATTGCTGCCAAGAGATTTCTTACTCTGTAGACTGGAGGAGTGTATGCAAATCTTTTTGCACAATACATCAGTATGTGCTGATGAAACCCCTCCAATTCTGCAGTGCTTCTGTAACAAAACCAACAAAAACGTTCAACATGAATACACATGTACAACTAGAGATATCACTAATGGAGATAAATACAACTCATTGACTGAACAATATGAAAGAGGTGAACAGTGGCCTTGAGGTAAGTCCACTGGTGTACAGATTAGAAAGATCCTGGGTTCAAACCTCAGGAGAACTTCCCAGTTGCAAAGTACTTGTTAGTGACAGTTGAGGAGAATGAAAGTATAAAGCAACTAAAAGAAACAAGAAGAAAATCTATGTAGAGATATTGGACAGTGTTGAATAATAAAAATAAATCCTATACAACACCAATTCACTATGTGAAGCTTGGTTATAAGAATAATTATTATTATTCATTAGTGTAAGATAAGTCTTCACTTTTTGTTCCAACACATAAAAACTAATTTTTGAAAGTGGAAAATTAACAATTGCACTACCCTTTCAACCTCAAGGTACCATTTCCCTTTTTTATAGGTAAAAAGGAAACTGTTTTTGTGTATAATATTACCTGAAATTCAGATACTTGTCAATCTGATTTAGCATTCTCTTTTCAAAGATTATTTTGGCCAAGTCCTTCAGAGTGGCAGCATCCTTCACTGGATGGAGCCAGGACTTGTTTCTGTCCTCCTCCAAAGGTCCATGAAGGCAGTGGTTCATGTTTGGGTCACCATGGCCGGTAAGCCAAACATGCTCATTCACTACGTGGTGCATCACACCAGCCCATTCTCCTCCTTAGCTAATTAGATCAAGCATACATAGAAGAAATTGTTACTTCAATGATAAAAATGAAATTATACATACAATTACTTTGGAAGAGAGAGAATAATCAATACAAATCACCAGTGACGTCGACATCAATGAAATAACATGTTCTTTTTTTAGCTCACCTGAGCACAAAGTGCTCAAGGTGAGCTTTTGTGATCGCCCTTCGTCCGTCGTCGTGCGTCGTCAACAATTTGCTTTAAACGACATCTCCTCTGAAACCGCTGGACAGAATTTAAAGAAACTTGGCAGGAATGTTCCTTGGGTGAGGCTCTACAAAAGTTGCTAAAATAAAGTTGATCCATGAAGAACTCTGGTTGCCATGGCTACAAAAAGAAAAATAATTTGAAAACTTTAAAAATCATCTCCTTCAAAACTACTGGCCAGATTTCAAAATAATTTAGTACAGATGTTCCTTGGGTCAACCTCTACCAAAGTTGCTAAAATTATTCCGATCCGTAAAATAAAACATGGCCTCCAGGGACGGGGCTTATTTGCCTCATATGTATATAGAGAAACCTTTAAACAACATCTCTGAAACCACTGGACGGACAGAATTTGATTAAACTTGGCAGGGATGATCCTTGGGTCAACCTTCACAAAAGTTGCTAAAATAAAGTTAATCCATGAAAAACTCTGGTTGCCATGGCTACAAAAAGAAAAAAAAATGAAAACTTTAAAAATCATCTCCTTCAAAACTACTGGCCAGATTTCAAAATAATTTGGTACAGATGTTCCTTGTGTCAACCTTTACCAATGTTGTTAAAAAATTTCCGATCCGTAAAAAACATGGCCGCCAGGGGCGGGGCTTATTTGCCTTATATGTATATAGGGAAAACTTTAATCAACATTTCCTCTGAAACCACTGTACAGAATTTGATTAAACTTGGCAGGAATGATCCTTGGGTCAACCTTCTCAAATGTTGCTAAAATAAACTTGATCCATACAGAACTCTGGTTTCATTGGCAACTTGGCAACAAAAAGAAAAAAAATATGAAAACTTTAAAAATCATCTTCTTCAAAACTACTGGCCAGATTTCAAAATAATTTGGTACAGATGTTCCTTGGGTCAACCTATTTATCTCAGGTGAGCGATTTAGGGCCATCATGGGCCTCTTGTTAAATTTATATACCTTTGTGCTTCAGGTGAACTGACTAGGTCCATAACTTCCTCCTGGAGAGCATCTTGCCTGGTGTTGGAACTATCCCTTCTGGATAAAACAAAATTCAGAGACATTATAACATTTGAGGAGTAGGTTCAACACAGCAGTTTCTTTTTTATGGACAGTATCACATGGTATAAAGTGATATTTGTATGTACACATGTATAAAATCTGAGAAGGATTTATGGAATATGAGCTACCATACAATCCAAAAACTAACAACACTATCACAGTTACCTATTTCTGATATTTCTAAGTTCTTATTCTAAAATAAATTGAATACTTAAGAACAAAACACAAATCTTTATCAATTGAACAGTATGAGCTGTGTCCATCTGCAGATACACTGTAATCTTAATTATAATGAAACAAAATAACTATAAAATCACCTGCAACATGTGCAATCATCTTGTATGTCTACAGAATCTGTCATCAGGAAGTCAGTCACACATTTTGTTGGTTTCATGACATATCTCTTATGGTAGTTGATGACCCTCAGTCCTTGAGATGATGTCACTCTTGACATGGCTACGCCCAGCTGGCTCGGTCGAAAGATGTCTCTGCAGTCAATTCCACTCTGAAGAGAACCATTACAAGACACTCTGATGATGGTTGTGTAAATGCACAAAGTTATAAAATCTGATAAAAGTGGAAATTTGAGTCAATGTGAGATTTTTTTTAAAGTTATTTCACCATACCCCACTCTTAAAAAAAAGCACTCTTAAATTTCAAATAAATACACTGAGACCACAATTTCAAATTAAAGATGAATTATGTTGTACTTGTGATTATTTCTCAGGATGGATGGTTTAAAAAAGCAAAAAGATAATCATTTATATATAGTATCCTCATATAAAAAAAAGAAGAAGTCCTACATTAAAATTTGGGGGGGGGGAACAACAACAACAGAAAACTTACAACAACAGAAAACTTACCTTTCTAAGGTCATGCCTTGGGCTTTATGGATAGTCAAACTGAATGCCACTCTAAGTGGATATTGCTGACGAACAGCAATGTCAGCACCAATGGAAGGATTGAGTAATACAATATGTATGAAGAAAAAATATGTAAAGATAATCAAGAAAATAAACTAGTTTTTGTATAAACACAAAACTACTGAACTTTCAGAATTTAAAGCACATTAAATTATAATTAAATACATACTAAAAAATTAAAGATAATGTTTAATAGTTGTTCATAAATCTCATTATACTCTATTCAAATATCATATGGTTTATTTTAAGTATTTTAACAGAAATAAGAAAGGTAAATGATAGAACTGGATATATTTTGTCTGGAGAAATGGAGAAAAGTTCCTAAAAAAATAGACATGATACATTACCTGTAAATTTTGCCATTGGAATTTTACTGCAAATGTTCTGACTTGGAAATTTCACTGTAGGGCCATCACTTTTGATACTTATTACAATACCACTTAATCCATTAACAAGTATGTCCAACTTTTAGCCAAAGAATATGAGGTGCTGTCACTTTCTTCAGCTCCGAAATTTGTCCAGAGTCTTTTGAGATATATTCATGTACCTCACAAGGAAACTTTAGAATACAATATCTGTTATAGTCATCAACATGATTATTGTTTGAGAACAATTTAACACCTTCATTCTGGCACTGGGAAAGCGGTCTGTTTAAGCTAATCAGGTGAAAGAGCTCCCTGGAACACTTCAGTAATGGCCTTTACCAGTAAAGGCTCACTTGTTCTCATTGGTTCATTTAAAATGACTTTGTGCGGAAAAACACTGGTGAATGATTCAGCTTCAAAACAGTATTGGCCATTATCAGAATATAAATCATTTGCAACTGGTGGTAGCTGAAGAAAATCACCTGCAAAAATAAGTTGGAGATATCCTCCAGTTTTTCTTGAACAGACACTGAGGATACTCTCAAAAAGTCGTTAACTTATCATAGAGCATTCATCAACAATCAAACAGTCAGTGTTCTTCAAATTAGTATCAACATAATTATATTTGGCATTTTCCATGTGTATTTGACTTGATCTGGTAGGGTCATAACGACCGTCGCTGAGTCCCAAGAACTTGTGAATGGTACATGCACCCTTGTAAACACAGCAAGATATACCTGTAGAACATGTTATTTTCACTCTTTTCCCATTGAGAGATAAACTTTCGGCAATTCTCTTTATAACATGCGACTTTCCAGTACCAGCTGGGCCAACGATCAAAAAACTATGACCATTCAGCGCTAATTGTTGAGCTTTTTTCTGTTGTTCGTTCATTTTCTTTCGCATGCGGTAAATACCGGATAGGTGCAAAGTATTCAAAGATACCTTCATAAATGGCTGAGTTGTTGGCTTTTTCTGATGAAGGTATGGGTTTAGATCAATCGGAAGTTGTATCCCTTGTATTATATATAGTGATTTTATCCCCCCCCCCCCCTCCTTCGTGCCAAACCCCTGTGGAGAGAACATTAAGATAATGAATTTAGAAAAGAAGGCTCGGTTTACAATTCTTTATGTAGACCTACTCTGATTGCCAAAATGTATTCTCGTATATACCAAGATTTAACTGAGATGAGATTCTTACTTGTTTCTCAGATAACAACAGCAAGAGTAATGCGATTGAGTTTGAGAAGGAAACAGATAGCCGAAGCCCAGAAAGGGTAAATGTGTCAACTGAAAATGGAGTAATAATATACCGTTGTAAAATTTAGGTCCTGAATTCACCTAGGTAGAACAATTAATTATTATTATTAATGGAAAATTAAAAACGATCCACTCGAATCACATCTGTAGGAGTGGGGCTATAAAAATCACGTAAGTGCTCATGTGGGGTCATATTTCAAACATTATCTGGTGAAGAATGATGTGTACTGTATACTATAAAATCCGTTGACTACTTCAATCAACACTAATGGGATTGAATAAACTTGAGAGGAGGAGCATAATATATATTGACTTAGTGTAATGAGCAGTGTAAATTGTACCGTTTAAAAAAAGTTATAGAGACTTCTTAATGAAACATTATGGTCATGGCACATAATTGATTTGGACTGAAAGTTAAAAAGATCGCGTTGTGTTTTAGGTTCGTCGTTAATGCGGATATAAACAACGATGGGGCGGATATGACGTCATGATACTGCATTGTGGCAGTACTATATCTGTCTCAAGTAGACATTGTCTCCAAATCACTAAAATACTTTCGGTGGGACGTTAAAACCAAACAACAAAGGAACAATAGATGTAAGTTATCGGATACAAATGATTGCAAACACGCGTCCATTAAGTGTTATGTCTTAATTAAAGTTTTTAATAAGGAAATTTATTCCTTTATTCTTCATAATATATGTTTGGTGTTAGGTGAGAAAGTGCTTTAAGTTATAATAATAGTGTTTAGGAATATGATACCATCGTGTAAATAAATTGTTCATAAAAATCTTCAATAATGGTCGTAATGCATTCAAAATAAACCCTTCAAACACTAGTTCCACATAATTTTGGCCTTTTCATTATATAAAAGAGTTTTAAAATTTTACTTTCACTTTGCTCGCCATTATGCGGTCGCAAACGGCTTTCAACGGAAATTCTCGACATATCGCGTCAGCATCTATTTTAAGCCCCTGCCCCTTGCAGCCATATTTTTTTTATGGATCGGAATAATTTTAGCAACTTACTTAAGTAAGGCTCAACCACGGATCATCCCTGCCAGCTTAAAACAAATTCTGTCCAACGGTTTTCAGAGACGTCGATCGGAATAATTATAGCAACTTTTGTGACCCAAGGATCATTGCTGCCAAATTTAATCAAATTCTGTCCAGTGGTTTCAGGGGAGATGTCGTTTAAAGATTTCACATATAAGGCAAATTAAATTAGCCCTGCCCCTGGCGGCCATGTTTTTTCCGGTTAGGAATAATTTTAGCAATCTTGGTAGAGAGTTACCCAAGGAACATCTGTACTATTTTTTTTATGCTCACCGAAGGTGACGCATATAGTCGCCGCTTCGTCCGTCCGTCCGTTCGTCCGTCACACTTTTCTTGTCCGGACTATTTCTCAGGAACTAACGGCTTGAATTCAACGAAACTTTATGGGAAGCTTTATTACCAAGAGGAGATGCGCATATCGTCAGCATGACCCGATTCCTAAATTTTTCACAGAGTTATGGCCCATTGACTTTTTTGCCTATATTCCATATTGCATGATTCTTGTCCGGGCTATTTCTCAGGAATTAATGGCTTGAATTCAACGAAACTTTATGGGAAGCTTAATCACCAAGAGTAGATACGCATATCGTCGGCGTGACCTGGTTCCTCAATTTTTCACAGAGTTATGGCCCATTGACTTTTCGGCCTATAGTACATATTGCATGATTCTTGTCCGGGCTATTTCTCAGGAACTAATGGCTTGAATTCAATGAAACTTTATGGGAAGCTTTATTACCAAGAGTAGATATGCATATCGTCGACGTGACCTGGTTCCTCAATTTTTAAGAGAGTTATGGCCCCTACTGCCATGTTGTTGACTAATATTCATGTCATTTGCCTAATTTAACAGGAGATATCATATAAACAAAACCCCACAAAATTCAATATGCTAGTAATGTCAATCATAATCATGTCAGCTAATTGTTGTTTAGGCCATTATACACTATTTCAAATATCCAGTCATATGTCAAGAGTGTTGGTTAACCTCCTTGATATGAGCACACATTGAAATGTATGACTTAATTTTTAGTAGTATAAAAACTTAAAAAAAATCAATGAAAGATCTGATGAGTAACACGTATTATCATATTAAATAGTAAACTGTTACTAAGTCTCCAAATTAGAGTTGGTAAAACATCTCATCTGATGAGGAGAATAGATATGATTTAGGAATGGGGATTTCAACATATCCTCCCACCCATTGACCAAGGCCTTATTTGTAACAATGACATTCTTCGGGGAGCATCTGTCAGTTCTACTGACTTTCTTGTTTAAATCTGGCCAGAGATTATTTCTCAAGTTTTCTTTCTGTTGCCATGGCAACCAGAGTTCACATGGATCAAATTTACTTTAGCACCTTTTCTGAAGGTTCACCCAAGGAACATCCCTGCCAAATTTAATCAAATTCTGCCAAGCGGTTTCAGAGGTCATGTCATTTAAAGTAAATTGTTGACGACGGACGCAGGGTGATCACAAAAGCTCACCTTGAGCACTTCGCGTGCGTCCGGCGTCAACAATTTCATTTAAACAAGATCTCCGCCTTAACCGTTGAATGGATTTTGACCAAACTTCACAGGATAGTCTCTATCAAAGTTGTTCAAATTATTCTGATTGGTTGAAAAGTAGGTCACAGGAGCTAAAATAGATAAAAATGCAAACTTTGAAAATCTTTCTCTGCAAAACTAGATATTTAATGCAGAATTGTCTAGTGAACCTCTACGAAGTTGTTTTTATAGGCTTACATAGAAAAAAAATAAAATCTCAGAAACCACAAGGCCTGGAGTTTAGATATTAAGTTTAGCATTTTCTAGAGGATCTCTATCAAGTTTGTTCAAATCATGGCTCTGGGGTCAAAATTGGCCCCGCCCAAGGGATAACTTGATTTTATAAATGCTAACATAGGAAATGCTAACATAGGAAACTAGAAAAATCTTCTCAGAAACCATAAGGCCTGGAGTTAAGATATTTGGTGTGTAGCATTGTCTAGTAGATATCTTCAAGAATTGTTCAAACCATGGCCCTGGGGTCAAAATTGGCCCCACCCCGGGGGTCACTTGATTTAACATAGACTTGTATAGAAAAAAACAACAAAACTAGAAAATGTTCTCCTCAACCACAAGGCCTGGAGTAGATATTTTTTGTGTAACATGGCCTTATGAGTATCTACCAGCTTTGTTCAAATCATGGCCCTGGGGTCAAACTTGGCCCCGCGCCAAGGGCCACTTGATTTTACATAGGCTAAAAAAAAATCCAGAAAAATCTTTCTCAGAAACCACAAGGTCTGGAGTTAAGATATCTGGTGTGTTACATGTCTTATATATATCTACCAAGTTTGTTCAAATCATGGCTGTTGGATCAAAATTGGCTCTGCCCCAGGGTCACTTGATTTTACATATATTTAAATAGGGGAGTCTTTAAAAGATCTTGTTTGAAACCATAAGATCATGGGTTTAGACCAAAACCAAGTTTTCAAATCATGGTTCTTGGGTCAAAATTGGTCCCAACCTAGGGGTCATTTTATTTTATAGCTATAACCATCAAAATTTGGACCACATGTTCATTTTTCGTGTGGAATTTCGATAACTTTGCTGTACTTTTGCATTGATTTTGTCTTCAGTATGACTGCTATAAAAGACAATGAAGGCATTATTTCTCAGGTGAGCGATCAGGGCCACCATGGCCCTCTTAGTTTCTATTTATATAGGTAAGCACTTGTACTCAGGGTGAGCTTTTGTGATCGCCTTTTGTCTGTCGTGCGTCGTCCGTCGTCAACAATCTAGAATAGAATATTTGTTTAAAGACACATCAACAGTCAAAAGACGTCATACGGTGTCTCAAAACGCTTAAAATTACGATACGTCACAAAACTATACAAGTGAATCCCGAACAACAGGAGAGTAAACACGTTTACTTGTTATATATACCAGCGTCTTTAATAAAAGCGATCAAGTAATCAACAGAAACAGTATTAAAAAGGTCTAACATAGATGTCACATTAAAATAATTAATTCTAATAATATTTAAATCAATACTCAATACAGTCGGCAATCAATACAGTCGACTAAAATATGTTTGATAGTATATGGTTCCTGGCAAGGAATGCATACAGGTAGTTCTTCTCGATTTAAAAGATAGGAGTGAGTCAAACGAGTATGTCCTATGCGACAACGATTGATAACACATTCTTCCCTACGCACAGCGCGGGAAGATGGATACCAAAAACCTAAGGATGGTTGAATAGAATTAAATTGAACTTATTAAATTGAGCGTTGTCCCAACTAGATTGCGATTTTGAAAAGATCAATTTATTTACGGAAGATTTTAAATCTGTAAATGGAATATATCAGCCTCGTCTAAATCGGAGGCTGCCTTAGCAGCACGATCAGCTCTCTCATTACCTCGAATTCCCATATGACTGGGAACCCAACAGAATAGAATTTGTTTCGAAAAAGATAGGTGATGATGTTTAATTAAAATGTATTGTATTAGTGGATTCGAAAAGTTCATGTTTTTAATTGATTGTAGGAAAGACAAGGAATGACAAGGAATCAGATGATATGATAAATGTATCGGACCGTATAGACGATACCGCATGTAAAGCTAACTCAATAGCTTTTGCTTCTGCAGAGAAAATCGAAGCACCATCCGGTAAACGATATAATTTTGCACTGCACATTAGAGCCATCTGTATAAATGTCATCATAGTCTCCATAAGTAGACCTAATTTCATTGAACTTTGATTGAAATTAAATTGGATCAGTGATGGACTTTTTAGATTTGTGAAGACTAAGATTAACTTCAGGTCTTTTAAGTGTCCATGGTGGAATTTGTGGCACTAATTTTGTTGTTAATGACTTTTATGTCAACTTCTAAACCTGAAATAAGATTCTGAGCACGCAAACCCAAAGGTTTGATAACCTTAGGTTTGCTCTCATATAATGTTTTATAGTTAAGTTGAAATACGCTATCATAAGCTTGATTATTCGGATTTGATTTTTGTAATATACTGTAAGGTTATTTTTTCTCTACGTAGATATAAGGATGGTTCATTTGCAGCTACATAAAGGCTTTCAACAGGAGATGTTTTAAATGCGCCAAGTGCCAAGCGAAGTCCCTGATGATGAATTGTGTCCAATAACTGTAAATATGATTTTCTGGCTGAACCATAAACTAGTTTTGAACGAATTAGAGAACGGTATTATTCAAAAGGACTTTTGTGTCTCTCTCTCCCCCCCCCCCCCCCCCCCCCCCCGGTATGGGCGACTGCTCTCGTTATGTTAAGTGCCTTTAGATAAAATTAAGTTTTTTTTTATCAAAAATCACTTCAAGAAATTTAAATTCGTCAACGGCAGGAATAGGAGTACCATCCAGCGTTAAATTTGGGTCATCGTGATGATTTCTTAATTGACAAAAATGCACACACTGTGTCTTTGATTTAGAAAATTTAAAGCCGTTTTCTTTGATTTAGAAAATTTAAAGCCGTTTTCAGATGCCCATTTTTGTATTTTATTAAGACATTGTTGAAGCTGCCTTTCAATATTATCCATATTTTTGGATCTGCAGCAAATTAAAAAGTCGTCAACGTAAGCGCAATCAGTACCAGGATGTACCAGGATTTAAACATTTAACAATACTATTTTTTAAGTGGTAAATAAAATTGGGAGGTTTTTTTTGTCGAAAATCACTCCCAAGATATTTTAAATTCGTCAACGACAGGAATAGGAGTACCATCCAGCGTTAAATATGGGTCATCGTAATGATATCTTTATTGACAAAAATGCACACACTGTGTCTTCTTTGATTTTAGAAATTTTGAAGCCGTTTTCAGATGCCCATGCCCATTTTTGTATTTTATTAAGACATTGTTGAAGCTGCCGTTCAATAGTATTCATATTTTTGAATCTGTAGCAAATTAAAAAGTCGTCAACGTAAAGAGAGCAATCAATACCAGGATTTAAACATTTAACAATACTATTAATTTTAACACTAAAAAGGGTAACAGAGAGAATACTTCCTTGTGGAACTCCCTGCTCTTGACTAAAACAATCTGATAAAGTCAAACCACATTTGACTTTAAAATTTCTGTCTGATAAAAGAAATCTATGAATATTGGTAAATGGCCCTTAAGACAAAAGTATAAACACAATCGAGCGTCAACTTCAACAATGTTTAAATAAAATTCACAAGTGGGCAACAGAAAATGGCTTTAGATATTCTTAATCTAAAACCCCAGTGCGTCCATTTCTGCAACAAACGAAAACATCATTAAGATCCTCACTTAACCCTTGATGGAACACATATTCCGGTCGTAGGTGATTTTAAAATTCTAGGCGTAATTTTTGACAAAAAGCTAACGTTTATTCCCCATTTAAAATACCTGAAAAATAAATGTTTAAAAGCATTAAACTTACTGAGAATTGTTGCACACACCGATTGGGGTGCATATACCAAAGTTCTTTTAAATTTATAAAGATCTCTCATTCGTTTATATTCAAATGTTATACATCATCATCAGGGTCTGCCTTTGGCCCTCAGTACTTTTCAAACTTCACCTGTTCAAAGTTTATACGTTGCCGCCAACGAGCCATCCTTATACTCTCGTAGGAAAAAGCTAACTCTCCATTATTTAACAAAACTTAATGCAGGACTGTTTATGAAAATAAACCGAAAGTAATAAAACCACTTGGTTTACGGTCTGGAAACCTTTTATCGGAACAAGACATGGATATTGATTTGATTAAAAACAAACCAGTTCCACAGATTCCACCGTGATCAATAAAGAAACCTGTAGTAAACAACCTGTAGTAAACCTTATTCTTCTTAATTCTAAGAAATCAAATACTGAAATACTGATCCAATTGTGTTTCAATCCAAATTTAATAAAGTCCGTTCTATTTATAAAAAATCGTTATGAAATATATACCGATGGCTCAAAGGATGGTAAAACGACCAGCTGTGCCGTGATTAGTTATTTTTAGACAAAATCATATCGTCTTCCAGATGCCGCTTCCATATTCTCTGCTGAAGCTAAGGCTACTGACTCAGCCTTAGACATAAAATCATCATATTCTCCGACTCATTGTCAGTTTTACAGTCTATAAAAAAAAAAAATTCCAATTCCTCTTATTCAAGATTTTTTTCTTATCAAGTACCATACCTTGTCTTTGACTAAAGAAATTATTTTCTGTTAGAATATGGGAATTTGGGGGAACGAAATAGCTGATCGCGCTGCGAAAGCAGCCTCCGATATGGATGAAGCTGACATTTAAATCCCTTATACAGATTTCAAATCCTTTATTAATAAACTTATTCAATGCAAATGGCAAACTGTTTGGGATAATGCTCAGTATAATAAATTGAGAACATTTCAACCATTTTAAGGACTTTGGAGTCCGGCTTCCCGAACTGTGCGTAGGGAAGAATGTGTTATTAATCGTTGTCGAATTAGACACAGTCGTTTGACTCACTCTTATCTTTTAAATCGTGAGGTTCAACCTTTCTGTATTCCGTATCACGAAACAGTATACTATAAAACATATTTTAATTGACTGTGTATATTTGAGTCTTATCAGGACAAATTATTTTAATGTAACTACTATGTCAAGAGTATTTCAATACTGTTTCTGCTGATACTTTGATCCCTTTTATTAAAGAAATTGGTGAATATAACAAACTTTGATTTTTTACACTCATTAACATTTTTACACTCATTAACTTAATAAACTTGTTTACATTCACCTGCTGTGCGGGGATCACTGTTGTGTTTGAAATATATTATTGTAATACATTATAAATATTTTATATGATCGTTTAGACACCAAATGACGTCTATCGACAGTTGACGTGTCTTTAAATCAATATTCTATTCTAAACTTGCTGGCATTCAATACTGCACATATTAGATGTACGTTATCTATTACTGGTTTGGTTATCCCCCTTTTATTAAAAAATGCTCCTTTGTCAAAGTTTGCATCTTATGTACACTACACAGTGAATACCAACAAAACTTGCTTAGATTAATTTATACAAAAGTGTAATATATATTAGTTTGTCATGAACAGGAATTGAACCTGCAACCTTTTCCTGAGTCGGGGGGGGGGGGGGGGGGGGGGGGCTAGGCGACAGTTCTAGTTATTTCAAACGGGATTTAATTATTTTTTAAAATGTTCACCATTTTGCGGATTTCAAACGACAATTCTTGGCATCTCATGTCATAATCTGTATTTTCGCACACGACCTAAACATTTCAAACGGTGCATGTGTACATATGTGAACAACTCCAGTTTGTATTGTAAATCAAACACAAGAATAGCTTTTCATAAAGCTAATAGAGTTCGATATGGAAGTAGATTTGACTTGACTTGAATATTTGAGGTTACCGTCGCTTCGACAGTATTTTAGTCATATAGCGACGTCCAGCTAATTACAGGTGAAAGAAGACCCCGAATGCACAGAGGCATCCGGGTAGAACCACCGACCTATCGCAAGCCAGCTGGAAGGCTTCCTCACATGAAAATCCGAATGACCTGGCAGGGATTCGAACCCACGCGGTGAGGGGCTGAGTGAGTGTTAAAGTCAGCGACTTTACCCTCTCGGCCACGAAGGCCCCAATTATATTTAGAAGTAGAATAATTATCTCCCGATGTTTTCAGCAGAAAGAGAGAAACGGCACTTATTATGCCGTTGGTCCGTTGAAAGTTCACTGATGCTGCGGCTTTGGTCACAAAATACTTCATTAAGGTATAATCATACTGTTTCAAGCGCATTGCAGCTGGTCATCAAGTAAATGCCCTTTAATAGACCTCCAAGGTAAAATGATTCGAGTCCAAATGAGCCTTAATAAACCAGTGTAATCCAACATTTTACTTATCAACTATTTTAACAATATATTACATTTATTTCAAATAAGGTGCCATATTCATCAAACAATTCTAGCTCAAACAATTCTAGCAAATCAATTTGCAATCATAAAATATTTAATAGTGCGTGCAAAATATCATTTTGGCGACACTACTCTACATAACAATACCGTGAACGTATGCATTGTTTTGATCATTGTTTGATCTTGATTTTCATTTAAATATTTCAATATGATAGGGGAATTCTAATACGTCAATCATATAACCTGAAAGATCGATACATGTATAAGGAAGCAACTGTTAAAATTATATCGACTTAACTGCTTTGTTAGGAGACAAAATCATTCGAGAGTGGATGCTTCCTGGAGTTGTGGATGCCCATTTAACATTAAACTGGTTTTATTTATGTAAGATATATTCTACTGTCAAGTACAAAGTATTCGATTATCGTATTTGAATCCTTCGTCTGAAGAATTGTCTGTTTGAAGTAACTAAAAAAATACAAAATTAAGCGAAATCTCGTACACGTGAAGTTCTAACAAAAGGAAAAGAAAAAAAAGAACATTTTAAGACGGAACTTCAAAGATGATGATTTTACTTCCATATTTTGTCCTTTTTGGAGTTTTCGGGTCTGTGTTTTCTGGAACAAAAACGGTTCAGTTTGTACACTTTGAAACTTATCAAAGCTATCGGATAGATGATATAGCCGTCGAGGGTTCGACACGTTCTAGAATGGAATGTGTATCCCGCTGTCTCCAGGGTAACCATTTTGCAGCTACCTGGAACACCGTCACCGGGAAGTGTCTCTAAAGCAATAGAGCGGTCGCGACGTCGGTTGATGACGTCACAAGTATCAGCTTTGTTCGAGGTAAACCCATAACTTTTGGAATTCCCAGACTTTCATTTCAGTCGAAAATACAAGGCACAGTATTACTTTTAAAATTCCACATTTGTTACGTAATTGCACACAATATTTCAAACATAGATGTTATTTTGAAATAATTCATTTTAGTGAATAGCAGGAAGTCAGTTTGATGAGTCCCCTAATCATTCTAAACATTATTAGAGGATGAATAACCTTTTCAAAATATATACTGAAATAATAGGGACTGCAGGGTAATTGAAATGTTATATGATTCTTGATCTCACTATTCACGATTTTACCATCTGGTTTTGTTACTAATCTCAATTTAAAAGGCATACTTCTATTATAAGCATTGATTGTGTGTTTATCAACGTAATATTTATCCTATCTCATACGTTCTTCCAAAAAACGTTTACTCTGTGTTCTTTTTCAATCCAGAATAAATTATTTATTCACAGTACTGGAAGGGGATTTTAACTTTTAAAATATAAGTAGTCAATCCTTCACTAGGAGCTATTAGGGTCGTTAAATTTCCGTCCGTCCGTCCACACATAGTTTATTTAATCTCTAGCATCTTCATTTTTTAAGCATTATGACAATGTTCATGACTATAATCTCTTGGCCGAGTTCGATTATGACTGATATTGGCCAGTTAGGTCAGGAGTTATGCACCTTTTAATATAGAAAAATGCTTGACTTCTTTTTGTTTACACTCTAGCATCATAATTTCTTGAATTATCAGCTTTAAACATTTTGACAATGTTGTTGACTATAATCTCTCGACTAAGTTCGATTATGGCCGATATCGGCCTATAATGTCAGGAATTATGCCCGTTTTTAACTGAAAAAAATGCCAGATTTCAATTTGTTTACAATTTAACGTCCTTTATTTCTAAACAATCATCCTCAAACTGTCTGACAATGTTTATGACCATAATCGCTGGATCAGGTTTGATTATGACTGATATCGGTTGATCAGGTCTATTTTAATTATAAAAATGACAGAGTTCACTTTGTTTACTCTCAAGCATCTTCATTTCTGAAGGAAGCATTTTCATACTAGGCTTGGGCCTAGAATACATCGGCTGCATCCATGCAGAGCGGTAGAACTCCGCCAAATTGGACCATGCGTTTGCCGTGCATGGCGTCCCGTAAAGCTTGAGATGAAGAGTCTGGCGGTTAAGCGGACACAGGTTTGGCATGCGGTTTATCCGCAGTCACCTGTGGTTTGCAATACACCGTCTTGACCTCGTATTCAGTATAGACGGGTGGTCGTATGGGCCCGATACGATCACGCCGAGTCACGCCGAGCCTTAGGTTAAGCATATTTCTTCTTCTTTATCTATCACATATACGTACCAATTCAAACTGGTACAAATCGTTTCGATCCTTCTACATTTTACATCTATTATTTGACCTAGAAGGCGGTGGCTTATGGACCAATCGAGAGGGTATAGCATCTCTTTTTGACTATCCTTTCGAGTATAACACCTGTGTATCCCTGGCGCTTAGAGGTCGGATATCCACCTTTGTATAAGCGTCCCTTTGTTGGGCCCCGAGGTGGGTGGGGAGCACGGGTGTTGAAATTCATTCCCTTTTCTCATGGCCTCCTTCCAAAACAAAAGACCACATAACGACTCTGATTCAGATTGCGACAAAGAACATGCAACCTCGACATTTCAAAATCCTTCTTCGACCTCATTTCCCAATTTTTTTTTGTCTTGCAACCTTCAAATGAAAATGATAAAGTATCTTCACTGTCCCCCTTCGTCATTGAAAAAACTAGTTTAGGCTTAATTGGCGACGTCAAATCTGTTAACTCATTGAAATTAGAAGAAAATCTCAAGCAGAAAACATCCTCAGATTAAAAACATTTGCAAATACTGAAATCAATCCATGCATTCACAGAACGTTAAATACTTCAAAAGGTGTCATTCGAGACAAAATGATGTCTGGTGTTTCAGATGATGAAATTACTGAAAATCTAAAGCCACAGGGCGTCACAGCAGCACGAAGAGTTACAATTATTAAAAACAAACAGAAATTTCTACAAATACAATTATCCTTATTTTCAATACCCCGATTGCCCCAAGTTCTTTAAAAATCTTTTACAAAATAATTAAAGTTGAACATTTTATTCCTAAATCTTTGAGATGTCATCGCTGCCAAAACTTTGGCCATCATGAAGATAAATGTCGCCCTTTAACAAACGTCTGTGTCAAATGCAGTGAAGAGGGAGGTCACTTTCAGAACAAGTGCCCAACTCCCCTGAAATGTGCTAACTGCGAAAAAAATCATTCAGCAGATTTTAAAGAATGTGAAATTTGGTTAAAAGAAAAAGAAAGCTACACAAAACACCCCCTTTCCAGAAGTAAAGAACATTTACGAAGCTACACCAAAACAAACCTACTCATCAATTATTAAATCAAATACAAATACAAAAAAGTTACAATGACAGATGCTAGTACACAAACAGATTTATCTTTCTATTTCCTATCCGACTTTGTGTTTAGACTACGACTGGAAAGTGCATGACGATTTGTGTGGAAGTGACCACTTTCCAATTATATTAACATTTACTCTAGTATTGAGGATACTCCTCCACGATGGAATTTCAAAAAAGCCGAATGGGGTAAATTTCAGACACTTCGTAGACACTTTGTAATAAAGAGTTATTTTCTTCAACTATTGTAGAATTCGATGACCATATAGTCGAGTTCTCCTCTAAACTCCATTCCATTGCCGAACAATGTATACCTAAACCAAAGTTACAAATAAAAGCAGACCATGGTTTAATGACGAATGCAAAAAAGCCATTCGTAAACGCAGAGCAGCTGTCAAAAGATTCAATGTAAGGCCAACAAAAGAAAATCATGATCAAGTTAGAATACTCAGAGAAAAAGCTTGTAGGACCATAAACAAAGAAACATTCTTGGCGTGAATATGTTTCAAAACTTAATTCAAAACTGAATTCTAAAACTCCAATGAAAAAAGTATGGAAAATGATTAAAAAGATAACGGGCAAAAACAAATCTAATTCCTGTGTTACTCATTTAAATGAACAAAATAATGAAAAGGTTTCTGATAAAAAAAAGTATTTCTAATTAATTGGCGGAATGTTTTTTATATGAAAAAAAAATCGTCTTCTATGAATTATTCTAAGGCATTTCAGAAACACATAAAGGAATCGGAAAAGCAAAAATTTTACTTCATCTAATGATGAAGCTTATAATAAACCGTTCTCTTTGAATATCAGGACGCCTAATAAAAATCTCATGACACCGCTGCAGGCCCTGATGACATTCCATACTTCTAAATCTTCCACACTCTTCAATGGACACGCTATTAAGAATAGTTAATGATATCTGGTCTTCAGGTATAGTTCCTCCTTCATGGAAGGAGACGTTTTTTTTCCAGTTCCAAAACCTGGAAAGGATAATACTAACCCCACTAATTATAGACCTATACCTATTGCTTTAACAAGCTGCATCTGCAAAACTCTAGAGAATGATAAATGCCTGCCTTGTTTGGTTCTTAGAGTCAAATAACCTAGTCAAATAACCTAATTACAAATTTTCAGTGTGGTTTCAGAATCCAGAGAAGTACAATTGATCATTTAATTAGACTTGAAAGTTTTGTTTGTGACGCCTTTGTCAAAAAGGAACATTTAGTAAGTATATTTTTTGACCTGGAAAAGGCATACGATACCACGTGGAAACATGGTATTATGAAAGATTTGCATGATTTTGGTCTTAAGGGCCATTTACTAATATTTTAAAAGTCAAATGTGGTTCAACTTTATCCAATTGTTTTAGTCGAGAGCAAGGAGCTTGCGGTAGGTCGGTGGTTCTACCCGGTACCTCTGTGTACTCGGGGTCTTCCTCCACCTGTAATTAGACGTCGGTCGCTATATTATTGAAATGCTATCGCAGCGACGGTAAACCCCAATACAACAACAACAAGAGCATGGAGTTCCACAAGGAAGATTCTCTCTGTTACCCTTTTTAGTGTTAAAATTAATAGTATTGTTAAATGTTTAAATCCTGGTATTGATTGCTCTCTTTACGTTGACGACTTTTTAATTTGCTACAGATCCAAATATATGAATACTATTGAACGGCAGCTTCAACAATGTCTTAATAAAATACAAAAATGGGCATGGGCATCTGAAAACGGCTTCAAATTTTCTTCAAATTTTCTAAAATCAAAGACACAGTGTGTGCATTTTTGTCAATAAAGATATCATCACGATGACCCAAATTTTACGCTGGATTGTACTCCTATTCCTGTCGTTGACGAATTTAAATTTCTTGAGTGATTTTCGACAAAAAAAACCTCCCAATTTTTATTTACCACTTAAAAAACTTAAAGAATAAATGAGCACTTAACATAATGAGAGAAGTCGCTCATACTGATTGGGGGGCAGACACAAAAGTCCTTTTGAATTTTTATCGTTCCCTAATTCGCTCAAAACTAGACTATGGCTGTGTCATTTATGGTTCAGCCAGAAAATCATATTTACAGTTACTGGACACAATTCATCATCAATGACTTCGCTTGGCACTTGGCGCATTTAAAACATCTCCTGTTGAAAGTGTGTATGTAGCTGCAAATGAACCATCCTTATATCTACGTAGAGAAAAATTAACCTTACAGTGTATTACAAAACTCAAATCAAATCCGAGTAATCCAGCTTATGAAAGCGTATTTCACCCTATGAAACATTATATGAGAGCAAACCTAAGGTTATCAAACCTTTGGGTTTGCGTGCTCAGAATCTTATTTCAGGTTTAGAAGTTGACATAAAAGTCATTAAAACAAAATCAGTGCCACAAATTCCACCATGGACACTTAAAAGACCTGAAGTTAATCTTAGTCTTCATAATTCTAAAAAATCCATCACTGATCCAATTTTATTTCAAAGTTTAAAGAAATTAGGTCTACTTATGGAGGTCATTATAACATTTATACAGATGCCTCTAAAGGTGGCAATACGACCACATGTGCAGTCATAAGCTACTTTTACAAAAAATTATATCGTTTACCGAATGGCACATTTTCTCTGCAGAAGCAAAAGCTATTGAGTTAGGTTTACATGCGGTATCGTCTATTCGGTCCGATACATTTATTATATTTTCTGATTCCTTGTCTGTTCTACAATCAATAAAAAAATGAACTTTTCGAATTCCACTAATACAATATATTTCTTTTTCGAAACAAATTACATTCTGTTGGGTTCCAAATCATATGGGAATTCGTGGTATTGAGAAAGCTGATCGTGCTGCTAAAGCAGCCCCCGATTTAAACGAAGCTGATATAAAAATTCCAGATTTTAAATCTTCAATTAATAAATTGATCTTTTCAAAATGTCAATGTAGTTGTGACGACGCTCAATTTAATAAGTAAGTTACATTTTATTCAACCATCCTTAGGTTTTTGGTATCCATCTTCCCGCGCTGTGCGTAGGGAAGAATGTGTTATCAATCGTTGTCGCATAGGACATACTCGTTTGACTCACTCCTATCTTTTAAATCGAGAAGAACAACCTGTAGGCATTCCTTGCCAGGAACCGTATACTATCAAACATGTTTTAGTTGACTGTATTGATTTAAATCTTATTAGAACTAATTATTTTAATGTGACATCTATGTTAGACCTTTTAAATACTGTTTCTGTTGATACCTTGATCATTTTTATTAAAGACGGTATATATTTAACAAGCTTTGATTTTACATACGTGGTATAATAAACGTGTTTACTCTCCTTCTATGCGTGATTCACTTGCGTATAGTTTTGTGACTTATCGTAATTTAGACACCGTATAACGTCTTTCGACTATTAAGGTGTCTCTAAATTAATATTCTATTTTAATATTTCACAGAAAGAGCAACATTTTAGACTCTTGAAATATTAGAACATCACTCATATTTGCCGTTTTTACACCATTACATCTTCATTTCTTCAGCAGTGCAGGTAGTGAAGGCACTGTTTCTCAGTTGAGCGATTTCGGGGCCATCTTGGCCCTCTTGTGTTATGTTTTATTTTATTTATTGTAATTTATTATAACAATGTACAGTACAAAAATACAATGTCTATGTAAACATAACAGTCATGATTTTATTTCTACCGTATTTTCTCCCATTATTTATAATCTATATGTTTATGATTGTTATCGAGTCTTCTCTCTCATATTAAATTGCTTAATTGTTAATATATCATATATTCGGTAATTGTGAGGTTTTAAGAATTTCCTTTTCCCACATTACATATTTTTGTTTTCAAAAAACAAAAATCTGATTCAATACTATGAACTTATTCTGAAATTGTGTTAAATTGTCAGTTTTAAAAGCAATAACATCCTCAATTATCTTTCTTGTTTCAAAAAATTGCATAAAGTTTTCAAAATTTAAATAACCTTTGCGTAACTGTGTTATTTATATATAAAATTTTATTATAATTATGAGGTAATTCAAAAAATTATGCTTTCTTATTGCTTTGTCCATTGATGTGTTATATTAAAAACTTACAGTTTCAAAATCATGTGATACATGTATATCTTTTGTTAATAAATAAAACAACAACTTCATAACCGATTCCACATGTATTGAGTTTCCAAAATAAGTGCTCAATCGTTTCAGCATGCATATTACATAAATCACATTACTGAGATTCAACAATATTACACTTAAACAAGTACTCATTAGTTGCTATTAAACACTAAAGATATTAATACTTAAAGAAACGTCTATTATTGATCTATAACACATATATATTCTCCCATTTTAATTCCCATTTATTTATTGTGTCGCCTGCATAGCATGGCAGACACATAGGGATCACTTTGTCCGTCGTCGTCGTCGTCGGCGTCGTCGGCGTCACACTTTCTTGTCCGGAGCATAACTCGAAAAGTATTTGAGGTATCACCTTGAAACTTAAAACATGGATAGATCACATTGAGGTGGAGTGCAGTGCACAAGAATGATAACTCTGACTTTCGTATTTTCTGAGTTATTACCCTTTGTTGATTCTGAGATTTTATTTTTGTCCGGACCATAACTCAAAAAGTATTTGAGGTATCACCTTGAAACTTAAAACATGGATAGATCACATTGAGGTGGAGTGCAGTGCACAAGAATGATAACTCTGACTTTCGTATTTTCTGAGTTATTACCCTTTGTTGATTCTGAGATTTTATTTTTGTCCGGACCATAACTCAAAAAGTATTTGAGGTATCACCTTGAAACTTAAAACATGGATAGATCACATTGAGGTGGAGTGCAGTGCACAAGAATGATAACTCTGACTTTCATATTTTCTGAGTTATTGCCCTTTGTTGATTTTCAGTCTTAATTTTTGTCCAGGGCATAACTCAAAAAGTATTTGAGGTGCTGACTTAAAACTTTATAGATAGATAGATCTCATTGAAGAGGAGTGCAGTTCACATAAATGATAACTCTCACTTTCTTTTCTCCTGAGTTATTGTCCTTTGTTGATTCTCAGTCTTTATTTTTGTCAGGAGCATAACATAAAAAGTATTTGAGATATTGCTTTGAAACTTCATAGATGGAAAGATCTCATGGATTTGTAGTGCAGTGCATAAGAATGATAACTCTGTTTTATTTTCTGAGTTATTTCCCTTTGTTGATTTTCAGACTTAATTTTTGTCTGGGGCATAACTCGAAACGTATTTGAGGTGTTGACTTGAAACTTCATAGATCTCAATGGTCTGAGTGCAGTGCACATGAATGATAACTCTGTTTCTCTTTTTCCTTGAGTTATTGCCCTTTGTTGATACTCAGACTTCATTTTTGTCTGGAGCATAACACGAAAAGTATTTGAGGTATTACTTTGAAACCTCACAGGTGGAAAGATCTCATGGAGTGCATTGTGCAAGAATGATAACTGTTGTATTTTTGGAGTAATTTCCCTTTGTTTATTTTTTTTGGATTTAATTCTTGTGTGGTGCATAACTTGTAAAGTGTTGCCTTAAACATTTATAGTAGATAGATCTCATTGGTCTGAGTGCAGTACACAAGAATGATAACTCAATAATGATAATGATGACTACAAACTTGCAACATATATATAATTAACGTCATAAGTGCTTAATGACGTCATAATTTTTCTTACAGTTAATGTTTTGAATTCATAGTCATTCTGACACTCCCCTGATGAAGACTGTATAGTCGAAAGTGCTCGGGAAAATTATTACATATTGCACTGTTTGAATATTTTATTCCCCCCCCCCCCCAAAAAAAAAAATATATATATATATATATATATATGTGTGTGTGTGTTATTTTGTACCTCACAAAATAGATTATGCTTTATCAATAATTTGTCAAAAGATCGATTTTCTAGTCAATTCTTTCATCAAACATGCTTAAATGCAGGCGACACAAGTGTTCCGAGGAACACCCACATCTAGTCTGTTTATACCATTTTCTTTCAGACTTTAGCTCATTTTTCTGTCTTTTTTTTATTAACTGACAATTATAGAATTGTTAATTGTTTTTGTCCATTCGCATGCACCTCCTTCTCGAGTATAATGTATGGGATTTCTCATATGACCTGTTGAGGTGTCTTTAAATCAATATTCTATATTCTATTCTCACATGACTTTTAAGCTCACCTGACCACTTTTGCTTTGTGTCCGTCGTGCGTCGTCAACAATTCCTTGTGAACACTCTAGAGGCCACAGTTTTAGTCCAATCTTCATTAGATTTGGTTAGGGTGTTTGTCTACATGATATCTTAGTTGAGTAAAAAAGGTCAAATATTAATAAAACATTGTGAACATGCTTGTTGTCCAAATTTTTGGCCAAATCTTCATGAAACTTTGTCAGGATGTTTGTCTTTATGCTATGACGGATGAGTTTGAAATTGGTTCACTTAGGGTCAAAAACTAAGTCACCAGTTTAAATCTTAGAAAGACCTTGTGAATACTAGAGGCCACAGTTTCAGCTTAACCTTAATGTAACTTGTTCAGAATGTTGTTTACATCAAATCTCGGATGAATTCAAAACTCGACCACATGGGGTCAAAAAGTAGGTCACCAAAGCAATTTTTGGAAAAAAAATCTTGTGAACACTCTAGGGGCCTACGTTTTTGTGCCAGTCTTCACTTAACTTGGTAAGAAAAATGACTGCATGAATTCCCAGTTCAGTGCAAATTCAGGTAGGATCAAAATCTAGGTTATTAAGATGCCACATTTTTGTCATCATGCCTAACACAGCAATCTTACTCAGGTGAGCGACACAGGGCCATCTTGGCCCTCTTGTGATTACATATGAACATTTTCTTTTCTCTGTTTATTTTCATAATATTTTACGTGCAAGAACACTCATCATCTTGGAGAAAAATACAGAATACATCTTCAGTCTCTACAGCGGTATTCCATCAAATTTCACGGTAGAACCATTTATTGTCGGTTAGTGCAATTAAAAGTATGCAGACAAACTTTCGTTGAATTTAACATCCCCAAATTATATGAGCAGAAGCGGATAATGTATTTACAATGTATTTACAGATCTATATCGTCTTCTTGCTTTAAAACACACTGTCCAAAACATACAGTGTCTAAAAAATGAGGAAGCAATCTGGACTCACTGTCTTGGAAAAAAGTGGTTTATAAAAGAGATAGTCCTATCATTGAAGTGGTCTTTATTATGTTTTACTTAATATAAGTTAACCTATATGTTAACAATTTATAAGTGAGTGGTTTTGTATTTTCAGCTTGTCCGTCAGGTTGGGTTCGGTTTGCCACAGGTTGTTATACGATGCTGGACAGTTTGATGAATGCCGCGAATGCCCAGGTTCTGTATATTTAGTTTCTAATAAAGTTACATACTGATACAATCTGACTAAAGTTATCTCCTATATACGCTACGTTATCTCCTATATACGCTACGTTACATAAGGAAGATCGTGTACTTTAGTCAGATTGACACTGATACAAAACTAATCTTCAATAGGTATCTAATGTATTTCATGTGCTGGTGTTGAAATGCGTGTTATGTGTGTGATGATTATTTATATTTCTGGTTCTATGGAATGTTGATAGAGTCGTGGGTCTAAAAAAACCTTGATTAATAGTTTTCATTAGAACAGCTGCATCAGCAGTCATATATAAGTCTTGATCACAACATGATTTAAGTATTTTAACTCGTAATACTTTTTAGCCGGATAGTTGATGTTGAGCTCACAGTTAGGAAAAAGGGAGGGCTATATGGCCTTATATAGCTTACCAGAATCCATCAGCTTATTTAACACGATTTAAGTCACTTGAATTTACCTGGTTTCTTCCAGCAGCAACCAGATTTAAGTTTCAGATACAAAGAATTCTTAGGTTAGTCAACCATCTGGAGGCCTCATTTTTTAAGGGATCGTAAATGCTTACGCAATTATGGTATGAAACCATGAGGTAATCATAAAATAGAATTAATTCTGAACATATGTTCCAGAAGAGAAGAATTTCAAATTTTCTGTATAGAGTACACAAGGAAACTAGATGACCCCCTATGTGGCTCTATTTTCAATGGATCAACTTTATTTTAGCAATTATGGTACACAGCCATGAGGTGACCATACATGCCAAAAGAAATTTAATTCTAATCAATGGTTTTAAAGAAGATTTTTTCATATCAAGTTGATCTTTTCAAAATGGCAATCTAGTTGGGACAACGCTCAATTTAATAAGTTACATTCTATTCAACCATCCTTAGGTTTTTGGTATCCATCTTCCCGCGCCGTGCGTAGGGAGGAATCTGTTATCAATCGTTGTCGCATAGGACATACTCGTTTGACTCACTCCTATCTATTAAATCGAGAAGAACAACCTGTATGCATTCCTTGCCAGGAACCGTATACAATCAAACATATTTTAGTCGACTGTATTGATTTAAATCTTATTAGAACTAATTATTTTAATGTGGCATCTATGTTAGACCTTTTTAATACTGTTTCTGTTGATACTTTGATCGCTTTTATTAAAGACGTTGGTATATATAACAAACTTTGATTTTACATACGTGATATGTTAAACGTGTTTACTCTCCTGCTGTGCGGGATTCACTTGTGTATAATTTTGTGACTTATCGTATTTTTAAGCGTTTTTAGACACCATATGACGTCTTTCGACTGTTGGGGTGTCTTTAAATCAATATTCTATTCTATTCTATTCATATCAAGTTAGTATGATGGGAAACTTGCGGACCCCGAGGGACCTCATTTTTCAAGGGATCAGCTTTATTTTAGCAATATGGTAGAGCTCTATGAGGTGACCAGTTGTGCCAAAGGAAATAAAAATCTGACCATTGGTTTCAGGGGAGATGGTTTTTGAAGTTTGTAAAGTTAAATTGTTGGTTGCCAAGGCAACAAGAGTTTATTTTAGTATCTTTTGTGGAGGTTCTCCCGAGGATGATCCGTGCCAAGTTTCACCAATTTCTGCCTTGTTGTTGTACAGGTGATGCCGTTTTTAAGCATAGCGTTGACGACGGACACAGGGTGATCCTTATAGCCTACCTTGAGCATGTTGTGCTCTGGTGAGCTAAAAATAGAGAGAAAAGAAACAAGAGGGTCATCATGGCCCCATACCGCCCACCAGAATTAAACGATTCGGCCGAACCTTTATTATAATTTAGTTTCAATACAGGCTACAAAAGATCAGCAGGACTTTTATTATGTGCACAAGTAACTACCAAACATAGCGCTGCACATACAAAACTCAAGAGCAATCAATACACCTCTTTGTATCTTTTATCTAATCTATGTACGTAATCTTAGCACAGATCGTTTAACATAGTTTAAGGTAGAGTTTTAATGTAGTGAAAGCATGATTTTTTTTGGTGTTTTTTTTTAGCTCACCTGACCACAACGTGCTCATTATGGTGAGCTGTTGTGATCGCCGTTTGCCCGTCGTCCGTGCGTCCGGCGGCAACAATTTCCTTTAAGCATCTTCTCCTAAACCGCTGAATGGATTTTGACCAAACTTCACAGGAATCATCATTTTGATGTCCCTATCAAAGTTGTTCAAATTTCTTTACTGGTTGAAAAAGTAGGTCATTTGAAAATCTTCTTCTGCAAAACTGCAAGGCCTGGAGTTTAGATATTTGGTGTGTAGCATTTTCAAGTGAACGTATTCTAAGTTTGTTCAAATCATGACCCTGTGGCTTTCTGTATTCCTTGTCAGGAACTGTATACTATTAAACATATTTTAATTGACTGTGTAGATTTGAGTCTTATCAGGACTACTATGTTAGAGCTTTTCAATACCGTTTCTGTTGATACATTGATCTCTTTTATTAAAGAAATTGGTGTATACAACAAACTTTCATTTTTACACTCGTTAACTTATTTACATTCACCTGCTGTTGACTTGCGGTAGGTCGGTGGTTCTACCCGGATGCCTCCGAGCATTCGGGGTCTTCCTCCACCTGTAATTAGCTGGACGTCGCTATATGACTGATTTACTGTCGAGGCAAATAGTCAAGTCAAGTCACCTGCTGTGCGGGGATCACTGTTGTGTTTGAAATATTTTATTGTAATACATGATAAATATTGATGTTTTTTATATGAGCTTTAGACACCATGACGTCTTTCGACTGTTGAGTTGTCTTTTAATAAATATTCTATTCTTATTTAACGTCATTAATTTGTACCTATGTTCAAAACCACGTTTTTTTCCAATCGCCTTGTGATGACATCAACTCCGAGTTCTAACACATGCAGTAACCTGCCTATTCAAACCTCTCATCCACCTGGGAAGTTGATGCTTTGCGTTAGGTGCAATTCTGGTGTTAAAGCAGACAGTAGACATGGGATGAAACGGAATAAGCATGTGTAAATTCTACGTTGAATATTAAATTCACAAACTGAAAATGAAAATATATGTTACGTTTAAGTGTGCTGAAAATTGGCTTTACAACTTCAATCATTTCAACATCAATTGCAGTACGGACATATATGACAAATCCAAAAGCAATAAGTACACATTAGATATGTATGTAAATGCATGCGGAAAGTATAACCAATATAATTATTCTGTTTTAGATGTGAGATTTTACAAAATGCAGTTTAAATATTTGCATTAGTGGCTCTTTTGCGCTAACACTTGTGCATGAAAATATCATATTCTATTATGAGGGATGCGGAGATGCTCAGCTGCATAAAATGCGTTTGCTCTCTTTGTTTTAAATTTCAAAAGACTGAGAGTATAGGCAGTTTACCTATGGAATATATAATGCATGTGTATGGCTTTTAGTCATAGAAAGGACAGTAAGAATAACTGATTACAATCGACAACTTCTGCATATTTAGTTGTGTGTGACGTAGTCAATCACAACTTTAGTACCTACATTCTGAGGGTCCGTTTCTCTACATTTAAAACCGAATAAACTTTCAATTTTGTATGAATGTCCGAACGATTGAACATAATTCTACTATACAAATATGCTGAGATTCAACCAAAGTAGTGAAAACTCAATTTTGAGTAAAATAATTATTTACTGGACACAATAATTGTATGTGGTATAAAGTACAGAAAAACTTTTTTCCCTAGGTTGTTGTGTAACTCACTTTACCACGCGAAGGAGTTTTTGTCGAATGCAAAGGTGGCTCATTCCTGAATTTTGATGGTGGATGTGCAGGTTTCGGTAAATTAGTGGTGTTTCAATGGTCCATATAGAAAGCTTGAAATACGATAAAAGTCCATATAATCTCCTTATAATCACCTCTAGCTTATCTCAGATACATCAGAGATATCTCAAGGGCTTATCTGTTGCTCTATAGAATGGCTGATACAGGTGTATATCTGCCATTCGAAGTTACTAAAACACAGTGGGTAGCCGCCGAGTTGCATCTATGAATATAAACTGTGCCGTTGCTCAGTATTACAAATCAAAGCTGATCTATTTCTTTTCTTGTTCAAATCATGGCTCTTGGGTCAGAATTGGCCTTGCCCTGAGGGTCACTTGATTTTACATATACTTATATAGCGGAGTCTTTTCTAAAACCACGAACATTGGTTTAGATATTTGGTATGTAACATGGCATTGTAGACCAGAACCAAGTTTTCAAATCATGGCTCTTGGGTCAAAATTGGTCCCACCCTAGGTGTCACTTGATTTTATAGCTATAACCCATCAAAATTTGGACCACAGGTTCAGTTTTTATGTGGAATTGCGATTATTTTGCTGCACTTCTGCATGGTTCTTGTATACAGTATGACTGTGTTATTAAAGGCAATGAAGGAAATATTTCTCAGGTGAGCGATTCAGGGCCATCATGGCCCCCTTGTTTTATATATTATGTACATTTAAAGAAAGCATTTTGTGTAATATAAGAAATTTCTAACCACATATTTAAAAAAAAATGATTTTTAGCTCACCTGAGCACAACGTACTCACGCTGAGCTATTAGGATCACCCTGCGTTTGTCGTCGTGCGTCGTCAAAATTTTTCTTTAAATGACATCTCCGCTGGACAGAATTTGATATTTGATTAAACTTGGAAGGGATGCTCCATGGGGACGATCCTTGGGTAAACATTCAGAAAAGTTGCTAAAATAAACTTGATCCATGTAGAACTCTGGTTGCCATGGATAAACCTTAAAAATCACCTTCTTCAAAACTACTAGCCTGATTTCACAATGTTAAGGTACAGATGTTCCTTGGTTAACCCTCTACCAAGATTGCTAAAATTATTCGGATCCGTAAAAAAAAACATGGCCGCCAGGGGTGGGGCAAATTTGCCTTATATGTATATAGTGAAATCTTTAAACGACATCTCCTCGGGGGAATTTATTTTAACTTAGCAGGGATGATCCTTGGGTGAACCTTCACAAAATTTGCTAAAATAAACTTGATTCATGTAGAACTCTGTTTGCCACTGCAACAGAAAAACACAAATCACAAATTATGAAAACTTTAAAAATCATCTCCTTCAAAACTACTGGCCAGATTTCAAAACGTTTAAGTACAGATGTTCCATGGGTAACCCTATACTCAGGGTTCGCGATTTAGGGCCTTTATAGCACCCTTGTTAGTCTATCTAACCCTGTATTGAAATGTATTTGCAAATTGTGTGTGTGTGTGTGGGGGGGGGGGGTATACGTATAAAAACTGCTTTAAATCATCAAACTTCCCATTTTATTCTCATGAGTTGATTTATCATATACCTAAGGCATACTGCATTAAATATTGGTGTCAATTATTAGTACTTCCTTCACAAAGATACCTAAAGAATTGTTATCAGATGCTGAAAATACTAAACGACGCTGATCGATAGTCTTGGGCAACTCTTGTAGTACATATACTGTATACATAGGGATTTGGTTACGTGTGGATAGCACAGGAAGTCGGGGATATTAAAACTTGTTTCTGAATTTCAACAAAGAATCTCTGATATCAAGAATGGCAAAGATCTGTTTCTGAGTCTGGTAGAGTTTATAATTATAGAGAATTTAAGTTAAGTCACTTTCAAATGTTGAATATTATTTAAATATTAATATGCACTGTACTTTAAGAATAGGTTTTTCGAAATTTTGGGTGTTCTAGTCATCGATTTAGGATTGAAACTGGTAGACATGTAAATGATCCCAGAGAAAATAGATTATGTACACATTGTTTTAATTCGTACAAGATATCTGTTAAGTGTGAATAATCACGCATTTTTTTCAATGTGAGAAATACACATTTTAGAGGAGTTTTACAGGCTTATGAAATGTAATAACTAGTATGTCATTCGAAAACTAGTCTTGTATGTAACAAAACTGTTTAACTGGTGATATTCTTTTTCTATTGTTTGTGACAGGATCTTTTTTGTTATGTATATGCAGTCCTAAAATTATCATTAAAAATATACATTGTATAGTTTCAATGTACACTACTCTCCTCTGTTCTATGCAATATATGTTTACTGATATGTATTTTGGGCCGGTGGCCGTTATATACAAATAACTAATTCTGTTCTGTTCATTTATCAAATGGAAAACATTAAAACATAAGATAAATCTTGATAAAATGTAAATTTATGTAGAAAGTCTTCATCTTACAGTTTGATATTTTCCCCATTTATAAAAATAGCAACACTACAAATCCTGATAAAGCAACACTACAAATCTTGATACAGAAAATAGTACTTATACAAATGTCTCAGGACAAGCTGTTAAAAAAATATTCATACAGTATAAATCAAACATAATAATGCACAAATTTGTATAGGTTAACCATAAAATGATAGGTAAAAGCAGAATATATTTCCTGACCCCCTATTTTTTAAGCTCAGTAAAAACACAGAATATTATGTTTTGACTGCTTCCAAAGTTCTTTTCAAGGACAATGTGAGGGCAAACTTTAATCAGTAATTATAATTATCCTATTAAATGTTTTTGTTCCATTGCATGATTAATGTAAAATCATTGTTAGGTGAAATAATGAACAGATAATTATATTTTTCGAAGAAAAATCCCACCCACAATTTATATATTGAATTTCTCCAGACAAAATTCACCATTTTGTAATGAACATAAACAAATGTTCAACTACAGATTTATTTTCTTCATAGAGCATTTTTTCAAAGTTATTTGTTATTTGTTTTTAGCTCACATGAGCACAACGTGCTCAAGGTGAGCTTTTCTGATCGCCTTTTGTCCGGCGTCCGTCGTCCGTCGTCCGTGCGTGCGTCCGTGCGTCCGTGCGTCCGGCGTCAACAATTGCTTCAAACAACATCTCCTCCTAAACGGCTTGGCCAATTTGTAAAATATTTTGCAGGAATGTTCCTTAGATGAAGCTCTACTAAAGTTGTATAAATGGTTCTGGTCCATCGCATAATTAGGTCACAGGAGCTAAAAATAGATTTTAAAAATGAAAATTTAAAAAATCTTCTTCTCTGAAACCACAAGGCCTAGCCTTTTGATTTTTGGTATGTAGCATGATTTTACATAGGCTAATATAGGAAAAACTTGAAAAAATCTTCTTCTCCGAAACCACAAGGCCTAACCTTTTGATTTTTGGTATGTAGCATCATCTTATGGGCCACTACCAAGATTGTACAAATCATAGCCCTATGGTGATAAATGACCCCGCACCAGGGGTCACTTGTTTTACATAGAGTTATATAGAAAAATCTTAAAAAATCTTCTTCTATGAATCCATAAGGCCTAGAGCTTAGATATTTGGTATGTAGCATCATCTTATGGGCCACTACCAAGATTGTACAAATCATAGCCCTATGGTGATAAATGACCCCGCACCAGGGGTCACTTGTTTTACATAGAGTTATATAGAAAAATCTTAAAAAATCTTCTTCTATGAATCCATAAGGCCTAGAGCTTAGATATTTGGTATAAAGCATCATCTTATGGGCCACTACCAAGATTGTACAAATCATAGCCCTATGGTGATAAATGACCCCGCACCAGGGGTCACTTGTTTTACATAGAGTTATATAGGAAAATCTTAAAAAATCTTCTTCTATGAATCCATAAGGCCTAGAGCTTAGATATTTGGTATGTAGCATCATCTTATGGGCCACTACCAAGATTGTACAAATCATAGCCCTATGGTGATAAATGACCCCGCACCAGGGGTCACTTGTTTTACATAGAGTTATATAGGAAAATCTTAAAAAATCTTCTTCCATGAATGCATAAGGCCTAGAGCTTAGATATTTGGTATGAAGCATCATCTTATGGGCCACTACCAAGATTGTACAAATCATAGCCCTATGGTGATAAATGACCCCGCATCAGGGGTCACTTGTTTTACACAGAGTTATATAGGAAAATCTTAAAAAATCTTCTTCTATGAATCCATAAGGCCTAGAGCTTAGATATTTGGTATGAAGCATCATCTTATGGGCCACTACCAAGATTGTACAAATCATAGCCCAATGGTGATAAATGACCCCACACCTGGGGTCACTTGTTTTACATAGAGTTAAATAGGAAAATCTTAAAAAAATCTTCTTCTATGAATCAATAAGGCCTAGAGCTAAGATTTTTGGTATGTAGTAGCATCTAATGGTTCATTACAAAGATTTTCAAAGTATTGGCCCTACTGTGATAAATGACCCTGCGCCCAAGTCTTCTCTGAAACCATATAGCCCATTGCTTAGATATTTGGTGTGTAGTATTGTCAGGGGTAAAATGTTTTAGATTAAGTTATATCAGAATCCTTGTCTGTTTAAAAACCTTGACATCAGTTGAAGCAATGGTACTCAGGTGAGCGATTCAGGGCCATCATGGCCCTCTTGTTAAGAATTAAAAGGCTATGCATTCGATAAAAGTTAAAAGAAGATTTTTATACAAAAAATATTTGACCAAGTTTTTATGGAGAACGTTTCGAAATACTCAATCATCACAATAAAGCATCTTGACAAATCCAGGGGAAATCAAAAATGACGTCACCGGAAGTAATTCGGGGAGATGTTTTTCTTCACTTTCTTTTATAAAGGAACGATAATTTTCTATTTAAATAGATGAATAGCAATTATAACATTTGTATCAGATTCCTTGATTGAAACTTGTTAATCAAAAATAATCACATTCCGAATCCTGGGTTATGCCGAAGAATATCGGAAGTTGTCGACATTTGCCTAGCCCATTAGGGTTCCTCTGCCTTAAATTAAAAAAAAAATCAATAATGCTGGTTTCGCTATTATTTACAATGTATTAAAAAAACTTATGCAATATATTAATTAAACACTTTGAAATAACTCCCATGATATATAAAACAACTATAAATAAATAAAATTAATAAACGGAGTTAATACTATAAATCTATAGTATT
>CM037787.1:61171708-61183869 GCA_021229015.1 Solen grandis | reverse complement strand
TTTGAAGATGTATTTGGTGTTTGAAATTTGAAAACTGGTCTTTAACTGATTCAACTTTCATTTGCAGTTGGGGTTTAGAGAAGAGTGATGGACCAAACCCAGCCTCACCTGCCCCAAATAAATAAAAAAGGCAAGCAAATACACATAAATAATTCACTAAACATTCATAACGCATGCACTCTTTCCTGGGGGGGGAAAAACCCCCGGGATAAAAAACCGTTTTTTAAACACATATAAATTTGATATTTATATCTTAAATTTTATAAGCATTTTTTCGAAAAACACGAAAAAATTGCCATATTTAATTAAATTAAATGCATTTTTTTCGTTAATAATAGGCATTTTTGAAAATTTAAATATTATAGATACAATTAAAACCTTTGGCTATTTACCCCGGGTAAGTCTGAAACTTTTTTGCTGGCGGCCTTACGGGGGAAATAATCTTTAAAAAAAATTTTAAACCCCAAAAAAAATCATAAATTTACGCCGAAAAATTTTGCACATTTTGGAGGATTCTGAAAAGTTTTAAATTCATAAATAATAATTTTTCCCCCTTATTCCTATAAATATTGGGTTTCAGGCCCCCCGGGCTGCCACAGACTCTCAACGGCCTTAGGGGGGAAATATATTTTTGCCCAAAAACACATCAAAAATTTTGTATTCCGCCGTAAAATGCATATTTGTGGGGGTTTGGGGCAAAGTTTCCATCCATAAATGAAAATTTTTTTCCCCTTTTTTAAAATCAAAAATTTACCCCCAAAAACCCCCCAATGCCGCAAAAAAAGCCTTTCAGGGGCTTTTACGGTGGAAGAATTAAAAAAAAAAATTACATAACCTTTATTCCAATCAGAAATACAGTTTTTGAATTTTTTAAACCATATTTTTTCGCACTAGTATTAAACCCAAACCCTTTTTCCGCGCTTTACAACAAAAAATTAATTTCCAAAAAAATCATTAAAAAATAATTTCAATATAAAACTGTGAAATTTAGTCTCTTTTTTTTTCTTTGAGAAAATTAAAATTACGAGAAAATAAATGAAATTAAAAATAAAAATTAAAAATTTTTCCCTTTAGTATCCATGATAATTCACCTTTTTCCCCTCTTTCATGTAAATTGCCCAAAAAAAAAGGGACCATTTAATTATTTTTTTCCCAAATGGAAAACAAAAATGGTGCTTTGTTTCCTTTAAACAGGTAGTTGTAGTTTTGATGTGAAACTCGGTACCCCAGCGATCATAGAATAAAAAATTTGCCGCTAGAACAAAGATACTGTGGGAATGTTTAAACCCTTTTGGTAAGGGGAATATCCTCTGTGTAGGGACTGTTTTACAGAGAAAAAAGATGGGTTTTTCTGCTTTAAATATAAACCACGGAGATTAGTTTCCCTTTTCCCAAAATTTTTTGGAAAATTCTCTCAAGAAGTGTTTTGGTGATTTCGGGTACATGAAAAAGAACGTTCTTTCCCCTTACTGCCAACAAAAAAGCTCGCAGCCTTTTTGTTTCATGTAACAATCAGAAATTGGACTTAACAATTTTTTTTCAGTATATTTTAAGTCCTTTACTAAGGTGTAATTTTTAAGTGATTTGCATTATGTATCATAGTTTTGACACAAAAAACAACACAAACCCAAAAAAGGGTTTTCATTTTTTTTTTTGACTTTTCTTGCAATTCAAATCACGAATTTGTCTTTTTAAGGTTTTTTATCATTGGAAAATATCTTTACATGCTTTTGGGCCCCTGAAATAAATAGATTTTTTAGCAATTTTTTTATTCTACCGAAATCAAAGTGACCAATTGCGTGCCATTTTTAAAAAGGGGTCGGGTTGATTTTTTTCTCCTTTACTCAAGTCGACTTATATTTTAAAATTTTTTATATATAGTGCATTTTTTGGGGGGAGAGTAATTATTGAGTTATTCTAACCCTTTATTTTTTATTAAAAAAAGTTAATTTTTCCCATATGAAGGAAGTCGATAACACCTACTCCCCTTTCAGCTATTATCGGTCACATCTACCCGACAGCAAACAAGGGTAAATAATCTTTTTTGTTTTATAAAAAAAATCCCCTTTTTTCCCCCCTGAATGTATCTACCAGCTTTTTAAAATGAAAAGTTTTAAAACCCCCTTTCCCTATTCATGGCCAGATCAACCACTCACAAACCCGAATCACAAAAAATACCAAATTGGGGTTTTAAATTTTTTTAAAACCCCGGTCAACCATTGGGCTTCCTTTTAATTTAAGTGTAGCAAATTTGGAAAAAATGTGAGTCAATTTTTAATATGTATGCAAAAAAATTTGGGAAAAACAATTATGCTAAACAAGATGGGTTCTACTTTTTGAAAAAAAAAGTGATTTTTAAAAACAAAAGCAATATTTTTGTCCGGTTTTATCAGCGCCACCGTGAAGGGCCTTTTGCCCTTGGGTTTTCCTTTTTTATTCAAACTACTTTTTTAATGAACATACAAAAAAGAAACATTTTTGCGTTTTTTAAAGGGTTTTAAATTTTTCTACTTTCATTTTTTAAAATGACGTATCTTTTATTTTTGAATCTCATTGACCAATTTTTAACCCTCCTAAAAAAAGGCAAATCCCCCAGTTATTTTGATGGTATTTATATACTTTACACCAATCGTAAGCGTATACTTTTTTTGAAACAAAGAACCACAACTTTTTACCAGTGCAAACTTAAGTATCCTGCAATGAAACCGCATTGCAAACATTAAAAAATTTCAAGAATATCGACAGGGGGGCCTACACCGTTCTCCCAGGGGAAATAGCATTTCGGGGAAAAAACGGGTAAACCTACGCATTAATTAAAGTTAACTATTTTTTTACTCACTCGGGTGCGTAATCATTCTCGGCCCAAGAAAACAGAAAATATCGCCCAAATTAACCGTTTTTCCTACTTTCACTTTAATTAGCATTTAGCGAATCAAGTGATTTCAGAAGAAAAGATTTTTTATAGGCGCCCAAAAAGCTTAGATAGAAGTAAATAGGGTTCAGATGAAATTAGCGTAACTACTGAATTCCTTGCGGCACAAGAGTTATCATTCCAATGTAACAAGAAACTGTTTAATGTAATTATTGCATGGTTAACCTCGCCCATCGCAGAAAGATATTTACAAAGGAAACCCCGTTCGTACTTGAAAATACGGGGATTTTCGCAAAGCGGATTTCGTTGCAGGGTACTTAAGTTAGCTTGGGGAAAAGGGGTTTTTGTTGTTGCGACTGGTTAAAGTTTTAAGATAAATCAAAAATGACGAGATTTTTTACATTTTTTCTTCAAGGAGGGTATGAACTTGGTTAACGGGGAAAATACCCTTGTATTTTTTATAGTGATATTTGCTCGCCTTTTTGGGCAGCCCCTTTCAAGGACAAGAGAGAACAATCCTTACAGGGAAAACTTTTTATCAATTTGTTTTCTTTTAAAAACAGCGTTACTACCCAAAAAAAAGAAAAACACATGCCTTTTTTCTCTTATGCTTTTATTTTTCTTAAAGTCTTTCTTTTATTTTTTTATATCCTCAAGAAAGGATAAAATGGTATTTTTGGGAATTTATAATTTTTTATGTAATTGCGTCGAGCATCATGAACAAATTTTTTTCATTGGTAAAATACGGTAATTAAAACCTGTACTTTACTGCATCCGACCTGTGTTTTTAAATTTCAAATTTAAGCGCATTTTCCCCCCTTTTTTCATCTCTCTCCATATATAGAAAAAGAAATGCAATATACAAGCTAGGGCTTTATGAATGGAGAAACACTTTTCTTTTACGGGGAAAGTATAAAGTGTCCTTTAATGCTTATTCTCAGATTATCACCAAAAACATGGAATAAAAGAGACAGGAAAAGTGTAATTCCTTTTTGAAGCAATACGCGGGTTTTTTCCTACGCATTCAAACGGCGAATCTAAGAGAAGTAACTGCAATTTGCTATCAAATTTAACTATACGGTTATCGTTTCCTACATATTTCTGTTCATGTTTGTTTACTTTCGGGTTTGATGATGACAATTTTATGTGAGATAAATAAATGCATTTGGCAGATAATGCCCATGCCAAAGCGACATCGGGGCAAATTATGAAAAAGGGCGAAAAGGAACTCAGAGAAGCATCATCTGTGCTTTATAAAAATATCAATGCGATCACAAATGTCAGCGGCCCGATGTCCGTTCTACTGAAAATGATGCAATGCCGGAATGGAGACAGGAACGGGGAATCGTTGAATGAAACTGATCAGCTACGAAGCTGCATTGATTGTTGGTCGTTGCATACACCTGGGCAACATAGTGTCTGAAGACAGACAGGGTCTGGAAAGAATTCTATATGAACCAGTATTATGTAAAATCAATGTTCAAGCATATTTTTACAACTTCAAGTGCACATGCCAGCGTTAAGCATATATTATTGCAGGGAATAAACACTGAAAGTTTGCAAGAACTTGTAAGTTCAAAAACCTGATACATTTGTGGCGTCTTTGATACGTTGCATCAAAATTAGTCTTGTTATGTTAATGGGACATATGATCTTCTCAGTGCAACGTGTTGTTATGTTAAACCATACTGTCTTTCCATCGTCTCTATATTTCCACTCCTCAAATATTATGAAAACGATTGTTTGTTATGTTTAACTGACGTATAAATCATTTTGTTATAATAAACCACACTGTTGACTTTTCCTATAGTTAATTTATGGTGCTTCAGTCATTGCATATGAAAAAGGATATGTTTTACTTTGTTCTGAAGCATGTGCTTGAGGAACAGTTCCGAAAATATTTTGGCTAATTAGGGTTGACACACAGGTATTTGACACAATACACAATAATTGTCCAAATATGCTATATAACGTATACAAGAGAAAAGGTATATAACGTAAACAAAACAGGCATGCTGATCAATCAACTCAAACCGCCGTAAACGTTGACCAGATCGATTTTTCCTTCTTGCTATCGTAAAGTAAAATGATTTTTCTACTAAATATAAGTTTTCACTTGAAAGAAATCCGCCAAAAACTAGAATATGGCTCTATATATTGTCAAAATAACTCCAATTTAGACCGATGTCGTTTTCGACGGCCACCAGCCAGGTTAGCTAAGAGGCCTATCCTGGTCAATTTCACATTAACATCAAATTACCAACCTAAAGTCAATTGCTATCGATAGACAATTTGGACAATTATTGTGGATTGTGTCAAATACCTGTGGGTTGACATCGTTACTTTGGTGATTGTTTGGGTGTTATTCAGTTGTTAGGTCCAATCAAGTTTAAAGTGTCACATACGTTTTAGAATATTTGCTCAGTTTTGATCTTATCACCCAGGTTGCAGGTTGCACATTATTTCTGCAAAAGTCAGAAAACTGAAGCTATTAGCTCGATATAGATAATATTTGTTTAATTATATTAATCCGACGCAATAACTTGAGTGGAAGAGTACTTTGCGATCGGGAAGTACAAATCCTAGTCGGGGGACTTTCCTCCGCGACCGCATCAAAACAAACACATAAAATTGGCACGGATGCACAATGCTTGGTACTCGACAAAATGGCGTTGCTATGGGAACTCAGATTACTAAGTACTGGTCTTACCGAGGAATTTGTCTCTCGTGTAATCGATGCTATTCGTAAAATGGGCTAGGGTATAGCACCCGACTCCCATGTATACAACCACTGTCTCTCCTACCTGCTGTCTCTTCAGGGAAACAGAACCCACTGAAAATAAGTGTTTGCACTTCGTGGGTTATCCTTTACCAAAACTAGTATCTAGTATATATATTATGTTCTTTAAAACACATATTTTTAGTGTGAGGGCGTGGTAAGAAGCGCATTCGCATCGAGGCAACACTTGTCTTTTTGAAGAGGAGGCTTGACTTCACACCATTTTTACTTATTTAATCATTAAGTAAAGTTTTTACAGATGAACATTTACCAAAGACTTAATTTAATTGAAAGTATTGATCACAAGTGAACATTCAAACCCCAAAGATAAATAACATTAACTGAACAGGAACTTTACATAAGCATGCAATATGTGGTGGTTAATACAGCCAGTATATCTCCTCTATAGGTGCAAATGTAATACGAGATGTTTGTTTTGCAATCGTTCGCACAACATTCCTTCGCCCACAATGCCAGGTCAATGCGTCATTAGGTAACTGTCTATAAATAACTCGCTGGGTTTCTGAAATATGACGAAAGTTAGTGCTTGCCCTTGAGTTGCTAAGATTTTTTTATGTTTGCGTTCCTTATTGGTGAGGAATCTATTTGGTCATAAAGAACTTGTTAGCTGGATAATCGATCAAACGTATACAATTACTTAAAAAGACTATGCGTTTAAAGTTAGCCATTTTATCTTATGCACTTATGAACGATTTAGCATAGAAGGTGTATTAATAAGCCAAGGCGGCCGATTTAGCTGAAAGGCTATGGCTATGTTAATAATCAGTAAAACCTCAAATAAAAACACCTCAATATAAATACCATCTCACAATTAAGACCATTATTTTCGGGTCCCCTTTTCACTATTAATATTTGTAGCTTTAGTTAAAAAGGGGTATGTTAAGGTTCTCTTTGATTGTTTTGCCAAATACAGTTGCTTTAAAGTCACTCAATATACACTTGTGTAATTAACATTCAACCAATGAATCCGCCCCCAAGGAAAATCTACTAAAAAGTGGCATGAATCTAACCAGATATTTTGAGACTTTTGTGTATTCGAGTTATGATAATCAAGTTTATGACTAAGCTGTAGGTCTATCATAGTATGACTGAAACATAAAATTGCTCTTTCAATTCAGTTAAATGACAAATTGCTATGATTAATATTAATTTATTCTTGTATATGGTACAGAAAGTAATTTAACAGCCATACAAATGTCTAAACAACGCCAACATACAAACGTACAGATCCAAATTACCTAATGCAAAAAGGTTGCTCATCTCGATTTAAAGTTAAGAATGAGTTAAACTATGAGTTATGTACACACCCTTCCCTACGCACAGCGCAGGAAGATGTAACCTTGACCTGAGTCGGATAGAATTGACTTTGACCTTGACCTGAGGGTGGATTGACCTACTTTGCATCAAATGTTGACATACCAATCAGAAATGCTGTAACATTTTTTATTTAAAAAAATGTTCAAGCCGAATTTGTAGTTGTGATGACTATTTATTTGTAACATTTTTTTTATCTTTATAACTTTTTTTTTCATATTAACTTTCTTTGTTACCTTTTTTAATTATTTGTATCTTTTATAAAACATTGGATCATATCCTAATGAAAAAATATTTTTTTAAGGGAATATGAAAAAAAAATGATAGAAATAAAAGTGGCAATTGAGTATATTCTCTTTCAAGACATTTCGTTGGCCCTGATAAGGGCCGTTTTTTTTCACAGAGTAGTGGTTATTCATGACTGTCTATGAGTTTCTTCAGCAGATATTCAACATGTTTCTATGGGAATGAATGTGCCTCAATGATATTTAAGATATCATCGTAGTATAGATCATACAGTAGCATTCACACAATTGGCTACGATACTCCTGATGTGTTATTGTTATTTAAAGCGTGCGTATTCTTTCCATGTCAGATATGCAATCGTTGTCCATGTAAGTTATATTGATATATCCATAGCACAGCCTGGAAAACGAATGGCAAGAATTCATTTGGTTTATACTTTTATTACTTGATCTGGGTTGGCCCTGAAAAGGGCCGTTTTTTTTTTGTTTTCTATACTTCTTACTCTTTTCGCTAGTCTGGATATTTTTACAATGGTTCCAAGTCCATTCTTAGAATGGGATCCACCATCAAGCGGACGTTTGTTGAATAATTCCGCTTTTTCTGGAATGAGAGTGATAGGCAACCACCAGCTTGTCTGTTTTCAATTCAATACGGCATTCCACTTCTTCCATTCTCTGTTTGATGAGGTTGTTGTTTACTTCTTTGAGTTCCCTCAGAATAGATTGTCCAACATTATTTACTGGCTGCGTTGTCGGTTGGTGTTGCATTGGTTGTTGTTGCTGCACTGGTTGCTGCTGCTGTGGTGGAGGCCGAGGTTGATACGTTGGTTGGTAGCTGGGTTGGTACACCGGAGTCGGAGTGTACGACACTGATGCCTGGTTAGCAGCTGTCGTAAGCTCATACAAATCAGCAGCCTGTATGGCGTGTTGAACGAGATCAGAAGTTACGTAGCTTTCCATGGTTGGGTAGTGTGATTATAATATTGCAATGTGCTTTTATAGTCTTGATGGGATTGGTCTACTTTCTATCGAGTGTTGGCACACACCAATCAGAGAACGTAATTTCCATCCAAAGAAAAATGACGCGAAGTTTAACCTTGACCTGAGTCGTATAGAAATGGCTTTGGTCTTGACCTGGGTTTGGATAAACCTACTGACTTATTTTTTCATAACTATATAAGTGTTTTTTTTTAAGAAAAAGGATGAAATCACAATGTCCGACCAAAAACTAGAAAAGTGTTGGTGTGTGTTAGAGGAGAGGGAGGAGGAGATATATCACATAAACCAGTATCGAAGTCAAGAACATTTGAATGCGTCAGGTGCTACGTACGACTTCAGAAGTGCCCGTTTTGTAGGGCACCCTACCAAGTGTATACCTGCCTGCCTGTGTTTTTGCTAAACACGGGCCTACAGTGCGTTCACATATTATGGCATATGTTCGTTCCTGATGATTCAAAGTTGGTAGAGTGACTCCGAGTCATTCAGGATCACAAAAACCAAAAACGGCCCTTTCAGGGCCGTCAACTATATTCGAGAGGAATATATCACAATTGTTTTAAAGTGTAAGATAAAAATAAACAACAAAAATCAAACCCTTTTACATTTTTTGAACTCTATAACCTGAAACAATGTGAACTGCAAAAAATATAAACAACAAAAAAGTACAAAACACTGTACTTTAATGAAAGTAAAATTTATCAAACTCTTGTCAAATTCAAAAACACCACGACCACTCCAAAAATTTGGTGATGTTAGCTTGCTGTTTTTTTTGGTGCGATTTAAAACTTGCTTCTCGCACATTTGCGTTTTTGCATAGTTCTGTAAAACCAACATCCCAATTTAATCGTTCAAATTTAAAATAGGTTATCCTCTGTCCGGAAATTAGCTCCAAGCACCCGTGTTATTCACATCCCCGAACAAAACATGCAAAGCAAACAAACAAAATGCTCCCACAAAAAAAACGTTTGACCCCTGAATCTCATGAATTCAGTGTAGGGTCCGTTTCTTTTAAGAAACATTTAATGTCACGAAAATGGTTTTTTGTCCATACAATCAAAATATAATCGATTTATCGTTGAAAAACACAGCCACCCAATGTTCACCAGGTTGATCGAATTGTGGGTATTCACAAAGAAGCTTTTTCTTCTCTGGTCTACTTGTGGTAGTTTGAAACTTTTGCCATACCACGCATTTAAGGGGGCTAGAATTGGTGAATATCCAAAAAATACTGCAACTCAATCGTTTTCCCTTTTTCCCCAAACTGTTTAATTTGTTCCGCCCATTCCACTAAAACTTCCAAAGTGTGATCTTTTTGTATCTACACTAGCCTTTATATTTGCCCACATCTGATAAGCATCAGCTTTCTCAGCGCGTGTGAGATCCATGTTTTGTAGTTCAGCGTACCATCTTTCCATCACTTGATACAAGTCCAGTTTTTTTAATGCACTGTTCAGAAACATCTCGACCCACTCACTTTTGCTGGTAAACAAACACAGGGGATGTTGGGTCTGACTGGGATGATCAACAATGCATCCATAACAGTTTTCTTTCACGATATCAAAGATGTGTGTCTGCAGTTCATGCACCACACGATGGTTCAAACTCTTTACAATATCGTGTCGCCTATTCAAGTTGTAGATTTCTTCGTACAGTTGTTTGGCCAGCTGTTCTACTGATTTGCTCATGGCTAATAGTCTGTGATTGCTTCTCTGAACCCGTTAATCTCTATCTGACTGTCGTATTCGGCATACACGATCACGTTGATGGGGTCACAAGGGGTGCACGAAACTGAAGCTCGATTCACAAGTTCCCCGTTTTAATAGGATGTAGCTCCCACTTTCCTGATCCTTGATCTGGCGCTAAGTCAATAACCTACAGAGTGTACCCCTGCATGTAATCGTTCATTGTCAAACCCATGGAACAGTCTAAATCGAGTGATCTCGTGGCTTGATGTAGGGACATGTATGATCTCAACATTTCTCCTGTGGGAGAGTTGGTTTGGACCGGTAACTTGCGTATCGTCTTTCCGTCTACACTGACTTCTAACTTAGAAAGGTTGAAATGTCGAAAATCAAATGGGTTGGTTGCCATATCTCCGTTCATGTCTAAATTCTTTACCATACCTAGAATGATGCGTTTGGGCAACTGTCCTTGAAACAAATGATCTTCGATCTTTGATCGCTGGCCTCCAGGAATGGTGAAAGTTTTCACCTCAGCTCGACGAATTGAGATCTTCATGCCATGTTGAGCGATGGTCTGGTTTAAGTTGTTTGCCACTACGGGTAACAGGTCAACAGTCCGAACATTGAATCCAGCTTGAATTAACTGGATTTTTGCCTCTCCTCCAAACAGGCAAAAACTGACTGGGGTTCTGTTGAGTCGCAAGTGTATCTCTACACCATTGGGAGGTACTTGTCTTGCAAACACAGGTCTAAATGCAGACGTCCGCACATTTCCAGAAAAACGACTCTGGTGGATACGTGCTCTTCTTTTCTTAAATTCTATCATTATCGTCCGCAACTGTATGCTCTTGCATATGACCCGCCGTGTCAGGATTCCACATTTCCGTAGCGTAGAGATTCGTAGAATAAGACAGCAAATTCTAAATGTAGGCCCGGTACGCATAGTGTCAGCATAATTGGTGATCAGTTTGTTGTTCAGGTAAATCAATACTGCTAAACAAGCTGTGGAAGAAATTATTTACTGTGGATGTTTCTCATCGTCAGCCAGATTATGCCATCGGTTTGATACTTTGACTTTCAGGTACAAGTAGCTCTGGTTGACATCAATCCACTTTTCTGATTGAGCAGAAATTACAAATTTAATGGGAGATGAATTGCTCAGTGCTGACACAGGATAATGTTCTGTCCACTGTGCATCTTGCATTGCTGTCATGGTAGGCGGGACATGTGTCACATCGAGTTCAGTTTTGCTGCACTCGCAAGAGCCGTTTTGCATCACGTTCAAACAAAAAATATCTAACGGTCGTGATGAGATTTTTCTTTTTTTTTTATGTATCTCCTTGACGTGCTGGAAGCAGAATGATGTCGACGTTTGTCTTGGCAGGCTTTTTTCTCCTCATAGTTTTCCGACCCACATCTTTCAGCAATGCTTTACCCAGTTTCTTGACCACTGTCTTTACATTTTGTCCCGACAGGATATCTTTTAAGGCTCCTACACCTTGTTTAAAGCCCTCTTTTTTCAGAGTCTGTAGTCCTGATTTCACGATGGGTTTCACCATGGGTAAGATGTTGCTGGCCATTTTCTTGAACATGGAGCCCAACCATATCCGACTTGTCGAGGTTGACCACGGTAAACTGGAATCATCGTGTCTTTCTTTTAAAATGAAGCTTCACCATCGACTTCCCGTGAGTGAAATGAACTGATTCCACTGTGTCACCGGTTATATGATACTGATCTCGTTGAATATATGATCTGCTGACAGGTATGTAGTGTAGATTTAGAAATTCAAAGTGCATGTGTGGATTAGACCCTGCTTTTGTTTGGTAAATGCACAAACGCTAAAATGGGTGCTTTGACATCCCCTATCAAGTTGTTCTGCCAGATCGGTATATACAAACAGATGGTTTTATCTTTGTGAGAGTTCCACACCGTACTTGAATTGTTGTGTCTTGTCCGGACACCCAGTTCTCCCTCTCCTCCAAGTTTCGTAAGGAGGGTGGATGAAGTTCCAACCGATCTTTTATCCACTATTACCGGTAAACCTGACACGTTTTGACAAGCCGGAAAAATCAAATCCAAATGTGAGGTTTCTTTGAGTTAAAATTGTTTTTAGTGGCTTGTTTAAAAGCCTTGTCCATTTCGCAGGAAATGTTGTGGTGACCATAGATGCCTGCGGGAAAACAAAGGGTATTGCCCATTTTTTCCTTCTAATTCCACCATTTTCACTTGTGAAAAGCTGCAGCCAGTT
>CM037787.1:61121608-61171608 GCA_021229015.1 Solen grandis | reverse complement strand
CAACCAGGGTTCTACACGAATCAAGTTAATTTAGCAAAAGGGGTTTGATCGGTTTTCGCCAAGTGGTTTCAGAGATTTCATCTGAGGCATTATTTACGACGGACGATCACGACGACGGACAGACGAACACGACGACGGACGGACGAACACGACGACGGACGCAGATAGGCCACAACAGCTCACCTTTGACACCTTCCGTAAAGGTAGAATAAACAGATTTCCATTACAACAAGAATGAAAAGGAATACAACTAGATGTCATTCGTGAAAACGAATGATAGGACTTTCTGCAAGCTGTGTTAATGCAAAAAGCAGGAGATAGAAGTTTCATGTAATGACTCACCTCTGGTAGTATTTCATGTTCATGCTGAACAATTGACATTATATTCCGAAATTAGTGCAAATGATAAGAACTAAGTATTAGTCTGTGACGTCACATGACGTCATATGATATCATAACTCTAAACATATGTAGAAATTCTGCAGAACTGCAAACTGTTTAAGTTTCAACTTTCTATCTCATCCTGAAGCTCTCTAATCCTAAAATGAAATTTTCGGTCCTATGTTCGAATCTTATTTCAGCCACAGAACTTCGGTCTTTCGGAATTTCGATTAGCTGACAGGATATGCACACCTAACTTTCAAGATGTACCATCTGTGAAAATTTGAAGAAAATCCGACCATAAATAGCGGCTGTAGAGCGTGAACACCATTTTTCACTATATTTAGCTCTGACGTCACATGACGTCATAGTGTGCTAAAGATGCTTTTGTTCAAAAGGGCATATTTTACTGTCATAGCTCTGAAATTTTCGTTATTCTGAACAACTGGCATCATGTCAAAATCATTGCCCAAAAATGAAAATTAAGAAGTATGCTTATGACGTCACAAGACGTCATATGACGTCAAGACTCAAGATATATGTAGAAATTCTGCAGAACTGTAAACTGTGTAAGTTTCAACTTTCTATCTCATCCTGAAGCTCTTTAATCCTAAAATGAAATTATCGGTCCTTTGTTCGAATCTTATTTCAGCCACAGAACTTCGGTCTTTGGGAATTTCGGTTAGTTGACAGGATATGCACACCTGAGTTTCAAAATGTACCATCTGTGAAAATTTGAAGAAAATCCGACCATAAATGACGGCTGTAGAGCGTAAACACCATTTTTCACTATTTTTTGCTGTGACGTCATGTGACGTCATAGGGTGCTGAAGATGCTTTTGTTCAAAAGCGCATACTTTGCTTTCATAACTCTGAAATTTTCATTATTCTGAACAACTGGCATCATGTCGAAATCATTGCCCAAAAATGAAAATTAAGAAGTATGCTTATGACGTCACATGACTTCATATGACGTCACGACTCAAAATTTTTGTAGAAATTTTGCAGAACTGCAAACTGTGTAAGTTTCAACTTTCTATCTCATCCTGAAGCTCTTTTATCCTAAAATGAAATTTTCGGTCCTATGTTCGAATCTTATTTCAGCCACAGAACTTCGGTCTTTCGGAATTTCGGTTAGCTGACAGGATATGCACACCTTTGATTCAAGGTGTACCATCTGTGAAAATTTGAAGAAAATCCGACCATAAATGACGGCTGTAGAGCGCGAAAACCTTTTTTCACTATTTTTAGCTGTGACGTCACATGACGTCATAGGGTACTGAAGATGCTTTTGTTCAAAAGCGCATACTTTCCTTTCATAACTCTGAAATTTTCATTATTCTGAACAACTGGCATCATGTCGAAATCATTGCCCTAAAATGAAAATTAAGAAGTATGCTTATGACGTCACATGACGTCATATGACGTCACGCCTCAAAATATTTGTAGAAATTCTGCAGAACTGCAAACTGTGTAAGTTTCAACTTTCTATCTCATCCTGAAGCTCTTTTATCCTAAAATGAAATTTTCGGTCCTATGTTCGAATCTTATTTCAGCCACAGAACTTCGGTCTTTCGGAATTTCGGTTAGCTGACAGGATATGCACACCTTTGATTCAAGATGTACCATCTGTAAAAATTTGAAGAAAATCCGACCATAAATGACGGCTGTAGAGCGCGAACACCATTTTTCACTATTTTTAGCTGTGACGTCATGTGACGTCATAGGGTGCTGAAAATCATTGAAATCAAAATTTCCTCACGTGACTAATAAGCCATAAAAATTTCATCGTCCTAGGACTATTGCAACATATAAAAATAAGCGTTTAGTTAGGAAGAAGAAAAGAATAATAATAATAACTAGATGTCATTCGTGAAAACGAATGATAGGACTTTCTGCAAGCTGTGTTAATGCAAAAAGCAGGAGATAGAAGTTTCATGTAATGACTCACCTCTGGTAGTATTTCATGTTTATGTTGAACAATTGACATTATATTCCGAAATTAGTGCAAATGATAAGAACTAAGCATTAGTCTGTGACGTAACATTATGTCATATGACGTCAGGACATGACTGCAAACTTGATTTCTAGTTTGAAGGTCATATGTTCGAATCTTGCTTCAGCCACAATACTTCGGTTTTTCGGAATTAAGGTTAGCTGACAAAATATTCACACCTTAGTTTCAAGATGTACCATCTGTAAAAATTTGAAGAAAATCCGACCATAAATGGCGGCTGTAGAGCGTGAAAACCATTTTTCACTATTTTTAGCTCTGACGTCACATGACGTCATAGGGTGCTGAAAATTATTATGTTCAAAAGCGTATACTTTACTGTCATAACTCTGAAATTTTCATTATTTTGAACAACTGGCATCATGTCGAAATCATTGAACTAAAATAAAAATTAAGAAGTATGCTTATGACGTCACGACTCAAAATATTTGTAGAAATTCTGCAGAACTGCAAACTGTGTAAGTTTCAACTTTCTATCTCATTCTGAAGATCTTTAATCCTAAAATGAAATTTTCGGTCCTATGTTCGAATCTTATTTAAGCCACAGAACTTCGGTCTTTCGGAATTTCGGTTAGCTTAAAGGATATACATATCTTAGTTTCAAGATATACCATCTGTGAAAATTTGAAGAAAATTCGACCATAAATGGCGGCTGTAGAGCGTGAACACCACTTTTCACTATTTTTAGCTCTGACGTCACATGACGTCATAGGGTGCTGATGATGCTTTTTTTTCAAAAGCGCATCTATTTCTGTCATAACTCTGAAATTTTCATTATTCTGAACAACTGGCATCATGTCAAAATCATTGCCCCAAATTAAAATTAAGATGTATGCTTATGACGTCACATGACGTCATATGACGTCACGACTCAAAATATATGAAGAAATTCTGCAGAACTACAAGCTGTGTAAGTTTCAACTTTCTATTTCATCCTGAAGCTCTTTAATCCTAAAATGAAATTTTCGGTCCTATGTTCGAATCTTATTTAAGCCACAGAACTTCGGTCTTTCGGAATTTCGGTTAGCTGAAAGGATATACAATCTTATTTAAGATATACCATCTGTGAAAATTTGAAGAAACTTCGACCATAAATGGCGGCTGTAGAGCGTGAACACCATTTTTCACTATTTTAAGCTCTGACGTCACATGACGTCATAGGGTGCTGAAGATGCTTTTTTTCAAAAGCGCATCCATTTCTGTCATAACTCTGAAATTTTCATTATTCTGAACAACTGGCATCATGTCGAAATCATTGCCTTAAATGAAAATTCAGATGTATGCTTATGACGTCACATGACGTCATATGACGTCACGACTCAAAATATATTAAGAAATTCTGAAGAACTGCAAACTGTGTAAGTTTCAACTTTCTATTTCATCCTGAAGCTCTTTAATGCTAAAATGAAATTTTCGGTCCTATGTTCGAATCTTATTTTAGCCACAGAACTTCGGTCTTTCGGAATTTCGGTTAGCTGACAGGATATGTACACCTTAGTTTCAAGATGTACCATTTGTGAAAATTTTAAGAAAATCCGACCATAAATGACGGCTGTAGAGTGCGAACACCATTTTTAACTATTTTTAGCTGTGACGTTATGTGACGTCATAGCGTGCTGACAATCATTGAAATCAAAATTTCCTCACGTGACTAATAACCCATAAAAATTTCATCGTCCTAGGACTATTGCAACATATTAAAATAAGCGTTTTGTTAGGAAGAAGAAAAGAATAATGATAATAAAAAATGACGTCACGTGACGTCATATGACGTTTATTTTCACATAATTGTGAAGACACCCAGAGACCTACTAACTGACAAAATTTAAACTTTCTATCTTAAATAGGACAGTTTTTATAAGCATTTAAAAATTGACGTCCTTGGTTCGAATCTTGGATCCGCCATAGATGCTTGGACTTTTCGAATTTTGAAAAACCGGACACCGGTATACACAATAAGAACGTAATATACACATTCTGTGAAAATTTGATGAAAATCGGCCCATTAATAATGGCTCTGGACCGTGTACAAACTTTCGTAGTCAATTTCAAATGTGACGTCATATGACGTCATAGGCTTCTGAAAATTATTGAAATCGAAATTTCAGTGTCTGAATCATTTGTCATTAAATTTTCATTGCCCTTCGACAATTCAATATATAGAAATACTCTTGTTAATATTAGAAATACATTATCATATAATGACGTCACGTGACGTCATATCACATTTATTTTCACAAAATGTTTAAGACTCTTAGGGACCTATATACTGACCAAATATCACTTTTCTATCTCAAAAAGGACCGATTTTATAAGCATTTAAAAATTTACGACCTTGGTTCGAATCTTGGAATCGCTATAGAACCATGGACTTTTCGCATTTTGAAAAACGGACAACGAGATGCACAACTAGAACTTAATATACACATTCTGTGAAAATTTGATGAAAATCGGCCCATTAATAATGGCTCTGGACCGTGTACAAACTTTCGTAGTCAATTTCAAATGTGACGTCATATGACGTCATAGGCTTCTGAAAATCTTTGAAATCGAAATTACAGCATCTGAAGCATGCGGCATTAATTTTTCATTGCCCTTCATAAATTTCAAGATATAGAAATAATCTTGTTAGAATTAGAAATTCATTATCATATAATGACGTCACGTGACGTCATATGACATTTATTTTCACAAAATGTTTAAGACTCCCAGAGACCTATATACTGACCCAATATCATCTTTCTATCTCAAATAGGACCGATTTTATAAGAATTTGAAAATTTACGACCTTGGTTCGAATCTTGGAATCGCTATAGAACCTTGGACTTTTCGAATTTTGAAAAACGGACACCGGGATGCACAACTAGAACTTAATATACACATTCTGTGAAAATTTGATGAAAATCGGTTCATAAACAATGGCTGTAGACCGCGTACAAACTTTTGTTGCATATTTCAAGTGTGACGTCATATGACGTCATAGGCATATGAAAATCATAGAAATCAAAATTTCAGCGTTTGAAGCATGTGTCTTTAAATTTTCATTGCCTTTCGACAATTTCAACATATAGAAATATTCTTGTTAATATTAGAAATACATTATCATATAATGACGTCACGTGACGTCATATGACAAATATTTTCACAAAATTTTTAAAACTTCTAGAGACCTATATACTGACTAAATATCAACTTTCTTTCTTAAATAGGACAGATTTTATAAGCATTTAAAAATTTACGACCTTGGTTCGAATCTTGGATTCGCTATAGAACCATGGACTTTTCGAATTTTGAAAAACGGACACCGGATGCACAACTAGAACTTAATATACACAATCTGTGAAAATTTGATGAAAATCGGTTCACAAACAATGGCTGTAGACCGCGTACAAACTTTTGTAGCATATTTCAAATGTGACGTCATATGACGTCATAGGCATATGAAAATCATAGAAATCAAAATTTCCTGACGTGGCTAATAAGTCATAAAAATTTCATCGTCCTAGGAGTATTGCAACATAGAAAAATAAGCGTTTAGTTAGGAAGAAAAAAAGAATAATAATAATAAGAAGAAGAAGAAGAATAAACAGTACAAACCCAATAGGACTTTCTGCTTTAGGCAGAAAGTCCTAATTACTAGATGTCATTCGTTTAAACGAATGATAGGACTTTCTGCAACATCTGCTTTATATAGTATATATAGAAGATGACATAATACATAATCTGTCCAAATTGCAACTTTCTATCTCCTCTATTTCTATATAAAATAGCACAAATAGAACACATTCTGTGAATTTTAATAAAAGTCCGCCCATATCTTGCACATGTAGTTTACATACAAAATTTATACTATGTCATATGACATGAAAGAAAAATGAAACAGTGTTCAAATGTAAGTTTCTAACTTTCATCACACATAGAATTTCATCACTCCAGCTCAGTTGTAACCTTGTTTAATTTTAGCCTCAGTAGGAAGAAGCATTGAATATTTGTATAGTGCTATATCCTTTCGACACCTGTAACGTAGTTAAACGTATTTAGCGATTTTGGCGTGTTTGGGCTTCCGTAGTTTTGCCATAAATTCCTGGAATTTCGAACTATGGTGATATTTTGAAAGGTAACATCCCAGCCTACAAACTGATGCAATATGAATATCGTTAGCATAACAATGCAGTTTTTAGATGGTCTAAAATGTGGGGCTGCGTGTGAATTTTTCAAGGCTTGCAAACTGCTCGCTAGCTACATAGTGTTGCAAATACGGATTTTTGTCTTGTGCCGTTGTATTAACTTCAATGCTTATTTTGGAAATAGTCAACATTCGACAAAAAAAACAACAACAACAAAACAAAATCAAGATATAGCCCATCAATTGCAATTTGATTTTTTTTTTTTTTTTTTTAAGTCGTTGCGCAAGTATTTAAGCTTGGTGACCCCTGCGCGTGACCTTTTCCATATTTTTATTATGCATGATTATGAAATATCTTATTTTCCATGTAACTTTCTTATATGAAGTCCAATTTCAATAAACTTGGTACCGTTAGAAAGCTCTTAAAACATGCTACATTTTATCTTCAGTCGTTTCTGAGATATTGACTGTTAAACCTAAAAAAAACAGCATATTATCAGCAAAATTAGCTTCATTTCATTTAGTTTTTTTGCTTATAACTTTGTATTGCGTAAACCAATTTTAATAAACTAAATATCTTTGGAAACGTCATTATTCAGCTATAATTCTTATTCATACATATATTTACAAAAATCGATATTTATTGAGATATGGCTACATATATGCAGTAGGGGTGAAATCAAAATTTCCTCACGTGCCTAATAACCCATAAAAATTTCATCGTCCTAGGACTATTGCAACATATTAAAATAAGCGTTTAGTTAGGAAGAAGAAAAGAATAATAATAATGAACAAATGACGTCACGTGACGTCATATGACGTTTATTTTCACATAATTGTTAAGACACCCAGAGACCTACTAACTGACAAAATTTCAACTTTCTATCTCAAATAGGACAGTTTTTATAAGCATTTAAAATTGACGTCATTGGTTCGAATCTTGGATCCGCCATATATGCTTGGACTTTTCGAATTTTGAAAAACGGACACCGGTATACACAATAAGAACGTAATATTCACATTCTGTGAAAATTTGATGAAAATCGGCCCATTAATAATGGCTCTGGACCGTGTACAAACTTTTGTAGTCAATTTCAAATGTGACGTCATATGACGTCATAGGCTTCTGAAAATCATTGAAATCAAAATTTCAGCGTCTGATTCATTTGTCATTAAATTTGCATTGTCCTTCGATAATTTTAACATATAGAAATACTCTTGTTAATATTTGAAATACATTTTCATTTATAGACGTCACGTGACGTCATATGACATTTATTTTTACAAAATGTATAAGACTCCGAGAGACCTATATACTGACCAAATATCACTTTTCTATCTCAAATAGGACCGATTTTATAAGCATTTAAAAATTTACGACCTTGGTTCGAATCTTGAATTCGCTATAGAACCATGGACTTTTCGAATTTTGAAAAACGGACATCGGTATACACAATAAGAACTTAATATACACTTTCTTTGAAAATTTGATAAAAATCGGCCCATTAATAATGGCTCTGGACCGTGTACAAACTTTCTTAGTCAATTTCAAATGTGACGTAATATGACGTCATAGGCTTCTGAAAATCATTGAAATCGAAATTTCTGCATCTGAAGCATGCGGCTTTAAATTTTCATTGCCCTTCGAAAATTTCAACATATAGAAATAATCTTGTTAGAATTAGAAATTCATTATCATATAATGACGTCACGTGACGTCATATGACATTTATTTTCACAAAATATTTAAGACTCCCAGAGACCTATATACTGACCCAATATCATCTTTCTATCTCAAATAGGACCGATTTTATAAGAATTTGAAAATTTACGACCTTGGTTCGAATCTTGGAATCGCTATAGAACCTTGGACTTTTCGAATTTTGAAAAACGGACACCGGGATGCACAACTAGAACTTAACATACACATTCTGTGAAAATTTGATGAAAATCGGTTCATTAATAATGGCTCTGGACCGCGTACAAACTTTTGCAGCTTATTTCAAGTGTGACGTCATATGACGTCATAGAGATATGAAAATCATAGAAATCAAAATATCATCTCTTGGAGAATATGACCTCAAAATTTCATTGTCCTTGGACCATATTAACATATATGATTATGTGTTTAAAAATTAGAAATTTGATGACGTCATATGACGTCACAAGACGTCCATTTTCACAAATTATTTAAATCTATCGGAGATCTATATACTGACAAAATATCAACCTTCTGTCTCATTTAGGGACGATTTTATGAGCATTTATCAATTTGACGTCCTTGGTTTGAATCTTGCATTCGCCATAGAACCTTGTGCTTTTCGAATTTTGAAAAACGGACACCGAGATGCACAACTAGAACTTAATATACACATTCTGTGAAAATTTGATAAAAATCGGTTTATTAATTATCGCTCTGGACCGCGTACAAACTTTTGTAGCAAATTGCCAAGTGTGACGTCATATGACGTCATAGGCATATGAAAATTATAGAATTTTTTATTTACGCATATGAATAATATGCCATCAAAATTTCATTCTCCTAGGACGATTGCAACATATGAAAATCCGTGAGGAAGAAAAGAATAATAATAATAATAACTAGATTTCATTCGTTGATACGAATGATAGGACTTTCTGCTAAAATTGAAAAATATTAAGATTAATTCCGTTAGAAAGACTCTATATTAAATTCTCTACCTTTTACTTATTTTTTTTTTTTTCGTATGGACTTCTTTTAACTTTGACGTCACATGACGTCACAGGGTGCTGAAAATTCTTTTGTTCAAAAGCGCATACTTTACTTTCGTAACTCTGAAATTTTCATTATTCTGAACAACTGGCATCAGGTCAAAATCATGGCCTTAAAATGAAAATTAAGAAGTATGCTTACGACGTCACATGACGTCATATGACGTCACGACTCAAAACATCCGTAGAAATTATGCAGAACTGCAAACTGTGTTAGTTTCAACTTTCTATCTCATCCTGAAGCTCTTTAATCCTAAAATGAAATTTTTGGTCCAATGTTCGAATCTTATTTAAGCCACAGAACTTTGGTCTTTCGGAATTTCGGTTAGCTGACAGGATATGCACACCTTAGTTTCGACAAGTACCATCTGTGAAAATTTGAAGAAAATCCGACCATAAATGACGGCTGTAGAGCACGAACACCATTTTCCACTATTTTTAGCTGTGACGTCATGTGACGTCATAGGGTGCTGAAGATGCTTTTGTTGAAAAGCGCATACTTTACTTTCATAACTCTGAAATTTTCATTATTCTGAAAACTGGCATCATGTCGAAATCATTGCCCTAAAATGAAAATTAAGAAGTATGCCTTTGACGTCACATGACGTTATATGACGTCACGACTCAAAATATATGTAGAAATTCTGCAGAACTGCAAACTGTGTTAGTTTCAACTTTCTATCTCATCCTGAAGCTCTTTAATCCTAAAATGAAATTTTCGGTCCTATGTTCGAATCTTATTTCAGCCACACAACTTCGGTTTTTCGGAATTTTGGTTAGCTGACAGGATATGCACACCTTTGATTCAAGATGTACCATCTGTGAAAATTTGAAGAAAATCCGACCATAAATGACGGCTGTAGAGCGCGAACACCATTTTTCACTATTTTTAGCTGTGACGTCATATTGCGTCATAGGGTGCTGAAGATGCTTTTGTTAAAAAGCGAATACTTTACTGTCATGACTCTGAAATTTTCATTATTCTGAACAACTGGCATCATGTCGAAATCATTGCCCTAAAATGAAAATTAAAAAGTATGCTAAAGACGTCACATGACGACATTTGACGTCACGACTCAAAATATATTAAGAAATTATGAAGAACTGCAAACTGTGTAAGTTTCAACTTTCTATTTCATCCTGAAGCTCTTTAATCCTAAAATGAAATTTTTGGTCCTATGTTCGAATCTTATTTCAGCCACAGAACTTCGGTCCTTCAGAATTTCGGTTAGCTGACAAGATATTCACACCTTAGTTTCAAGATGTACCATCTGTGAAAATTTGAAGAAAATCCGACTATAAATGGCGCCTGTAGAGCGCGAACACCAATTTTCACTATTTTTAGCTCTGACGTCACCTGACGTCATAGGGTGCTGAAGATGCTTTTGTTCAAAAGCGCATACTTTACTGTCATAACTCTGAAATTTTCATTATTCTGAACAACTGGCATCATGTCGAAATAATTGCCTAAAATGAAAATTAAGAAGTATGCTTATGACGTCACATGACGTCATATGACGTCAGAACTCAAAACGTATGTAGAAATTCTGCAGAACTGCAATCTGTGTAAGTTTCAACTTTCTATCTCATCCTGAAGCTCTTTAATCCTAAAATGAAATTTTCGGTCCTATGTTCGAATCTTATTTCAGCCACACAACTTCGGTTTTTCGGAATTTCGGTTAGCTGACAGGATATGCACACCTTAGTTTCAAGATGTACCATCTGTAAAAATTTGAAGAAAATCCGACCATACATGACGGCTGTAGAGCGCGAACACCATTTTTCACTATTTTTAGCTGTGACGTCATGTGACGTCATAGGGTGCTGAAAATCATTGAAATAAAAATTTCCTCTCGTGACTAATAAGCCATAAAAATTTCATCGTCCTAGGACTATTGCAACATATTAAAATAAGCGTTTAGTTAGGAAGAAGAAAAGAATAATAATAATAAACAAATGACGTCACGTGACGTCATTAGACGTTTATTTTCACATAATTGTTAAGACACCCAGAGACCTACTAACTGACAAAATTTCAACTTTCTATCTCAAATAGGACAGTTTTTATAAGCATTTAAAAATTGACGTCATTGGTTCGAATCTTGGATCCGCCATATATGCTTGGACTTTTCGAATTTTGAAAAACGGACACCGGAAGGCACAACTAGAGCCTAACATACACATTCTGTGAAATATTGATGAAAATCGGTCCAGAAATTATGGCTTTAGACCGCGTACAAACTTTTTCACCTGACGTCAAATCTGACGTTATGTTACGTCATATAAATATGATATTCATTGCATCCGAAAGCTCATGGTTTGAAATATATGCCATAAAATTTTCATTGTTCTGAGTCAATGGCAACACCTCGAAATTAACACAAATATAAGAGGAAGAAAAAAAGAATAACTAGACTTCTTTTGTTTTGAACAAAAGATAGGGCTTTCTGCACTGCAAACCATGACAAACCTGGTGTTTTTCTAATTTTGGCAAACCTATATAATCCTGCACAATGAAGTCGTAATATATAATTTCTGTGAAAATTCCATGCCAATCCGTTCATAAATGACGGCTGTGCAGCGCGGATGAACTTTGGTAGCTTTTTTAAGTTTTGATGTCATGTGACGTCATATGAAAATTTTACTCATTAAATCTTAATGTTCATGATTACCTACATAGGACATTAAATTTTCATTGTCTATGAACCTTTGCAACATGAGTAAATTGACATTCAGGAATCGGAAATTCTCTACAATTTGATGACGTCATATGACGTTCATCTTTACAAAATGCAAAGGAAACACAGAGACGTATAAGCTCGCTAAATATCAAATTTCTATCTCATCTAGAAACGATTTTATACGTATTTAAAATTTGACGTCCTTGGTTCGAATCTTGGATTCGTCAAAGAACCTTAGTTCTTTCGAATCTTGGCAAACCTATAGAATCCTGCACAATGAGGTCGTAATATATAACTTCTGTGAAGATTCCATGCCAATCTATCAATAAATGACGGCTGTACAGAACGGACAAACTTTGGTAGTTATTTATAGTTCTGACGTCATGTGACGTCATATGAAAATTTTAAACATTGAATCTAAATGTTCCTGATTATGTACAAAGTACATTTAATTTGCATTGTCTATGAAGCTTTGCAAATAAATTAAAAAGACGTCATATGACGTTAATCTTTAAAAGAGATATATAATCTCCCAAAATATCAACTTTCTATCTCATCTAGAAACGATTTTATACGTATTTGAAATTTGACGTCCTTGGTTCGAATCTTGGATTCGCCATAGAACCTTTGCTTTTTCAAATCTTGGCAAACCTATATAATCCTGCACAATGAGATCGTAATATATAACTTCTGTGCAAATTCCATGCCAATCCGTCCATAAATGACGGCTCAGCGCGTACACATTTGGTTTTTTAGTTCTGACGTCATGTGACTCATATGAAAATTTTAAACATTGATCAAAATGAACATGATCACCTACAAAGGATTTTAAATTTCCATTGTTTATGAAGCCTTGCAACATGAGTAAATTGACATCAAGAAATCGGAAATTCTATACAACTTGATGACGTCAAATGACGTCATATGACGTTCATCTTTACATAATGCAAAGGAAACACAGAGACGTATAATCTCGCCAAATATCAACTTTCTATCTCATCTAAAAACGTTTTTTATTGGATTTGAAATTTGACGTCCTTGGTTCGAATCTTGGATTCGCCATAGAACCTTAGTTCTTTCGAATCTTGGCAAACCTATAAAATCCTGCACAATGAGGTCGTAATATATAACTTCTGTGAAAATTCCATGCCAATCCGTCCATAAATGACGGCTGTACAGCGCGTACAAACTTTGGTAGCTATTTTTAGTTCTGACGTCATGTGACGTCATGTGAAGATAAAAATAATATATTCCAAAATGGCATTGCTTCAGGTGTCAGTTGATAGAATTTCTTTGTCCTAGACCTTCAGCAACTTAATGAAATAACAACATGAAAAGGTTGGAAAAAAAGAATAATAACTAGATTTCATTCGTTGATACGAATGATAGGACTTTCTGCTAACATTGAAAAATATAAAGATTAATTCCGTTAGAAAGAATATATATTAAATTCCCTACCTTTTACTTTTTTTTTTTTCGTATGGACTTCTCATGCATGAACTTTTTGAAATAAGCCATATTCCAAAAATAAACAAGTAACTGGTGTTGCAAGCAACACTTGAGTCCCCTACCGGTGAGGTGCATAATTTTTCCATTACCACAGCAACCAGAATTTTGGTCCAAGAAAAACAAGACTTTGGTTAAAGTAAATGTAAGGGAATATTTAAGTTATGTCCATTTAAGCAAGACTTACATGTAGAGTTGTTGTCTCTGCTGTGCCCACTATACAATTCATGCAAGCAAGACAGATGCAAGAAATAGAATTAATAATAGTTAGCTTGCCTGATCCAAAATGTTTTTCTTTAGTCTTTAGTCTTGTTGATGAGAACTGAGAACTTTCACTCTGCATCACCACCCTGACTATATACATGCCTTATAAAATTTATTATAAAGTTATCGCGGTCGCGTGATCCCATTTTTTGCCATATTTTCACTATTTCCGTTACCATAGCAACCACAATTTTAGTCAAAGAACAAAATTAAAATGATGTGCATAATCTACATATTGCCATCTAGTCATATACCAAGTTTCATCAAGTTAGCTTGCTTAGTTATAAAGTTATCATGGGATCCCATTTTTGCCATATTTTCACTATTTCCATTAACATAGCAACAACAATTTTAGTTGAAAAAAAAATAAAACAAGTGCATAATCGACACATTGCCATCTAGTTCCAAGTAAGTTTCATCAAGTTAGCTTGCATAATTATAAAGTTATCGCGGGATCCCATTTTTTTGCCATATTTTCACTATTTCCGTTACCATAGCAACCACAATTTTAGTCGAATAAAAAAAATAAAACAATGTGCATAATCTACACATTGCCATCTAGTCATAAACCAAGTTTCATCAAGTTAGCTTGCTTAGTTATAAAGTTATCGCGGGATCCTATTTTTGCCATATTTTCACTATTTCCGTTACCATAGCAACCACAATTTTAGTCGAATAAAAAAATAAAACAATGTGCATATTCTACACATTGCTATCTAGTCATAAACCAAGTTTGCTTAGTTATTAAGTTATCGCGGGATCCAGATTTGAGCGGACAGACAGACGGACGGACAGACGGAGGGCAAACCTATAGTCCTCTCCGGTGTGAACACCGGTAGGGGACTAATAAATCTTTATTTTGATAAAGCTTTCTTATAACTTGACCAATTTTACTATTCTAGGTACCAAAATAAATGGCCTGAAATTCCATTGTAGCATATTTGGGTCTAGTTTTATAGGTATTCAAAATATAAACAATTAAACTTAAACCTCTTAATTCTGCATATCTTTTTTTTTTTTTTTTTCATTTACAGTCGCGGGAATGAAATAGTAAATGCTACCATGCAATAGAATCGTCGACGCGTGTAGCCTCGTGAGTAAAATTCAAATAACACTTGTACATACGATCGAGACGACTGTATTACACAAAGTTACTAAATTATGCGCTTTTAGCTAATGCCTAGGCACAGGGACTTGCTCCCATACACACACACCACACACACCACACACACACACTGTACATACACTATCAACAAGGGTGGACATCTTTTCAGGGGTCGACTCGCTTCAACTCCGTTTTTTCAAATCATTCAAATAAAGCTATGAAGTTAACATACGGAATCACTCAAATATATATTTCTCTATCGAAATATACAAAATCGTCGTGAAAATAATCCTCCTTTGTATGTTTATTTGTTTGAAATATATGCGAATTCGAGAAAAGGACAACAACCTGGACCAGCAGCGCAGTACATTTCGGGATGATTCGGATTTTTACGCTGCGAAATTGGTCAGCGATATTGCGATTATTTTCCCGCAATCTGTCAAACCGTTAAATTTAAATTATTAAAGGGCTGACTATTCGGGCGTTGAAAGAAAAAAAAACCCAGGCAGTATGGACAAATCAGCTGTTTCTTGGTAATTTTCTTGTTGTAAAATAAATTATTTAAAGACTTAGATATAAATTCACTTGTTGTGAGTGTGTGTTTTTAAATTGAAATAAATATCACAGGGATTTATGTTAGTAGAATTTAGTATTCCGTATATATAAGAAAAAATATGTTTTGTATGTATGGAGTACTATTATTTTCAGAATTTTATTTTAAATTACTGAACTTCAAATCCCTGTGATATTTATTTCAATTTAAAAACACACACTCACAGACAAGTGAATTTATATCTAAGTCTTTAAATAATTTATTTTACAACAAGAAAATTACCAAGAAACAGCTGATTTGTCCATACTGCCTGGGTTTTTTTTTCTTTCAACGCCCGAATAGTCAGCCCTTTAATAATTTAAATTTAACGGTTTGACAGATTGCGGGAAAATAATCGCAATATCGCTGACCAATTTCGCAGCGTAAAAATCCGAATCATCCCGAAATGTACTGCGCTGCTGGTCCAGGTTGTTGTCCTATTCTCGGATTCGCATATATTTCAAACAAATAAACATTCAAAGGAGGATTATTTTCACGACAATTTTGTATATTTCGATAGAGAAATATATATTTGAGTGATTCCGTATGTTAACTTCATAGATTTATTTGAATGATTTGAAAAAACGGAGTTGAAGCGAGTCGACCCCTGAAAAGATGTCCACCCTTATTGATAGTGTATGTACAGTGTGTGTGTGTGTGTGGTGTGTGTGTATGGGAGCAAGTCCCTGTGGCCTAGGTCACACAATCAGGATTTTTACTGCCGTCCTTGATAGGACCATTCCCGATTAAAATGTGTCAAAAGTCTGATCAAGATCCTGTGATTCGTGGCTGGAAATTCAAACTTTTATTAAAATTTGTAAAAAACATTTATTTAATCACGACAACAATCAGATATTGTTCAGGAGGCGTCCCGATCCAGCCGTTTCCAGCAGAATTCGTCCCGAGTATCCGTTCTCAATCCGATTCTGATCCGATACAGCAGAATTTGTCACGACATAGTCACGATTGTAATCCGACTAGACAAAATCGGCTGAGTTTCCCGAATGTTACGGGACGCACCTAACTGTCAGGAGTGCTTGGCCGACCTCTCCGGACCATTCCCGATCCGTAGGACTCTGTTACGAACATATACGACTGCGTTCAGACAATATAGGACATTGAGGATAGTAATCCGACTTTTTCGTTTTCGTGTCTAGCGCTGTCTGATCTCAAACGGGAGCCATAATCGACACTGTGTGAACGCCGCATTACAGACAAATTAGCTTGCAGCGTCTTGAACGGATGACATGTGTTGATCATTTTGTTTAAAACATCTACACTTATACACGCTCATGGTATCTCAAGCTGGCAATTAAATTACATTGTACTATAACATATATTTTCACATAGGTTATCATTTATCATAAATTTGGAATATAGCTTGTACAACATTTATCGATTGATGCAACAATAAAGTCGGGAAATTGCAATGTTTCAACAACGGTCTAAATGACATGTGTCAAAACGCTCAAAGGATTATGGGTAACACAATGCTGCAACTGATATTCATAAGTAACGTAAATAAAATGATTTGACAAAACATTAAATCATTGTCAGCACTTGTTTAATTTGTTTGTTTGTTTGTTCGGTTTAACGTCCCACCGACAGTATTTCAGTCATTTGGAGACGATGTCTACTTAATGCAGTTATAGTGCTGCAGCACTGCAGTATCACGTCGTAGACATGTGGCATGATACCACACCCAGTCACATTATCCTGATACCGGGCCAACCAGTCCTGCAACTACCCTTATATGCTAAGTGTCAAGCAAGGGAGCTATAACAGTACCATTTTTTACGACTTTGGTATCGAACCCACGACCTCCCGCTCCCGAGGCGGACGCTCTAAACACTCGGCCACCGGGAACGGTACACCTGTTTAGCTAGTAATATCAATATGATATAAGTAAAAAGTGTTTTTTTTCAATTTATATGACTAATACATATCTGTAAACTTACATTTTCCGAAAATGCTTCAATTAAGGTGAAAGCGAAAGTAGGATATTTTATTCTCTACATCTCACTTGCTTAATGTGTTGACTTATTTCATATGGGTTTTAAGATATAAGCCTTGAAACTCTTACATAACGACAAAATCGCTGAAATTCTACATGTTTAAATTTTTTTTTAATTCCTTTTGGAATTTAAAATTTACCAAAATAATCGTCTTAAAATTCTCTACATTTCACACGCTTTATCTATAGAATATTTTTAATACTTTTTGAGATACAAGCTCTTAAACCTCTTGAAAAATGAAAAAATCACCAAAGCTATATGCACGAATTTCGTTTTTCCCCATTACTCCATGAATCTTAGGTCAATCATTAAACTTTAAGCATCAAAAGAACGGCCAAACATTGTTCTACAAATAATATTCATCATCATATTTTCAAAAATCAAAGGATTTCGAGATATAAACTGTTAAACACACTGAGGGTTACCGAATTTTGTTTTTTCCGCCATAACTCAACCGATTCAACCCCGATCATCAAAAACTAAATATCATCTGAAAGGTCTTTCTAAGCACTACAAATTATACGCATAGTGTCTCGATAGAATATTTACCGTTTTTGAGATATTTAAGGCCGAAGAAAAACCCGATAATTGATATATGACCTTGACCTTTGGGATTTTCCGGAAACGGAAGTGACATGGCTCTATAGATTCTAATACTGCATCTTCAGACAAAATTTCAAGTAAATCATGCAAAAAATAAAGGCTACAGGGCTTAAAAACCGTTAAGTTTTAATATGAAAGTTTTAAGAGCATTATGACGTCATGTGACGTCATATGGCGTTCATCTTTTAAGAATGTATAGATGATCTGGAAACTAATATTCAGCCCAAATCTCAGCTTTCTAGCTTTTCTGGAAGCGATTTTATACGCATTTGAAATTTGACGTCATTAGTTCGAATCTTGGATTCGCCATAAAACCTTTGCCTTTTCGAATTTGGGAAAAACGGACACCGGGATGCACAACTAGAGCCTAACATACACATTCTGTGAAATTTTGATGAAAATCGATCCAGAAATAATGGCTGTAGACCGCGTACAAACTTTTTCACCTGACGTCAAATCTGACGTTATATGACGTCATATGAATATACAATTCATTGCATCCGAAAGCTCATGGATTGAAATATATGCCATAAAATTTTCATTGTTCTGAGTCAATGGCAACACCTCGAAATTAACACAAATATAAGAGGAAGAAACAAAAAAAAAAAAAAAAAAAAATAACAAACCCAATAGGACTTTGGAACCCAATAGGACTTTCTGCCGAAAGGGCAGAAAGTCCTAATAATAATAAACATAACAAACCCAATAGGACTTTCTGCTTTAGGCAGAAAGTCCTAATTAAACAGGTTAAAAAGGGCTTGCTTCTTTGCAGTTCTTGGCTTATCTTGGTTTTCTCACGTTCAGACATTACATGCTTTCCTCTTATATCAAAGAAATTGTCCATATTCTGAAAAATAAAACATGACGGTTTACCCCGAACATATATTCCAGAAATAGATCTGAATAAAAACAAACCTGGATAAACATAAGCATTTTGCATGAAGTAGACATTATTAATAGTTACACTTTATCAAAAGTAGTATATTAGTATAAAGTTGAAATACATGTATATATAAATATGCTGTGTTTATATAGCAAAATAGGACACAGAACACGTGGTGTATACATTTCTGGATTGAGTTATATGTTTATGAAATTATAAATAACATTTTTACCATTTATGGCGTATTTGAATGAACAGCTATATCAAATACCCTTACCTTGACATAGCATTTTAAGACTTAATACCTTGTATTTTCATACCTGTTCTCCTGCTTCAGTGTTCCAAAAAAGATTATATATCACATTCTTAATTTGAGAAAATAAAACCAACACCCATGTATTGTAACTTAATGTTGATTTATTTTGATATCATGGGTTCGTCGAAATTGATCAATGAGTGTACTTACAGATAAAGAAATAATGTGGAAATTGTGTGGAATAGCTCCCGACATAGTATTTCATAACAGCAATTTGCGTTTCTTGTGATAATGATCGGGTATCTCATTAACGTTATCACGTTTAAACGACATTCACACGATTTACGCATCTCGTTATAACGTCTTACGTATCTCGGTATACAGACATAGTATCCCGTTTTAATGAAGTACGAAGAAAAAAGAAACGAAAAACATACCGATATACTTATTTATGTAATCTTTCTGCTATATATAGTTCCAGTTAATGTTTATGTTTGTATAAACTTGTACATATTCCTTGATATGTGTAATTCCACATACACGCACATGCTTCTGTACACTCATACGCAATAATGCAGGCACTTACGCACGCACTTACGCATGCATTAGCGAACTTTAATGTGTACATTGAAACACACCTTCATGCACGCATGCACTATTTTATTCCTTATTAAAATATGGCTTAACCTTTCATCGTAACCTTGTATTCTGTTTGGACAAGTTTTTTTTTTTTTTTTTTTTTTTTTTACCAGTAATGGTGCTGTAATGATAGTATGTTATAAGTAAACTATATTTAATCGTTGTTCGGTTTGTTTGTCATATGCGTTTCTCTATTGTATAATACATGTATTTGCATTTTGTATGTTCTTTGTCATTTTTTCTTTATATGTAATCTTCAATATTGGAGGAAATAAAGATATGATAATAATAATAATAAAAATAACGACTGCCTCATCTCGTTATACAACGACTTACGCATTTCATTATAATGAAATGTATCACATTATAAAGACAGTATCTCGCTCTAATGAATTACTCTCATTATGACGACATATCATCTCGTTATGATGACTTACCTATATCTTTACGGGTAATGCCTGTAATAGCGTAGTGGTAACGCGCCTTGCTTCTCGCTAATGCGTCCCGGGTTCGATTCCTGGTCACGTACGTGAGAGGGTATAGTGGTCGCCCGTCCAGACACGTGGGCCCCGGTCTCTTCGGTTCCCTCCCAGAGCCATCGAGAGTGATTAAGATAATTTGTGATAACTTGTTACGTAATCGATGCCTTTTAAAAGCCTATAAATTCGTGTTTAAATACGCACCCAATCAAGCCAGATTTTGAATAGACTGACATGCCCCTCCGCTTCATGTATATCTGACGTTAGCGTCGTTGTTATTTTTTCACGCTTTTGCAAACAAACTTCTTTTGGATGGCAGTCTATAAAAGAAAACAAGACACGATTTCATATCTATAAATCTCAGAAATCATTGCAAAAATTCGTCTAATTGATTGATTTAAACTTTCTACCGACATGAAATTAAATCATTCTGTCATTGTCTCAATAGTGGCACGTTATCACACCTTATCGCTATATCCTGCTTAAGACCAAACCAGCAAACTCTTAAACCACCTGTCAACAGCAACCAGTAATTCATATTCTACACTTATTTATTTCAATTTCATGAGAATTTTGAGTCATGCATTTTTGGTATGTAAGAGTATTCGGAGAATTTCGATTTCATTGATGGCTCGATACTTTCGTGTTACTTTTAACGATTACCGGTGTTCAAAACAGTTCCTCATACTTCTTTTTTTTTTAGCATATTACAGGCTCCGATGACCGTTTCTCTGAACAAGTATGAAGAATTTTTATGCAATTTTCACATATGTAAAATAATACTAATTGAGATAGTTTGATCCTCAAAAAGTGGCTGGTTTGTGAAATGCAATGAAACAGTTCAACTTTCTTTTATGTTTATTGCATACGTAACCTTTCATCGGCATATCGACATGTCTGTCTTTGGCCATTGCGCAAATAAGAAATTAGCAGGACAACATACGAGTTACGACTATGGAAGAATACGTTCATACGAAAGAACTGTTCAATAACATAGAACATTATATAGTCATCAACACACATACCTGTCACAACGGAATCCTTAGTATTACATGTATCGAGTATGCTGAGTCCAAATCTGCTGAATTCATCTAAGTCTTCATTTTTCATCAGATCCTCCAGGACAGTAACGTATATCGCAGGCATCATGACAGTTAAAATTGTGCTGTTTGATTTTTGAATGCCAACTACATTCACATGCTTTGGCTCAATGCACAATATATCTGCTATCTTGTTTCGAACTTTATCTAGCTGATATTGTTTCTTAATAGTTTCACGACAATGAAATGTCACAAACTTGAAGCCGGGAGCTGCAAGAAAAAAATAATTATACATAATGCCATGAGTTACAAATCGTGTTATCACACATTTTGAAAATGGCAAATTGTGATATTACATATATTATCAATTAAGTTAATGATTGTGACATCATACATATTGCAAGTTATGAATCGTGTCATTACACTACTACAAGTGTATGCTTTTAATCGACTGACATTCCTGAGAGACTAAGAATTCAGGAACTCTTCACATAATTATATATTTGGTGAACAGTGTTAGAAACATGGCCTTATTTCAAAGTGGACTATTTTCACTATGGAAGACATACACATGTATTTTATATTGATATATCAAATACGCCGCCACTGGAGCCATCGAGAGTGATTTAAATTAGTTGTGAGAACTTGTTTCGTAATCGATGTAAAATAAATAAAGTTAACAATATATTTAATGCAGTTGATCGAAATACGAACGGATTATTATTTTGCAGAACAATTAGCGGATAATATATCAGTTTAGATTTGTTAGACTTTTTTCATCGTGAGTTTCTGTGGATAGATGCATATCTCTGGCAGAGAGCTTAGTTGACAAGTTGATGGGTTATACAAAACTACTGTACACTGTACAAATCAAGCATCTGATAGCAGTTTTCCATGTAAGAAGTTCCGTCTATATTTAAAGCAATACTAGGACACGATACCTAAAGAATTACATTGCTTAAAGCGGGTTGTTTGGATTGATCTAGGGTTCTTTCGTATTTGATTGTGTTCGAATGTATGATTACATTTCTAAATTTACGGCATGTGTTTGCTAGTAATAATTTCAAGGTTGTCATGTTTACGCTTATATTTCAGCACGATTTAGTTGTTGGGTCTTGCTACATAATTGAATACATATTTGCTTCCTTCGTAAAAGAGAATATGAAGGCAATTTTTTATGTTGTTACGGTACTCAAGTGGTAAGTAAGGAAGATATATATATATATAGAGAGAGAGAGAGAGAGAGAGAGAGAAAGCGTGCGTTGCCCATTGAGAACTGAACCTTTTCTTCATTTCAATATTGAAAGTGGATGTAGCTAGTTTCAGCAGCTGACAAACACGATTGAAATATTAACAAGAGGGCCAAGATGGCCCTGTTTCGCTCACCCTAGTAAGATTGCTGTGTTAGGCATGGTCACCAAAAATATTTGCAATGTTTTTTCTAGCATTTGACTACGTGACTTAGAATTTTATCCTACATAAATTTGCACTCATCTGGGTTTTCATGCAGACAACATTCTTATCCAGTTACTGAGACAAAAATGTAGCTTTATTATTAAGATTTTTAGGATTTGACCTGGTGACCTATTTTTGACCCCATGTGATTTAGTTTTGAACTCATCCGAGATATCATGTAGACAAACATCCTGACCAAATTTTATGAAGATTGTGCTAAGACTGAGGCCTCTAGAAAATTCAAAAGATTTTTCTAATATTTTCTAAGATTTGACCTGGTGAACTAGTTTTTGACCCGACATGACCCAATTTCAAACTCATACTAGATATCATGTAGAATCCTGACCAAATTTTATGACGATTGGGCTAAAACTGTGGCCCTAGAGTGTTCACAAGGTTTTTTAAGATTTGACAAGGTGAACAAGTTTTTCACCCCACGTGACCCAATTTCAAATTTATCCGAGACATCATATAGTCAAACAACCTGACCAAATTTTATGACAATTGATCTAAAACTGTGGCCTCTATATTGTTCACAAGGTTATTCTAAGATTTGACCTAGTGACTTAGTTTTTATCCCACATGACCCAATTTTGAACTTATCCGAGAAAAACATTCTGACCAAATTTTATGAAAATTGTTCAAAAACTGTGGCCTCTAGAATTTTCGCAAAGTTTTTCTAAGATTTGACCTTGTGACCTAGTTTTCGAACTCATCCGAGATATCATGTAGAGAAACATTCTGACCAAATTATCTGACAATTGGGCTAAAATGTGGCCTCTAGAGTGTTCACAATTCTTTTCTAAAATGTTCTAAGATTTGACCGGGTGACCTAGTTTTTGACCCGACATGACACAATTGCGAACCCCTTCGACATATTATGTAGAAAAACATCCTGACAAAATTTTATGACGATTGGGCTAAAACTGCGACCCCTATAGTGTTTTATCTAAGATTTGACCTTGTGACCTAGTTTTTGACCCACGTGACCCAATTTTAATCTAATCCGAGATATCATGTAGTTAATCATCCTTAATAAATATTGTGAAGATATGGCCAAAACTGTGGCCTCTATAGGTGTTAACAAGGTTTGTCTAAGATTTGACCTGGTGACCTAGATTTTATCCCATAGGACCCAATTTCGAACTCCTCTAACGTATAATACAGAAAAAACATTCTGACCAAATTCTATGAAGATTGGGCTGCAACTGTGGTCTCTAGGGTTTTCAAAACGTTTTTCTAAGATTTGACATTGTGACCTAGTTTTTGACCAACGTGACCCAGTTTGGATCTAATCCGAGATATCATGTAGTCAAACATCCTGAATAAATATCATGAAAATTGGGCCAAAACTGTGGCCTCTATAGGTGTTAACAAGGTTTACCTAAGATTTGACCTGGTGACCTAGCTTTTACCCCACATGACCCAATTTCGAACTCCTCTTCCATATAATATAGAAAAAAAAACATTCTGACCAAATTCTATGAAGATTGGGCTAAAACTGTGGCCTCTAGAGGTTTCACAACGTTTTTCTAAGATTTGACCTGGTGATCTAGTTTTGAGCCTCACGTGACCCAATTTCGAACTTATCCGAGACATCATATAGTCAAACAACCTGACCAAATCTTATGACAATTTATGTAAAACTGTGGCCTCTATATTGTTCTCAATGTTTGTCTAAGATTTGGCCTTGTGACCTAGTAACCCAAACATTCTGATTAGATATTATGAGGATTGAGCTAAAACTGTGGCCTCTATAATATAGTGTACACAAAGTTTTTTTCTAAGATTTGACCTGGTGACCACGCATCTAGAGTGTTCACATTTTCTGGTGACCTAGTTTTTGACCCGACATGACCCAGTTTGAACCCATCCGAAATATCATGTAGACAAACATCCTGACCAATATTCTTTAAGACTGGGCCAAAACTTGGCACAAGAAATCAACACAAGAACAACATTGCCACTTTATTTTATTTCAAACGTAACTGAACCACATTACAAGGAGAAATTACACGAACATACGATATTCAAAAAAACAGCCGGAAACAGTGTCCTCCCTTCCTTTTTTTAAATGACCATGATATACGATATAATTCGACCTATTCAACTTCAAACCCCTGTGGTATTTGGCAGGTTGCAGAGGGTTTATCATGATGTGACAAGGAATTGTGGCGCAAACTTAAAAAGAAATACAGCCTTCTTCAGTTATCGATCAGTTTGAATATCAGCTTTAGTTATATTCAAACACTTACCTGGGTCATTATATTCAGGTTCGCAGTATTCAATCACCTGGTCTCTTGTCCGACGGCAATATTCTATCACCATATTAATAAGATTCAGTTTTCCGAGCTTGATTAAGACGGCCTGGAGGTATACCACGTTGTACTCGGACAAAAACTGCATCTCCATCATGAGCCGGAATATGTCAAATGGTTTTTCAGTGAATTCCATTTTTCTCTTTGGGATTATGCCTAATAAAAGGTAGAAAAAAACGCTAGTTATCGCAAAATACGCCCGTCCTGCAATTTTACCAGTTCAAAGACACTACTCTTGAGTGTCTGGGACCTTCTGGCAAGTTATCGAACTAAATCAAAATATTGTGACATATTTGCAAAGATCGCGTTACGTTTGTCAAGTAAGCATGGATGCAATGATTCATTAGTTCAAGGGCCATTACTCTAGAGAAGCTGAGACATTCTGGCTGGTTATCCAGCTTGGTCGAAATATTGTGCCAATACATATTGTGATAAAATTTTGATTGAGATTGGTTCCTTTTTTTTTTTTTTTTTTTTTAAAGTTGGAGAGCAGACATTGTTAACTATGCCAAATGTCTTCAATTCAAGAGAGTCTGGGACATTATGGCTGGTTATCCAACTTGGCGCCCGTCCGCCGCACGTGTATCCAATATACGTCCCGCAATTCGGCAGGCATATAAAAGTGAAAAAATGATCGTTATTTTTATTGCTTACAGAAAATTAGCTGAGATTTCTATCATTTGTTTTTAATAGCATATGTCCACCTTCACTTTACATTAGATGGACAAAGGTATTCAAAAAATTGATGAACGATATAAATTTTGCGCGCTATAAACACTGGAAATCTAGACATATTTTGAAGCAAGTCCAACAATTGTATTTACAATATGTTACAAACAGTAAAGATTAAAAAATTCAGTATGTTTATAAACATTGTTCAAAACATATGTTGAGCTTTGAGTATGTAAAAATAATTAAAAAATCTTCTCAGTCCTATTTCTGTATCATATATAGAATTGTTTAGCCAAACTGGTAAATAATTTAAACATTTCATAATAAAAAAAATGCAATTTAGTGGTTTTAGTCCTTTCTGTTTTTCAAAACCAAGCTGGACATTGCTGCAAAATTAAGTGACCATTAATGGGCCGTAGAATAAGATAGGAATGGCTTTTAGTTATTGGTAGCGGTTAATCACTTTTTTATGGTTATCAGTATGATGCACGCATTTGCATGGGTCTCAAAGCTATCGATCCCCAAAACTTCGATCCATTTGCTGCAACCTATCTGTTCCTACTTTGGCTATTACCGTAACCATATATTCTGAAATGTCTGTGTAAAATTATATGTACCTGTGAACATATTCTTCAATTTCCTTGTATCCTCAGGCGTCATCTCATTATCAAGATCTTGCAAGAACGAATTCAGTTTCCATTTACATAAACCTTTAGGACCAGCGCTTTTCATTTGTTGATAACCATTTTCTGTAGTTTCAGAGTCAGCCATTCTATCATCAGCAACATTGCCTCTTCTTGGAGAAAGGAAAAAAGGAACTAGCTGATATTCTGATATTTATGTCTCCCCCATATTTTAAAACGGGAGATTAATGTTTTTGTCGGAGTTGTCTGTCCGTCTGTCTGTCTGTCCATTTGTCTGTCACACTTTTCGTCCAGAGCATAACTCAGAAACTATCAAAGCTATTAACTTAAAACATCACAGGTAGATAGATCTCATGAAGGAGAAGTGCAGTGCACAAGAACCGTAACTCTGCACATCAAACTTTTGAGTTACTGCCCTTTGTTAATTTCAGACTTAATTGTTTTTTCCAGGCATAATTTAAAAAGGATCATAGCTATTAATTTGAACCTTCACAGGTGTAAAGATCTTATTGAGTTGAAGTGTCAGAACTGTAACTCTGCGAATCATATTTTGGAGTTATTGCCCTTTGTTAAATTTCAGAGTTATTTTTGTCTGGAACGTAACTCAAATATTATTAAAGCTATTGTTTTGAAATTTCACACGAGGAAAAACCTCATAATGTAAAAATGTCACGCATAAGAAGTATAACAAAACGCTGCACATCATATTTTAGAGTTACTGCCCTTTGTTAAATTTCATACTTTTTTTTTGTCAAGAGCTTTTTTCGCGCTCTATAAGACATATAACATTGAAACTACATAGATGAATAGACCTCACGAAGGAGAATTGCAGTGTACAAGAACCTTAATTCTGCAAATCATATTTTGGAGTTATTGCCCGTTGTTTAATTTCATATTCAATTAAGTTTTGTCCGGAGCATAACTCATGCACTATGAAACATATAACCTTTGAAGCTTTATAGGTTGGTAGACGTTATGGACAAGAATTGCAATAAACTAGAGCATAATCCATTTCCAATATTTCTTGTTGAAGTTTTTCCGCTTTTATACAATTTCGTGTCCTTAAGATAACTCCCGTTCGACTCATGCTATTGAAATTAAATATGTATGGAAAGAAATTAATGAGAGAAAGTGTCATGCACAAGGTTCCTAACTCTGGCCTCTGTATTTTTGGAGTTATTCCCCCTTTTCACAATTTCTTGACAGCAAGATAACTCTTGTTCTATTAATGCTATTTAAACAATATTTCATTTATGGAAAAAAGTTGATGAGAGGAAGTGTCACACACAAGGTCAATAACTCTGTGCGGAACTTTATCAATATAGTTTAACTTTTTGCATATATCACTGTGTCCCTTAGTGTATATGTGTGTGAGGGGAAGGGGGTGGGGGAGAAATCAGTTTTCTACGAAAACAAATCTCTAGTTGATAATTGAAATCGAACTGCATCTATCTCTGAAAGTCGCAATGGGAGGCGGCAGACAAAAATGAGTGTGTATGGGGTTAGTCCATAATTACACATACCAATATATCATTTATGATCCCTTTTAGTGTAACTATTTTGAAATAGTGTCCTTATTCTGTGCTGAAATTTTGTATTGGTCGACTGGTTATAAACGCATGATAGAGAGTCATTACACACTTTCTTTTTCAGCTGGGTATTTACAAGCGCCGCTTCATTTTTGAATCAGAATTATGATAAAAATTTACTGATTGATTGATTGAGTTTACCGTCGCTTCGACAGTATTTCAGTCATATAGCGGCGTCGAACTAATTACAGGGGAGGACCACCGGAACCAACCGCAAGCCAGCTGGAAAGCTTCCTCACATGAAATCCGAATAACCCTGCCGGGACTCGAACACACGCAGTGAGGAGTTAGTTAGTGTTTAAGTTAGCGAATTTACCTTCTCTGCCACGGGGCCCCCAAATATGCTATTGATTTTTTAATTCAATACAGTTACTTTCGTGTCATAGAGATAAATCGGTTATGATATCTTATACTCGTGCATCATTGTGATATAGACTAGACTATTTGAGTTTACCGTCGCTTCGACAGTATTTCAGTCATATAGCGACGTCCAGCTAATAACAGGTGGAGGAAGACCCCGAATGGGGCATCCAGGTAGAACCACCGACCTACCGCAAGCCACGACCTCGAAACCGGTGTGGGCCCTGAGTGAGTGTTTAAATCAGCGACTTTACCTTCTCGGCCACGGGGTCCCCCCTATGATAAAGACCGAAACGTGTAAAAGGGTTCCTTTATTTACTTCCGTTCCGTTATCTATTGTCGTTTGTTTAAACAAAAGTCCAAATGTTGTCAGATCATGAAATATTGAACACAAAAGTACAGAACAATGTTAAATTCCATTCATATTAAGATCTGTATCACATCGTCGTTTACATGTACACGAAAACAGCGGCAATAAGAAGACTATTTACTCATTAAATCAAAACGACTTAATTAAATCTGTTACTTTGCCAATTATCAATTCTATTTATTCAATGTAAAATAGGAATCAAATAATTATCTAATTACAATAATAATTAAGATGACATAGATATAACTACTTGAAAGAAACATGTATGACTTACCGTATGTATTTGTAGCTTTGTATACTAATCGCCAAGACAATAGCAACAGCTAGATAACCCACTGTAAGTAAACACATTGCAATTTTCATCTGAATATTAGAAATACTCTACATGGCAAGCGCTGTATAAGTTTACACGAATTTTATTGCCTAATGAAATTTCATTATTTTTACATATAAAAATACTGCAGTTCTTCCAAATTATATTTCAGAAAGTAATAGCTCACTGAACTTTGGATCTGAGGTTTATACGATTTTTTCTGATTTTTTTTTAGATATGTACCCTATGAAGAAGATAGGCAGATGGTGTCGCAAATAAGTAATATCCGGTCGTATGACGCGTTAGTAAAGAATTGTCACGAAGTTTTAGGGAAGATTATTTATGTAAATATTACAACACGCTTACTTTCGAATGCTTTATGAAAAATGACATGTGCATGCATGTATGTATACTTTTCCATGTTCTCATTGCTTTTTGGTTTAAATGAAAGCTAAATGTTATGTGCTTACTGGCTATTAAATGGCAGTATGTTAAGACCCATGTGCTAACTACCAAATAATACATTACAAATGAGAAAAGCAAGTATATATGTATGTATATGCAAATAGCACTGTAGCATTTCTTTTTAGCAGTTCATAGTGCTAAACGCTTCGTGCCTTCTACCAAATAAGAAGTGCAAGAATATACGTTTATAAAATTTGTATGTTCTTGCAATTGACTGCAGTTCTTTAAATGGCTCTTACCAAAAATTTTTTTTCAATATACAAAACTTGTGAAAAGCACAAACGTTTGCATTAAACACAACTCAAAAGAAATGCAGCAAGACTTTTTGCATATACATACATGAATGTAAATAGGTAATACAGCTTACATTTGATTTGTATCGTGGATTCTGGGTCGAACCAAAACACACCAAGAAGATGGTTCAACCTATAAAAAATAACAGCATTAATGTTATTATTGATTTCTTTATAAAAACGATTACTTCCAGCTATGACACGGAACATGGAGGTGCCGTGGTCCAGTGGTATGGTACATCACTACGGACCTCGATGGTGCCTGGGTGGTTGGACCAGTACTTCCTCATCGGAATGTATTAGAAGATTTTCCCCTCTTACCCAAAGGGGTTCAGTCCCACGACATCATGTACAAGTATACTACCACTGGTCCACGGCGTTTGTTAAATGGCTAACCAGACTAGGAAAGAAAAGGCAGGGACGGAGGAAAGAAAGAAAGAAATGGTGAAGTGCGGAAATGCATAAGCACCATACATGATTTCCATGCTTTAGTTTTGGCTTAATGGTAATCAGCATTCCCTAAGTCTTACCAACCATCGTCGGAAATGCTTTTCGACGATGGTAGTATTTTCATTTCCATGCAAAATACTAAATGACCATTTCAGGGAGGAAAACTTTAAACAATATGTGACCTTAGAGTTGACAACACGTTCTCACATTTTTAAATTGCAATTCTATTATAATTATTTTTATTAAATTCTACTGTATCTAATGTTCAGATTTTTCAACTAAGATAATCTGAAAGCTTATGCAGAATTGACCCGTAAAAAATATATAATTATGCAAAAATGTATAGCCTCCTATTTCTAAATATTAAAGTATGCATATGTTTTCTTTCAATTTACTTACATGTTGTAGTTATAAAAGCGATCAGTAATGGGCACCGATATTCAAGTTGGGCCATGCACATTTCACAATAATGAAAATCAAGTAACTGATCTCGTAAAACTTCATCATGCAGTCAAAAAAGTGAGTCTCCGCCTAGGGCTAAGGATCTGACCCTCAATGCCCGTGATCAAGCCCTAGGTTGAATGTACAAGTCAGCTCTGTACATTATTGAGACAAACATGAGGTCATTCTACCAATAAGGTCATCTAACTATAGATCATGATGTCATTCTAAATATAGCTCATTATGTCATACTATAATCCAAAATGGCCACCACGCATGCGCAATACACACATAAGAAATTAAAATGGCCGCCTTCAACATGGCCACTACACGTCATACCCTAAGATGCTTATATGCAAATGAGTTACTATAAATAGTAACAAAGATTACTAAAAATAGAAACTAGGTCAACAAAATGGCGCCCGTTTGTTTGTACGCAAAGCGACGACCTTACTAATCTCATTTAAGAATTTTAGTATTTTCACATGCTGGATTGTGACTTTAGTTGCACGTTTATTACATTAAGATGAGAAAAGTATCCAGGATTGGATCAGCAAGATTTGAATATTAGATCTTGTGAAGGTGACAAATATGATGTTGAATATTGTTATAAGTGCAGTAATGGTCAAAAGATGCACTAAATCTAAGTGTTTATACAATATATGATTATACAGCTGGCTTGCGGTAGGTCGGTGGTTCTACCCGGATGCCTCTGTGAATTCGGGGTCTTCCTCCACCTGTAATTAGCTGGACGTCGCTATATGACTGAAATACTGTCGAAGCGACGGTAAACTCAAATAGTCAAGTCAAGTTGTTTTACTAACATGGAATATGGATATACATATTGCCCCTAAATTCAATTAAATCCTTGATTCAATCTCTTAAAATATTGGGACTGGTCTAGACAGAATATCCATTGTTAAATATCGACATGGTATATCAGAGATTACTGTTTAGTCTTAACGATTTGAAATGCATCCTAAAAATAATATTTAAACACTCCAGTTTTATATAAAAAAGCAAAGCGTATTGTTGACTGAATAAATCTATCGACTACAAGTATTGTGTGCACTTGTAAACCAACAAGTGAGTCTATTGCACTGGAAACGGCGTAATACTCGTAAATACATATACATTGAACGTCTTTTGTACACATTTTGCTGAGTATACATTACATTTTCTGTACTATATCAAGTTGGACATAGTATTGCTACTACTACTATCGCTGGTGCTGCCACTACTACTAATAATACTGATAAGAGTTGTTGTTGTTGTTGTTGTTATGATGATAATGATTTTTATGTTTTTTGTTTATGATGATAATCATAATACCTACATTTTGTCATAAAAAAACGTTATGTAGCCGCCAGTAAGCACGTGGTCCAGCACGTAGTCCAGCACGTAGTCCAGCGGTCTGTTTCAATCAACTATTCCCTCGATCAGACCTTAATTACCGTCACTAACCTTGTCACAACACTTGTTGAAACATAAAATCATTTATTTTTTCAAACAAAACTACGTGCAATCTCTAGATTAAAGTTTTTGAATTTTACTCCGACTATTTAACGAAGAACGTTCTATTTTGGCTCTTTACCATGAAGAGCGTTCTATTTTATTAAGAAGGATCTATGGTCTGCGCATGCGTAGGAAACCACGCCTACCTCTGAATAATAATGTCGCTAGTATTTTCAAGGTACTCGTTCGTTCGTTCGTTTTCGCGTGCAGAAGGCAGAACTAAAACGATATCTGTTTATTTTTAACACTCTGAACAAAATAATGTACTACTGATCGTCTGATTTTAACGAGTGTTATGAAGGTAAAAACGGACATAAATAATATACAAGGAAAAAATACGTAAGGTATAATTTTAGAGTGGATTAAAGACTTTAGCAATGTCCTTAAATTACTGACGGGTTGTTAGTCATAAATAAATTTTAGGTTCAATACAGTCATTTGTAGCTTTTAAATCATGGTATAAATGTTAAAAATAAACCTTTCAGACTTCATTTTTATCCAGCCTATTCATTTAATACAGGTAACTGCTGCTGTTTTGTCCTCACTGCTGATTCAGTACGGACTGTCATTGATGATAATGATGTAACCTGGAGACTACATAGCGTCATCAGGTGGACTCCAACCGTCATAGGATGTTTCGACCCCTTCTCAACTACATCCTCTGGTTAGCGGGGTCGGCAGTGAAAACTTCACTACTCGTGGTTGTCAGGTCTCCAGGATGGCTCTCCTCTCCTGCACCATAGTCAACAAGATGCTCGTTCTGCAGTCTCAGCCAACTTCCTGATCTCTGCCTTTCTCCTTGTACTCATAACACCAATCCTCTGGAACAGTCTCCATGCTGACTGGGCGGAGAAACCTCTGGTTCCTACCTCAACTAGAAACAGCCAGGCACTCCATCCCTTCTGACGGCATGCTTCAATTAAGTTGTCATACTATGCTTTCTCCCAGTGTACTGTCAGTTTGACCATGATGATCTTCTTATAGTCTTCAGACCACATCACGATGTCTGGTCTTAAGTTTGTGTGGACAACATCAGGAAAGACAAGTTTTCGTCCAAGATCTGCCCTCATCTCCCATGATGTTGCCTAATGTAGGAGACAAACCGAGCTTGGAGTTGATGTTTGTGCCTTCTCCCTGCATTCACAAACTGGATGGAAGAGGGACCTTTCGTCGTTTCTGGCCGTTTCTGCTTCATTTCCTTCTCAAGACTGTCTGCCAGAGCATACCCTGCGTTTCTTTTTCGTTTTCCATGTGTTTGCGTCTTTTCGAAATGAAGTTCAATCCATTCACCAAGTTCTGACCCTCTTCAGCAATAGACGATCTCATTATATTAGCGTAAATTTGCACAAACGCCACTAACGTACAGTTCCAGTTTTCATTTTGCAATAAATATATATAATTCAAAGGTTTATGAACAATTTGGTTAATAGTTTTTTACATAAATTGTAAATTTGTATCATATTCTTGGCCAGAATTATAAATAATTGTAATATTTATTTTCAGCTATTTCAGAGCACGGTGTCATTGTAAAGAAGGGGGAATAGCCTACAGGGAAATAATTGACTTTTAACACTTAGCCAACAAGCTAAATCTGTGCACCACTGAATTTACGATTTTGTAACTTCAAATAAATCAAAGCAACTGATTTTGTTTGCGTTTGCTTTTCTACTTCTCGTCTGAAAGACCATAATAAATCCCTTGACCCAGAACCAACACCCTTTAGGATCCAGTCATGTACGGTATCATTAGAACTAGATAAAGATGATTAAACAAATGGGTGTTTTTTGGTTGGAAAATAGTTGTTGTCATATTGTTGCTGGGCATTGGTTGGATATTCGTCGTGAATGGTCACGTCATGACGTTGAATAGATGTCGAGATTATGACGTCTAGGCGTTTTGCAAAACAAACTAAAATCCAACGTTGATCCGACGTCGGGGTCTGACGTCAATGCAACGTCAAATGTTACTGGGCCAGGTTATAGCTTTCTCGGTATTTTTATGTGTAAATTGAACAGTGATTAAAAAACTTGAAGTAATGATTGTTATTAAGAAGCCGATCCGCAATTGAAATGAGTGTCGAAGTATTTCGAGTCCTTTTCGTCATTACTGGCATTTTAAGTCCGGGCCTGCACATGATTTTGAAAAATGGTATTTTTAAAATTCCCAGACCTGCACAAATCAGGTATGTGTGATAAATACAATAAGCGGTAACAGTTTTGAGACCCGGAAGATTTACATAATTGTAGTCTATTCAAATCCGTCAACAAATGCACCATTTTAATTTTCTCGTCGGTAAATGATTGATGGATATTGCATGAAAGAAGGAAAATAATCGGCTCTATTATGATGTTTGATTAAATTTTTGACTTAATCTTACGCGTAAGTGTATTTGTAAATTTAAAACGTAGTATAAACCAGAATACTATTGTAAATTAATCATGTAGCCGAAGCATAGGTCTGCATTAAGCAAATTTAGATGTGGCGTAGCTCCAATTGAAACGGGACGATATGAAAATCTTGTTGAAAGTGAACGATTGTGCCCGTTTTGTACATTTAACGCAGTTAAAAATGAAATACATGTATTATTACATTGTAACGTATATGCCATTTTACATATCCCTTTAATAGAAAAAGCTAGCTCTATCAATCCATCATTCAATACATTGTCTGATACGGATAAACTGTCATTTATTCTACCTCATGAAACACTGAGTAGGATTAAGTGCCAAAACCTGTAACAGTATTCTTGATACCAAAATGTTTTATGTATGTAAGTAATGTATTTTTTTTCTTTAATATAGTGTTGTTTTACCTTTTAACTAGAGGCAAATGCTAATCAGTTCATTTACTGTCTGACAGAAATTATAATCGTTTATTTACATGCATTTCTTTTTTGACACTTTCAGTTTTTTATCTAAATTATAATATTAAGTAGTTATATACAAGGATTAGCATCTGTTTCTAGTTTCGTATCATGTACATATGTATATGTTCTGTGTGAAAGATATTATTTGTCTCTTGTAACTCACTTTTGAGTGACTTTGTACATTTAAAATTGACCATTATGTATGCTTATATGTATTGTTTATACATAGATGAGACATTAATAAACAATAAAATCTTAAATCCTCGTAAATCATTGATGAATACTGTGCGAAAGAAGGAAAATAATCGGCTCTTTCTGGTATTTATTCTGTAAGATGCATTTTGTGACAAACTTAAATTGAGTAGATAATACGGCCAAAATATATCGGATGACTAATTGGTGACAAGTACATATGTATAGTAGATATTGCTTTAGTATGCAAGTTATAAAGGTGTTTTTACGTCCTATTTGAATAAGAGAGATATTGCATTCAGTATCAATAATATATACCCACTAAAATTATTATAACCCATTAATAGAATCATTTTGGGATAAGATATAACAAATGCAACAATACATGTACCACACGCCACTATAAGTGTATAGTGTTACTGATATACTTGCGTCTGTTTTGGTAGGTGTTATCTCCCTTGTTCTGGGTTCGCCATTTACTCATCTAAACACCAGACCAATTTCAATAAAAGTTAATTTGGCATAAGGTTGTTCCTTTTATTGTTGGCGACACACATAAATGGCGTAGAATAATGCCATATATGCCTACATACATATAATTTCTTTTAAATAACAAGTTGAGAACAATACCATACACATAATAAAAAGCACTTAAAGAGCAAAACCTGCTGTAAACCGCACACCTCTGAAAACAGGACATTTCAGCTGGTCCGGGTGAGAGATTCCACTGTACTCATTATACACTGTGAAATCATTTATTTTAGGGGGACACTAATTTTCGTCGATTTCGTGGAGGGTTATATTCACAAATATTAATACCCACGAAAATGTGTCTCTTGTATAGACCTCACGTTTTCTAGAACATAGATCCATGAAAAAATGTACCCACGAAATTCCCTTGGGTACATAATCAATGAGAACTAGATTTCATTCGTTGATACGAATGATAGGACTTTCTGCTAAAATTGAAAAATATTAAGATTAATTCCGTTAGAAAGACTATATATTAAATTCTCTACCTTTTACTTATTTTTTTTTTTCGTATGGACTTCTTTTAGCTTTGACGTCACATGACGTCACAGGGTGCTGAAAATTCTTTTGTTCAAAAGCGCATACTTTACTGTCGTAACTCTGAAATTTTCATTATTCTGAACAACTGGCATCATGTCGAAATCATTGCCCTAAAATGAAAATTAAGAAGTATGCCTTTGATGTCACATGACGTCATATGACGTCACGACTCAAAATATATGTAGGAATTCTGCAGAACTGCAAACTGTGTAAGTTTCAACTTTCTATCTCATCCTGAAGCTCTTTAATCCTAAAATGAAATTTGCGGTCCTATGTTCGAATCTTATTACAGCCACAGAACTTCGGTCTTTCGGAATTTCGGTTAGCTGACTGGATATGCACACCTTTGATTCAAGATGTACCATCTGTGAAAATTTGCAGAAAATCCAACCATAAATGACGGCTGTAGAGCGCGAACACCATTTTTCACTATTTTTAGCTGTGACGTCATGTGACGTCATAGGGTGCTGAAGATGCTTTTGTTCAAAATCGCATACTTTACTGTCATAACTCTGAAATTTTCATTATTCTGAACAACTGGCATCATGTCGAAATCATTGCCCTAAAATGAAAATTAAGAAGTATGCCTATGACGTTACATGACGTCATATGACGTCACGACTCAACATATGTGTAGAAATTCTGCAGAACTACAAACTGTGTAAGTTTCAACTTTCTATCTCATCATGAAGCTCTTTAATCCTAAAATGAAATTTTCGGTCCTATGTTCGAATCTTATTTCAGCCACAGAACTTCGGTCTTTCGGAATTTCGGTTAGCTGACAGGATATGCACACCTTTGATTCAAGTTGTACCATCGGTGAAAATTTGAAGAAAATCCGACCATAAATGACGGCTGTAGAGCGCGAACACCATTTTCCACTATTTTTAGCTGTGACGTCATAGGGTGCTCAAGATGCTTTTTTTCAAAAGCGCATACTTTACTTTAATCGTATTTAGCGATTTTGGCGTGTTTGGGCTTCCGTAGTTTTGCCATAAATTCCTGGAATTTCGAACTATGGTGATATTTTGAAAGGTAACATCCCAGCCTACAAACTGATGCAATATGAATATCGTTAGCATAACAATGCAGTTTTTAGATGGTCTAAAATGTGGGGCTGCGTGTGAATTTTTCAAGGCTTGCAAACTGCTCGCTAGCTACATAGTGTTGCAAATACGGATTTTTGTCTTGTGCCGTTGTACATGTATTAACTTCAATGCTTATTTTGGAAACAGTCAACATTCGACAAAAAACAACAACAACAACAACAACAACAAAAAAATCAAGATATAGCCCATCAATTGCAATTTGATTTTTTTTTTTTTTCGTTGCGCAACTATTTTAGCTTGGTGACCCCTGCGCGTGACCTTTTCCATATTTTTATGATGCATGATTATGAAATATCTTATTCTCCATGTAACTTTCTTATATGAAGTCCAATTTCAATAAACTTGGTACCGTTAGAAAGCTCTTAAAACATGCTACATTTTACATGCATAATGTATAAACTTATCTTCAGTCGTTTCTGAGATATTGACTGTTAAACCTCAAGAAAACAGCATATTATCAGCAAAATTAGCTTCATTTCATTTAGTTTTTTTGCTTATAACTTTGTATTGCGTAAACCAATTTTAATAAACTAAATATCTTTGGAAACGTCAATTATTCAGCTATAATTCGTATTCATACATATATTTACAAAAATCGATATTTATTGAGATATGGCTACATATATGCAGTAGGGGTGAAATCAAAATTTCCTCACGTGTCTAATAACCCATAAACATTTCATCGTCCTAGGACTATTGCAACATATTAAAATAAGCGTTTAGTTAGGAAGAAGAAAAGAATAATAATAATAAACAAATGACGTCACGTGACGTCATATGACGTTTATTTTCACATAATTGTTAAGACACCCAGAGACCTACTAACTGACAAAATTTCAACTTTCTATCTCAAATAGGACAGTTTTTATAAGCATTTAAATATTGACGTCATTGGTTCGAATCTTGGATCCGCCATATATGCTTGGACTTTTCGAATTTTGAAAAACGGACACCGGTATACACAATAAGAACGTAATATACACATTCTGTGAAAATTTGATGAAAATCGGTTCATAAACAATGGCTCTGGACCGCGTACAAACTTTTGTTGCATATTTCAAGTGTGACGTCATATGACGTCATAGGCTTCTGAAAATCTTTGAAATCGAAATTACAGCATCTGAAGCATGCGGCATTAATTTTTCATTGCCCTTCATAAATTTCAAGATATAGAAATAATCTTGTTAGAATTAGAAATTCATTATCATATAATGACGTCACGTGACGTCATATGACATTTATTTTCACAAAATGTTTAAGACTCCCAGAGACCTATAAAACTGACCCAATATCATCTTTCTATCTCAAATAGGACCGATTTTATAAGAATTTGAAAATTTAAACGGACACCGGGATGCACAACTAGAACTTAATAACACATTCTGTGAAAGGAATTGGACTTTTCGAATTTTGAAAAACGGACCCGGGATGCACAACTAAATTAATATACACATTCTGTGAAAATTTGATGAAAATCGGTTCATAAACAATGGCTGTAGACCGCGTACAAACTTTTGTTGCATATTTCCAGTGTGACGTCATTTGACGTCATAGGCATATGAAAATCATAGAAATCAAAATTTCAGCGTTTGAAGCATGTGTCTTTATATTTTCATTGCCTTTCGACAATTTCAACATATAGAAATATTCTTGTTAATATTAGAAATACATTATCATATAATGACGTCACGTGACGTCATATGAGAAATATTTTCACAAAATTTTTAAAACTTCTAGAGACCTATATACTGACTAAATATCAACTTTCTTTCTTAAATAGGACAGATTTTATAAGCATTTAAAAATTTCCGACCTTGGTTCGAATCTTGGATTCGCTATAGAACCATGGACTTTTCGAATTTTGAATAACGGACACCGGGATGCACAACTAGAACTTAATATACACAATCTGTGAAAATTTGATGAAAATCGGTTCACAAACAATGGCTGTAGACCGCGTACAAACTTTTGTAGCATATTTCAAATGTGACGTCATATGACGTCATAGGCATATGAAAATCATAGAAATCAAAATTTCCTGACGTGGCTAATAAGTCATAAAAATTTCATCGTCCTAGGAGTATTGCAACATAGAAAAATAAGCGTTTAGTTAGGAAGAAAAAAAGAATAATAATAACTAGATGTCATTCGTTTAAACGAATGATAGGACTTTCTGCAACATCTGCTTTATATAGTATATATAGAAGATGACATAATAGATAATCTGTCCAAATTGCAACTTTCTATCTCCTCTATTTCTATATAAAATAGCACAAATAGAACACATTCTGTGAATTTTAATAAAAGTCCGCCCATATCTTGCACATGTAGTTTACATACAACATTTATACTATGTCATATGACATGAAAGAAAAATGAAACAGTGTTCAAATGTAAGTTTCTAACTTTCATCACACATAGAATTTCATCACTCCAGCTCAGTTGTAACCTTGTTTAATTTTAGCCTCATTAGGAAGAAGTATTGAATATTTGTATAGTGCTATATCCTTTCGACACCTGTAACGTAGTTAATCGTATTTAGCGATTTTGGCGTGTTTGGGCTTCCGTAGTTTTGCCATAAATTCCTGGAATTTCGAACTATGGTGATATTTTGAAAGGTAACATCCCAGCCTACAAACTGATGCAATATGAATATCGTTAGCATAACAATGCAGTTTTTAGATGGTCTAAAATGTGGGGCTACGTGTGAATTTTTCAAGGCTTGCAAACTGCTCGCTAGCTACATAGTGTTGCAAATACGGATTTTTGTCTTGTGCCGTTGTACATGTATTAACTGCAATGCTTATTTTGGAAACAGTCAACATTCGACAAAAAACAACAACAACAACAACAAAAAAAAAGAACAAAATCAAGATATAGCCCATTAATTGCAATTTGATTTTTTTTTTTTTTTTTTTTTTTTTTTTTTTAAGTCGTTGCGCAAGTATTTAAGCCTGGTGACCCCTGCGCGTGACCTTTTCCATATTTTTATGATGCATGATTACCAATTTTTTATGAAAATTTAAAAACTTGGTACCGTTAGAAAGCTCTTAAAACATGCTACATTTTATACGCATAATGTATAAACTTATCTTCAGTCGTTTCTGAGATATTGACTGTTAAACCTCAAGAAAACAGCATATTATCAGCAAAATTAGCTTCATTTCGTTTAGTTTTTTTGCTTATAAATTGGTATTGCGTAAACCAATTTTAATAAACTAAATATCTTTGGAAACGTCAATTATTCAGCTATAATTCTTATTCATACATATATTTACAAAAAATCGATATTTATTGAGATATGGCTACATATATGCAGTAGGGGTGAAATCAAAATTTCCTCACGTGCCTAATAAGCCATAAAAATTTCATCGTCCTAGGACTATTGCAACATATTAAAATAAGCGTTTAGTTAGGAAGAAGAAAAGAATAATAGTAAGAAACAAATGACGTCACGTGACGTCATATGACGTCACGACTCAAAATATTTGTAGAAATTCTGCAGAACTGCAAACTGTGTAAGTTTCTACTTTCTATCTCATCCTGAAGCTCTTTAATCCTAAAATGAAATTTTCGGTCCTATGTTCGAATCTTATTTCAGCCACAGAACTTCGGTCTTTCGGAATTTCGGTTAGCTGACAGGATATGCACACCTTTGATTCAAGATGTACCATCTGTGAAAATTTGAAGAAAATCCGACCATAAATGACGGCTGTAGAGCGCGAACACCTTTTTTCACTATTTTTAGCTGTGACGTCACATGACGTCATAGGGTGCTGAAGATGCTTTTGTTCAAAAGCGCATACTTTCCTTTCATAACTCTGAAATTTTCATTATTCTGAACAACTGGCATCATGTCGAAATCATTGCCCTAAAATGAAAATTAAGAAGTATGCTTATGACGTCACATGACGTCATATGACGTCACGCCTCAAAATATTTGTAGAAATTCTGCAGAACTGCAAACTGTGTAAGTTTCAACTTTCTATCTCATCCTGAAGCTCTTTTATCCTAAAATGAAATTTTCGGTCCTATGTTCGAATCTTATTTCAGCCACAGAACTTCGGTCTTTCGGAATTTCGGTTAGCTGACAGGATATGCACACCTTTGATTCAAGATGTACCATCTGTAAAAATTTGAAGAAAATCCGACCATAAATGACGGCTGTAGAGCGGGAACACCATTTTTCACTATTTTTAGCTGTGACGTCATGTGACGTCATAGGGTGCTGAAAATCATTGAAATCAAAATTTCCTCACGTGACTAATAAGCCATAAAAATTTCATCGTCCTAGGACTATTGCAACATATAAAAATAAGCGTTTAGTTAGGAAGAAGAAAAGAATAATAATAATAATAATAATAAACATAACAAACCCAATAGGACTTTCTGCTTTAGGCAGAAAGTCCTAATAAGAAGAAGAAGAATAAACAGTACAAACCCAATAGGACTTTCTGCCGAAAGGACAGAAAGTCCTAATAATAAACATAACAAACCCAATAGGACTTTCTGCTTTAGGCAGAAAGTCCTAATAAACATAACAAACCCAATAGGACTTTCTGCTGACGTCAAAAGGGCATACTTTACTGTCATAACTCTGAAATTTTCGTTATTCTGAACAACTGGCATCATGTCAAAATCATTGCCCTAAAATGAAAATTAAGAAGTATGCTTATGACGTCATAAGACGTCATATGACGTCAAAACTCAAGATATATGTAGAAATTCTGCAGAACTGCAAACTGTGTAAGTTTCAACCTTCTATCTCATCCTGAAGCTCTTTAATCCTAAAATGAAATTTTCGGTCCTATGTTCGAATCTTATTTCAGCCACAGAACTTCAGTCTTTCGGAATTTCGGTTAGCTAACAAGATATGCACACCTTTGATTCAAGATATACCATCTGTGAAAATTTGAAGAAAATCCGACCATAAATGGCGGCTGTAGAGCGCGAACACCATTTTTCACTATTTTTTGCTGTGACGTCATATGACGTCATAGGGTGCTGAAGATGCTTTTGTTCAAAAGCAAATACTTTGCTTTCATAACTCTGAAATTTTCATTATTCTGAACAACTGGCATCATGTTGAAATCATTGCCCTAAAATGAAAATTAAGAAGTATGCTTATGACGTCACATGACGTCATATGACGTCACGACTCAAAATATTTGTAGAAATTCTGCAGAACTGCAAACTGTGTAAGTTTCAACTTTCTATCTCATCCTGAAGCTCTTTTATCCTAAAATGAAATTTTCGGTCCTATGTTCGAATCTTATTTCAGCCACAGAACTTCGTTCTTTCGGAATTTCGGTTAGCTGACAGGATATGCACACCTTTGATTCAATATGTACCATCTGTGAAAATTTGAAGAAGATCCGACCATAAATGACGGCTGTAGAGCGCGAACACCATTTTTCACTATTTTTAGCTGTGACGTCATGTGACGTCATAGGGTGCTGAAAATCATTGAAATCAAAATTTCCTCACGTGACTAATAAGCCATAAAAATTTCATCGTCCTAGGACTATTGCAACATATAAAAATAAGCGTTTAGTTAGGAAGAAGAAAAGAATAACTAGACTTCTTTTGTTTTGAACAAAAGATAGGGCTTTCTGCACTGCAAACCATGACAAACCTGGTGGTTTTCGAATTTTGGCAAACCTATATAATCCTGCACAATGAAGTCGTAATATATAACTTCTGTGAAAATTCCATGCCAATCCGTCCATAAATGACGGCTGTGCAGCGCGGATGAACTTTGGTAGCTTTTTTAAGTTTTGATGTCATGTGACGTCATATGAAAATTTTCCTCATTAAATCTTAATGTTCATGATTACCTACAGAGGACATTAAATTTTCATTGTCTATGAACCTTTGCAACATGAGTAAATTGACATTCAGGAATCGGAAATTCTCTACAATTTGATGACGTCATATGACGTTCATCTTTACAAAATGCAAAGGAAACACAGAGACGTATAAGCTCGCTAAATATCAAATTTCTATCTCATCTAGAAACGATTTTATACGTATTTAAAGTTTGACGTCCTTGGTTCGAATCTTAGATTCGTCAAAGAACCTTTGTTCTTTCGAATCTTGGCAAACCTATAGAATCCTGCACAATGAGGTCGTAATATAAAACTTCTGTGAAGATTCCATGCCAATCTATTAATAAATGACGGCTGTACAGAGCGGACAAACTTTGGTAGTTATTTATAGTTCTGACGTCATGTGACGTCATATGAAAATTTTAAACATTGAATCTAAATGTTCCTGATTATGTACAAAGGACATTTAATTTGCATTGTCTATGAAGCTTTGCAACATGGGGAAAATTGACATCAAGAAATCGGAAATTCTATACAACTTGATGACGTCATATGACGACATATGACGTTCATCTTTACAAAAAGCAAAGGAAACACAGAGATATATAATCTCGCCAAATATCAACTTTCTATCTCATCTAGAAACGATTTTATACGTATTTGAAATTTGACGACCTTGGTTCGAATCTTGGATTCGCCATAGAACCTTAGTTCTTTCGAATCTTGGCAAACCTATATAATCATGCACAATGAGATCGTAATATATAACTTCTGTGAAGATTCCATGCCAATCCGTCCATAAATGACGGCTGTACAGCGCGTACAAACTTTGGTAGCTATTTTTAGTTTTGACGTCATGTGACGTCATATGAAAATTTTGAACATTGGATCAAAATTAACATGATCACTTACAAAGGACTTTCAATTTCCACTGTTTATGAACCCTTGCAACATGAGTAAATTGACATCAAGAAATCGGAAATTCTATACAACTTGATGACGTCAAATGACGTCATATGACATTCATCTTTACATAATGCAAAGGAAGCACAGAGACGTATAATCTCGCCAAATATCAACTTTCTATCTCATCTAGAAACGTTTTTTATATGGATTTGAAATTTGACGACCTTGGTTCGAATCTTGGATTCGCCATAGAACCTTAGTTCTTTCGAATCTTGGCAAACCTATATAATCATGCACAATGAGGTCGTAATATATAACTTCTGTGAAAATTCCATGACAATCCGTCCATAAATGACGGCTGTACAGCGCGTACAAACTTTGGTAGCTATTTTTAGTTCCGACGTCATGTGACGTCATATGAACATTTTAAACATTGAATCTAAATGTTCATGATTACCTACATAGGACATTAAATTTTCATTGTGTATGAGCCTTTGCAACATGAGTAAATTGACATCAAGAAATCGGAAATTCTATACAACTTGATGACGTCATATGACGTTCATCTTTACAAAATGCAAAGGAAACACAGAGACATATAATCTCGCCAAATATCAACTTTCTATCTCATCTAGAATCGATTTTATATGGATTTGAAATTTGACGTCCTTGGTTCGAATCTTGGATTCGCCATAGAACCTTTGTTCTTTCGAATCTTGGCAAACCTATATAATCCTGCACAATGAGGTCTTAATATATAACTTCTGTGAAAATTCCATGACAATCCGTCCATAAATGACGGCTGTACAGCGCGTACAAACTTTGGTAGCTATTTTTAGTTCTGACGTCATGTGACGTCATGTGAAGATAAAAATAATATATTCCAAAATGCCATTGCTTCAGGTGTTTGTTGATAGAATTTCTTTGTCCTAGACCTTCAGCAACTTAATGAAATAACAACATGAAAGGTTGGAAAAAAAGAATAATAATAACTAGATTTCATTCGTTGATACGAATGATAGGACTTTCTGTACATTTTTTTAAAAGCAAAAAAAGTAAGAGGATATGAAATTGCAGCCTTTAACTTGCTTTTGTATGACCATAACTTAAATGAACTTTGAAAAATAAACCGTTTAACTTGGAGGAAATGGCAAAAGTAAGTGAAAATCATTTTTTATATCGATTTATTTAACTTGGACTATTTTTATAATCTATGTTACAAATCAAATTTATTTAAAACGCTTACAATTCGAATTCCATCCTGTAATAATGACTGTAGACCGCGTACAAGAGTGTGTAGACAACGTCAAGTTTGATGTCACATGACATCATAGGCATAAGAAAATCAATGAAATGAAATATTAAGTATCTTAAATATATCAAGTAATTTTTTCATGCTCCTTGCAACTTTGCAACAAATAGAAATTAACGCGTAGATATATTAACATTCTTTTTGACCTTATGACGTCAAATAACGTTAATCTTCACAGAATATAAATAAGTCTTAAAGACTAATATTCAGTCCAAATATCAACTTTCTAAATCATCTCGAAGCTATTTTATATATTTTTGAAATTTGACGTCAATGTTTCGAAACTTGGATTCGCCATAGAATCATTGCCTTTTTGTCTTTTCAAATTTGTAAAGCAGAACCCGGGATACACAACTAGAGTGTTACATATACATTCTTTGAAATTTACTGAAAATTGGTCCAAAACTAATGGCTGTACACCGCGTAAAACTTTTTTGTCCTGACGTCAAATCTGATGTGATATAACGTCAAATTAATATGAATTACATTGCATTCTAAAGCATTTCTAAAGTATATACCATAAGATTTCATGGTCCTGGGAAGTTAACAACATATTAAATTTACGCGTATATATCAGAAATAATTTTTGACCTTATGACGTCATATGACGTCAAATGATGTTCATCTTCATAGAATGTAAAGCACTCTTGGAGACTTATTTACTTTCCAAATATTAGATTTCTAACTCATCTGGAAACGATTTTATACGTATTTAAAATTTGACGTCATTAGTTCGAATCTTGGATTCGCCATAGAACCTTTGCCTTTTTGAATTTGGAAACAGGAACACCGAAAGGCACAACTAAAGCCTAACATACACATTCTGTGCAATTTTGATGAAAATCGGTCCAGAAATAAAGGCTGTAGACCGCGTACAACCTTTTTCACCTGACGTCGAATCTGACGTTATTTGACGTCATATGAATAAGAAATTGCAGCCGAAAGCTCATGGTTTGAAATATATGCCATAAAATTTTCATTGTTCTGGGTCAATGGCAACACCTCAAAATTAACACAAATATAAGAGGAAGAAAAAAAGAATAATAAGAAGAAGAATAATATAAAAAAAGTACAAACCCAAAAGGACTTTCTGCCCATAGGCAGAAAGTCCTAATAATAAAAAAACAGTACAAACCCAATAGGACTTTCTGCCGAAAGGGCAGAAAGTCCTAATAATAAAAAAACAGAACAAACCCAATAGGACTTTCTGCTTGAGGCAGAAAGCCCTAATAAAGGTTGAAAAAAGCCGTACCAAAGGACAAGTAACAAAGGCAATATGCTTATCGGTCCTGGTGTACACCATTGCATCCTAAAATGCACCTCATTCTCTCAAATACGCATCGCAATTCACCTTTCAACACGGGCACTCTTTCCTGCGTAGGAACGTCCGGATCGTGGGTAACCAACCTAATAACCGCCTTCTTTCCTTACTTCAAATTGCTAGATTTTCGTATACAAGCCCTCATCCGAAAAACATGAATATCTGCCATGTTTCTTGACGGAATCACTTAAAATTTTCAGGACTTTTTGCACATTCGTCATAATCAGTGACTAAAAAATCCTTGCAGTATACATCACTTCACTTTTAAGTTTGTTTATCCTGAAGAAATCATAATAATTGACTCAAAGTTCATGAAGCTACAGCGTTTCAATTTCGTTAAAAGTACACTTTTCGTTTTTCTGCCATAGCTCAACCGTTTGAACCCCGATCTTCAAAAACTAAATATCACCTTAAAGGACTTTCAAAGCACTACAAATTTTACTCATAGTGTCTAGGTAGAATATGTTTCGTTTTTTAGATATTTGAGATACCGATGGCCGAATAAAAACACCTAAAACTGACATATGACCTTGACCTTTGCGATTTTCTAAAACGGAGGTCACCATGCACGTTATAGGCATAAGACAATCAATGAAATGAAATATTCAGTATCTGAAATATACGCCATTAATTTTTCATGCCCCTGGGACTTTTGCAACATATAGAAATAAACGCGTAGATATTAGAAATTCTTTATAACCTTATGACGTCAAATGACGTTCTGCCTATCAGAATAAAAAGAAGTCATAAAGATTAATTTTCAGTTCAAATATCAGCTTTATAATACATCTGGAAGCGATGTTATGCGTATTTAAAATTTGACGTCAATGGTTCGAATCTTGGATTTGCCATTTAACCTTTGACTTTTCGAATTGGGACAAATGGACACCGGAATGCAAAACTAAAGCGTAACATGTACATTCTGTGAAATTTTGATGAAAATCGGTCAAACAATAATGGCTGTAGACCGCGTCAAATCTTTCTGTCCTGACGTCAAATCTGACGTAATATAACATGAATATGAAATTCAATGCATTCCAAAGAACATGATTTGACGCATATGCAATTACACTTCCATGGTCCTGGAAACTTTACAACATAGATAAATTTAGGCATAGATCTAAGAAATTCTTTTTGACCTTAAGACGTCATATGACGTCAAATGACGTTCTCAGAATATAACAGACACTTGGAGACTTACAATCTGTGCAAATATCAGCTTTCTAACTCATCAGGAAGCGATTTTATACTCATTTGAAAATTGACGTCAATGGTTCGAATCTTGGATTCGCCATTTAATCTTTGCCTTTGCGAATTTGGAAAAACGGACAGCGGGATGCACAACTAGAGCGTAACATACACATTCTGTGAAAATTTAATGAAAATTGGTCCAGAAATAATGGCTCTAGACCGCGTACAAACATTTTTAGACGACGTCAAGTTTGACGTCAAAACACGTCATAAGCAAATGAAAATCATTGAAACGCAAAATGTTAAATGTGAAACATATGCTATTAAATTTTCATTGTGCTCGTATGTTTGTAGCATGTAGAATTTAACACGTAAAAATTAGAAATTTCTTTTCACCTCATGACGTCATATGACGTTTATCTTCTCAGAATTTAAAGAAGACATAGAGACTTATATTCTGTCCAAATACCAGCTTTCTATCTCATCTGAAAGATTATATGCGTTGTGATTCAAGAGCGTAATATACATATTCTGTGAAATTTTGATGAAAATTGGTCCAGAAATAATGGCTGTAGACCGCGTACAAACTTTTTCACCTGACGTCAAATCTGACGTTATATGACGTCATATGAATATGAAATTCATTGCATCCAAAAGCTCATGGTTTGAAATATAAGCCATAAAATTTTCATTGTTCTGGGCCATTGGCAACACATCGAAATAAACACAAATACAAGAGGAAGAAAAAAAGAATAAGAATAATAAAAAAACAGAACAAACCCAATAGGACTTTCTGCTTGAGGCAGAAAGCCCTAAATAATAATAATAAACAAACAAGGACTTTCTGCTTTAGGCAGAAAGTCCTAATAAAATGTCTTGTGAAAACGAATGATAGGACTTTCTGCAAACTGTGTTAATGCAAAAAGCAGGAGATAGAAGCTTCGTGCAATGACTCACCTCTGTATTACATGTTCATGCTGAACAATTGACATTTTATTCCGAAATTAGTGCAAACAATAAGAACTAAGTATTATCGTAACATTGTCATATGACGTCAGGACATGACCGCAAACTTGATTTCTAGTTTAAAAGTCCTATGTTCGAATCTTACTCCAGCCACAATACTTCCTGAAGCTCCTTATTCCTAGAATGAAATTTACGGTCCTATGTTCGAATCTTATTTCAGCAACAGAACTTCGGTTTTTCGGAATTAAGGTGAGGTGACAAAATATTCACACCTTAGTTTCAAGATGTACCATCTGTAAAAATGTGAAGAAAATCTGATCATAAATGACGGCTGTAGAACACGAACACCATTTTCCACTATTTTTAGCTGTGACGTCATGTGACGTTATAGGGTGCTGAAGATGCCTTTGTTCAAAAACGCATACTTTACAGTCATAACTCTAAAATCTTCATTATTCTGAACAACTGGCATCATGTCGAAATCATTGCCCTAAAATGAAAATTAAGAAGTATGCTTATGACGTCACATGACGACATATGACGTCAAGACTCAAAATATGTATAGAAATTCTGCAGAACTGCAAACTGTGTAAGTTTCAACTTTCTATCTCATCCTGAAGCTCTTTTATCCTAAAATGAAATTTTCGGTCCTATGTTCGAATATTATTTCAGCCACAGAACTTCGGTCTTTCGGAAATTCGATTAGCTGACAGGATATGCACACCTTAGTTTCAAGATGTACCATCTGTGAAAATTTGAAGAAAATCCGACCATAAATGGCGGCTGTAGAGCGCGAACACCATTTTTCACTATTTTTAGCTCTGACGTCATATGACGACATAAGGTGCTGAAGATGCTTTTGTTCAAAAGCGCATACTTTACTGTCATAACTCTGAAATTTTCATTATTCTGAACAACTGGCATCATGTCGAAATCATTGCCCTAAAATAAAATTTAAGAAGTATGCTTATGACGTCATATGACGTCAGGAATCAAAATATATGTAGAAATTCTGCAG
>CM037787.1:61071508-61121508 GCA_021229015.1 Solen grandis | reverse complement strand
ACCATATTTGAATTCATATACTTCTTACCATTTTATAAAAAAATAGAATAATTTTCTGCTTCAAATGTGACTTCACTTCATGACATGAATCAGTTTTTGATAACTTATATTAAGCAAAATCACGAGTATTAATAGTTTGAGGGTGAAAACTCAGTATACTGAAATTTCAACTGCGTCGCAAATTTTTCTCCACCTCGAATTTCCAGTTCGCTATAACGTTTGTTTTTCAAAATGGATTTTCAAGTTGCATACTTCATATGAAGCGGAAAAAAAATAAATGTGTAATCAGATATGTGTATTGTTAGCATGCATTTCCTACAGAAAAAAGAAATGAACAAAAATATGTCTTTTGTGTACCAAGATGGCGGCTTTTGTTTACAAAAATGAATGGTACGACGCAGTCCTAATTTCCACCCCTGATGTAGGCAAAAGGCGTTTGAGCGTTTTTTTCTTTTCTAACGGACAGATTTTTCTAAAAAAAATGCATATAAGTACTTTAGACTTTAACTAAATATATATGAATTATGAGGGGGTCACCATGCTTGTTTTAGAGATTGAGCTTATGGTAGAACATCACTATTTGCTAAAATTTGTTGAAAAAAAACAACATGACATTAAAAAATGAGAATGATTTCGTTTCTAAATACTGTAACAGCATTTTATAATAATTTTTTTTTTAGATATTTTTATCACAATTTGTAACTTATAATGTATTCCATAAGTTACAAAAAAAATAATGTCAAATATGCATTGAAAATACAAAACGAGCATAAAATTTCATTTTGCCCGGACCAAAATGTATACAAAAAAATATCCCAAAACTGTGATTTTTATATATAACACATAAATCTTAAAATTTGGGCTTTCTTCTATCATTCTTCTTAAAATAAATGAGAAATTAAAAAAAAAATCAGCTGTAACCCGCTGAAACGTCCTTAAGGTGGAATCATACCTTTAAAATGACGTCGTTTTCGACTTCAAAACCGACGTTTTTTTGTGAGATATAGGGTGTGTGCAAACAAACCGTCGTTTCTTTCTTGTCTCGATTCGCGTAGAAATAAATTTCTTTTTACCTCAAAGAGGATAAATTTGCCTTTCCAAGATGTAAATTTCATACGTTAGTTTTTACTCAATTTCCCGTAATTCGAATTTAATCCGGAAAATTAGCATGGGAAAAATATACTCTTAATTTTCTATTTTATTTGAAGGAAAAATTACCCGATAGATTTTTATTAAAAATTATTTTGAATAGCATAACCCTTTAATAAAACAATTATGAAATTTAAGAAAAGGGTTTTTTTTTTAAATTAAATTACTTCGGTCGCGCCTTAGGACGCTAAATCACGACGTCTAAACATACGTTTTGCGATTTTTATAGCCTACTCAAATAATAATAATTCATGTTTGGTTTTAAAGTTGAAATAATAATTAAAATAATACCTTCATATATTTCAAATAAAAGTAATATTCGAGAAATTGAAAGGAATTGTGTAGAATTTTAACAAACAAGTAATCATCAACGTTATAACTTCTATTAATCATTTTAAGGAAAAGCCATAACAATTATGTTTTATCTTTGATAATAGTGATCAATCTATAATGACAATATCACAATATGTAAAATTAAAAAAAAAATGAAATTAATAAAGTTATTTACACTTTGACTAAACTACTTTGTTAAAGGTAAAAATAACATAGTTGAACATTGATATAAATCAACAAAGTCTGTTTCACAAAGCCAACAGCATCTGTACAACTATGGATATGATCGACAAACATAGTCATTATTACAATTTATAACTGTTTTTTGTTGAGGAAGATCATCAGACATACAAATATCGTAATATTCAAAGAGTCACCGACGCACCGCAGATCCCTTCATATATGGGTCTCGAACTTATGTGGTGTTTAAGAGAGTCTGCGTTTATAGCTTTATTGTCAGCCTAATGCCGTATGTATCATGATTTATTTGCTTTCGACATGAAGATCATGTTTGAAAATTTCTCTAAAGTCAATACTGACTTTGATGATTAATTTCCTGTTTGTAACTCTCGGAGACTGTCGATACAGTAATACTGAGCTTTATACATAACCACAGTGTTCAGGACGTGTTATTTTTGTTGTTGTTGTTGTTGTTTTTGTTTTAGCTTTTCAATATTTTTTTCTCGCATATAAAAAATCTATGAATAGAAGACACACATGCTAATAGTACACTCACGATAGTCCAATTTATCTGAATGAATATTTTAAATATCCCCAGGTACTTTTACAAAAACGGAGAAAAGAAATGGAAATAAGAGAGAAGAAATGGATTCATTTTCAAACTTTTTTTTTTTTTTTTACAGGAAATCCTTCAATGGATTTTTTTAAAAATTTTCTCGTAAATGTTCTTTTATGGCTGCTTGATCAAATTGTAGGTTATCGAGTTCATCTAGGAGCTACTAAGCACTTTCTATGGTAACTGCCCAATGCTTAACAGGAAAACAATGTTTGAAATCTGTAAAACATACTTACCGTAATTCAGTTCAAATTAATAAACCACTTACAAAGGAAGTGATAGATACAAACAGACGTCCTTTATTGGCGATACAACCCTTCAAACGTAGTTGTGCTTCTTATACCCGAAAGTTTAGAATTATATATGTTACACACAGTGTGACGGCTAACTGTTGCATACGCCATTAAGGACGTTTCAGCGGGTTACGGCTGATTCTGATTTTGGTAAAAAATATTGTTTGAATTTCTCATTTTTTTAAGAATGATAGAAAAAAGCCCAAATTTTAATATTCATTTGTTAAGAATATTACCAAAATTATATTTGCCAAACTTTAAAGGTACAAAAGTCACATTTTGGTGTTTTTATGCAATAAAAAAGCAGTTTTTGTTAGAAAACAAATCTGGTGAGGAATGTATTTTTTTACATTTTCATAAAGCATTTATATCAGAAAACTGACTCTGAAAAAATAAAGAAAATCTGTCCGTTGAAAAAAAAATATATAGAAATATATATATAAAAAATCACAGTTTTGGGATAGTTTTTGTATACATTTTGGTCCGGGCACAAATGAGAATTTATGCTCGTTTTAAATTTTTTTTTTAATTTTACAGTATTTAGAAACGAAATCATTCTTATTTTTTAATGTCATGTTTTTTAAAAATTTTAAAAATTCTACCATAAGCTCAATCTCTAAAACAAGCATGGTGACCCCCTATTTTTATTTCATATATCTTTTAGCTAAAGTCTAAAGTACTTATATTCAACTTTTTAGAAAAATCTGTCCGTTAGATTAAACCCGCTCAAACGCCTTTAAACAATTTTAATATAAATATTAAAGTTGTTGTAATGTTGTATTAACAAAAGTAGTAGTAGTAGTAGAATAGAAATAATGATAATAATGGTGGTACTACTAGTAGTAGTAACAGAAGTAATAGAAGTGGTAGTAGTATTAGAAGAAGCTGGAGTAGTAGTTGTAGGTCTGGTACATTATGTAGAAGCAGTAGTGGTAATGTGTAGTATTGGTAGAATGAGTAGTAGAGTTTGTAGTAAGTAGCGGCAGCAGCAGTAGTAAATGCGAAGAGAGCTAAACCAATAGGAATATTATAATCGTAAATTGAAAACGGACATTCCGTCTCATGGGTGTAATCGGATAAATTCTTATTACTTTTATGTTGTTGTTGTTTGTTGTTTTTTTCAATGGAAAAATATCCCAATATATTTCTTTTATATCCTATAACTATACTCTACTCTAAACGTTAATTCTTAAAAATATAAAATAAAAAAAAATAAAAATACAGGGAATGAAATAAGTTTTGGATATATTTTCTTAAGTTATTTTTTTCGAATGATTTTTTTTTCCAGAAAAATTTCCGTAGGAAATTTACATGATTTGAAAGACTAATTCATCATGTTAATTTGAGCTTAGATTCGTATCATAAAAGGAAGAGAAAAAAATCAAAAACGTTCATCTTGCATGTTGACGTCAGTGATCGGCCAAGCTTGCGACCATAGTGTAACTTAATTATAATTAATGAAAAAAGATAGATTTTCTTTAAATTTCATAATTACTTTATTTGATAGCTGTGCTAAAATACCATTGTTTAATAAAAATCTATCTATTAATTTTCCTAAAAATAAAAAAGAAAATTATGAGTATATTTTTCCCATGCTACTTTTCCAGAATAAATCCGAATTACGGTAAATTGAATAAAGACTGACTTACGAAATTTACATCCTCGGAAAGGCATATTCATCTTCTTTAAGTTAAAAAGAAATTTATTACCCAGACAAAAATCCAATGGATCTTTCCATATATCAAGAGCTTAAACAGTTAAATAATACATGTATAATATTCATTATGAATGTTGTTAAAGAAATAATATCGAACTACCTATATGTTAATGAAAAAGTTAGCTCAGTAAAGGCATTCAAGAGTCGCCGCAAACAATGATTAAGTCTAGCAAAATAGTAAATAAAATAAAATAAAATGAACAAGAAACACTTACATTTATATATCCAGAGTTTTAACTTCTGTTTTAAGAAGTTATTTGAGATATTGATAAAAAGTGTTAGTTTATTCTTTAGCGTCGAGAAGGAAACACGTTTTGACTGAAGTCATGCTATGAATAAACACTCAACAAAACAGTTGCCTGGGTACTCCAAGGCATGGCGTGCTAAGGTAACTGATAATCAAATACCCAAATGGACTTTAGGACCTTAAAAGAAAAACATTTTTTTTTTAATGTGAACCTTTTAAAGTGGATAGGTAACATGTTTGTGCTAATGTGAACCTTTTAAAGTGAAATATGGTACACATGTTTATGCTAATGTGAACCTTTTAAAGTGAAATATGGTACACATGTTTGTGCTAATGTGAACCTTTTAAAGTGAAATATGGTACACATGTTTATGCTAATGTGAACCTTTTAAAGTGAATTATGGTACACATGTTTGTGCTAATGTGAACCTTTTAAAGTGAAATAGGGTAAACATTTTGTGCTAATGTGAACTGTGAACCTTTTAAAGTGAAATATGGTACACATGTTTGTGCTAATGTGAACCTTTTAAAGTGAAATAGGGTAAACATGTTTATGCTAATGTGAACCTTTTAAAGTGAAATATGGTACACATGTTTGTGCTAATGTGAACCTTTTAAAGTGAAATAGGGTAAACATGTTTATGCTAATGTGAACCTTTTAAAGTGAAATATGGTACACATGTTTGTGCTAATGTGAACCTTTTAAAGTGAAATAGGGTAAACATGTTTGTGCTAATGTGAACCTTTTAAAGTGAAATAGGGTAAACATGTTTATGCTAATGTGAACCTTTTAAAGTGAAATATGGTACACATGTTTATGCTAATGTGAATCTTTTAAAGTGAAATAGGAAAAACATGTTTGTGCTAATGTGAACCTTTTAAAGTGAAATAGGATAAACATGTTTGTGTTAATGTGAACCTTTTAAAGTGAAATAGGGTAAACATGTTTGTGCTAATGTGAACCTTTTAAAGTGAAATAGGGTAAACATGTTTGTGCTAATGTGAACCTTTTAAAGTGAAATAGGATAAACATGTTTGTGCTAATGTGAACCTTTTAAAGTGAAATAGGGTAAACATGTTTGTGCTAATGTGAACCTTTTAAAGTGAAATAGGGTAAACATGTTTATGCTAATGTGAACCTTTTAAAGTGAAATAGGGTAAACATGTTTGTGCTAATGTGAACCTTTTAAAGTGAAACAGGCTAAATGACTGAATTAAGTAAATAATAATTGATTATTCTATAATTCCGGGTCTGTGTTTAAGGTAATCGATCTATCATTAAATTGTGATCATGGTCCATCAAGTGATTGTGGGAATTTGATAGTAAATGCAAGCCTTTATAGACTTAGAACAAAATAACCCATAACCCCAAGTCAATGAATGCTTACATCTGCACTGAAATCTTTTTAAGCACTTGAAGAACCATGATTACAATTTAATGATTGATGGATTACTTTAAGTTTTTAAAACCGACGTAAGAGTTTATACTTAAGGTAAAGGAACCCTAATGGACTCGGCAAATGTATTTGGAAAATCTTATAAGTCAATATCAACACAAAAGAATGACATATCATCTTCATCTAAAGTCTTAAAACACTCAATTTCATTATGTTTAACATTTGTCTGGTACATGTATATCATTAAATTAATTACCTGGCAGTTTCGCACGAGGTTGATTTTAAATTTCAGCAAAAGTAAGAAATATTGGAAAAAAATCAACAACAAAAATAAATATAATTATTTCAATTGTCTCTTGGAATTTTTGTATACTTATGTGAATGCTTAATTAAGTTAAGTTATTAAGTCGGCGATTGTCTGCTCCAGTTACTTCCTTAATAATATCTTTATTACAATTATTCTTCAGTTTTAGGATTTCAAGATTTTTTTCTTCCATTTTTATTTCACTTACATATTTACTCTCATCTGTACGGTACCTCTTTCCAAAGACATAAACCCAAAGATAAGCAACTCATATAAGCGTTTGAAGGAAATCTCGTATACCCTCGGGGCCACCGCGATATTGTGAGAAAAAGTGCGCTTGTACTGAAGTAACTACTGCACGGAGTTGTGTTCCGACGCCATTCGAAAGCCTACGATGATCATCTACAGCATAAGGTGCACGTGAAGAACACGGTAAACTTCAGCTGACTGTAACTGGTTGCATACGGCGGATACAAAGTAAAATAATGACTGTTGAAATCCGAGAGTAATCAATATAAGGTCTTAATGATTGATTTAGGACTGAAGGGGAACTATTTCAGGAAGGAAATAGTTCAATTAATGAAAAAAGATAATATTTGATAACATTTCGGCAAATATTGCCTTTATGACGAAAATGTGAAAATTATGTTCCAGCGTTTGTTTGTATTGTCGCTATATTTTTTTTAATGTATTTTCCTCTTCATAAAGGCAATAATATTTGAAGGGAGTTACTTTATTTAATTACTAGTATTTGAATGGTTAGAGAGTCCGCCCTGGAATCGAAAAGTCGTGGGTTCGATCCCCGGCCGCGACATGCCAAAGTCGTAAGAATAGAAATCCCTTGCTTGAAGCTCATCATATAAGTAGGTATTTCCTGGAATGTTTTACCCGGTGTCAGAATAGTGTGATTAGGTGTCTATGGCGTGATGCTGCAGTGTGACAACACTACATCTGTTTCAAGCTGACATAGTCTCGAAATGACTTAAATACCGTCGGTGGGACGTTAGACCCAACAATTAAACAAAGTAGCATTTATTTATTTTTGTGGGATTATTTTCTATAACAAAACAAAAGTGCTCTAAGTCATTAAAATTATTGCATATACGGGACAATCCCCGCAACGCTAGTTCATGTATCTAATACAAAATTTGGCATTATGTTGTGGATTATTTTGTGTAACATATGCTACGTTCGATTGAATCATTCCCCTTTCCTCTGATTTTACAGCAGTGATGGTATGTCAATTTTTTTTCCAATGTTTTCGACGATGTCATTAATGACTGCAATCATTAAGTACTTTACAAATTTAATATTATTTTATTTCAGCCACGCTTTTACCCATGTGAGTAACGGTATTTTTTCTATAACAATGGTTATCTTTATATTTTGAACAAACGCTACGTTCGAATGCTTCCTAGGGCCTTAGACTTTGGGGTCAAGGTCATTTGATGAAGGTCAGGGTACCTGGCTGGTAGAGCATATCAAGGTGCACCTGTAAAGTTTGAAGGCTGTGGGTGGAAGGGTTACCGTGTTATGGTCAAGGTAAAGTTTTGTGACAGACAGACAAACAGACAGAAAGACAGACCAAAATAATATGCACCGATCTATCATGCGGTGGCATAAGTTAAATGTTAAAAGGACCAAAGGATAGGACCAAAAAAACACCATAGTAATTATTTTAGTTAAATATTATACAACCAGACAAAAATGACGAATCGTTGTATTGACCGGTGTTTTGCTATCGCTTAGTAACACAGAACTGGATTTTCCGCGGAATACACCTGCCCCACCCACGTTCTTGCACAGGAATGTACGGTATTTCGCCGAGTTTCTTATCTTTGGGTTTAGGTCTTTGCTCTTTCATAATTATGTATGTCTATACCTTGTATGAAATTGAAGACCTGAATAGGACAAATCTGTATAAAAGAAAACTATGTGTATGTCTATATTTTTCTTCGCCGAAAATGGCTGTAAATAAATAAATAAATAAATAAATAAAACAGTAACCTAACAAAAGACGATAGATATAAGCCTACTTTCTGTTTGTAATACGAATGTGTAGATACAGAATTGGCGATATGAAGCTTTAATACATCTTTACTGAGTCTTCTTCATCGATTATTGCCAGGCAGCAATTAAATATTAATCCTATACAAAACGTTTGTTTTCCAGAAAAAAAACAGTAAGCCTTTATTATTTTGGATTCTTACGTAATAATAATAATTATTATAAATAAAATGCAGGAGAATATTAAGCAAAGTATAGTGACCGACTACTGAGTACCAGGAAATTATTATCATGAATTCAAAAGACTATTTCTTTATTTATGTAAAGAAATATTACCGCATGTTTTGAAAATAATAAAGTCATTATAGTTTAACGATATTTCAACAAATATCTAATGGCAAAAATAGAGTTTGATTGGTAATAATTCAAAGTAGTGGAGGGTAATTACTTATAAATTTTGTACCAAAACACGGGGTCCCTAAGTCGTCAATGGGGTCCTAGACTCGTCATTTTTATTTCACTTTTATAATAGCGCTTTTTAAAAAGACTTTTAGGAAAGAGAGGCAAACAATGCAAAACAAATTAATTTAGAACAACAACCTATGTGTACAATAACAAACAAGCGTGTTTACATCATACAGTGACCTTTCGCCCGAGAACTTGTTGTCGCCCGTGTTCATCAAAAGGTATGTTTTAGGTGAGCTTTTTCTATGACTTAATATTCGAAAACAAAGTATTTGTAAATAACGTGGGTTTGTACAGAGAAAATAAGATACATTTATCTTTTTATAGATGCCAGTATTCAAACCTTTTGATGACGTAAATGGAAGGGAGATAATAAACAAGAGGGCCATGATGGCCCTGAATCGCTCACCTGAGTACCATTGCTTCAACTGATGTCAAGGTTTTTAAACAGACAAGGATTCTGATATAACTTAATCTAAAACATTTTACCCCTGACAATACTACACACCAAATATATAAGCAATGGGCCATATGGTTTCAGAGAAGACTTGGGCGCAGGGTCATTTATCACCGTAGGGCCAAGACTTTGAAAATCTTTGTAATGAACCATTAGATGCTACTACATACCAAAAATCTTAGCTCTAGGCCTTATTGATTCATAGAAGAAGATTTTTTTAAGATTTTCCTATTTAACTCTATGTAAAACAAGTGACCCCTGGTGTGGGGTCATTTATCACCATAGGGCTATGATTTGTACAATCTTGGTAGTGGCCCATAAGATGATATTACATACCAAATATCTAAGCTCTAGGCCTTATGGATTCATAGAAGAAGATTTTTTAAGATTTTCCTATATAACTCTGTGTAAAACAAGTGACCCCTGGTGGGGGTCATTTATCACCATAGCTATGATTTGTACAATCTTGGTAGTGGCCCATAAGATGATGCTCATACCAAATATCTAAGCTCTAGGCCTTATGGATTCATGGAAGAAGATTTTTTAAGATTTTCCTATATAACTCTGTGTAAAACAAGTGACCCCTGGTGCGGGGTCATTTATCACCATAGGGCTATGATTTGTACAATCTTGGTAGTGGCCTATAAGATGATGCTACATACCAAATATCTAAAGGCTAGGCCTTGTGGTTTCGGAGAAGAAGATTTTTTCAATTTTTTCCTATATTAGCCTATGTGAAATCAAGTGACCCCTGGGGCGGGGCCAATTTTGACCCCAGGGTCATAATTTGTACAATCCTGGTAGACAGTCATAAGATCATGCTACATACCAAAAATCAAAAGGCTAGGCCTTGTGGTTTCAGAGAAGAAGATTTTTTAAATTTTCATTTTTAAAATCTATTTTTAGCTCCTGTGACCTAATTATACGATGGACCAGAACCATTTATACAACTTTAGTAGAGCTTCATCCAAGGAACATTCCTGCAAAATATTTTTCAAATTGGCCAAGCCGTTTAGGAGGAGATGTTGTTTGAAGCAATTGTTGACGCCAGACGCACGCACGCACGGACGCACGCACGCACGGACGCACGGACGACGGACGCCGGACAAAAGGCGATCAGAAAAGCTCACCTTGAGCACGTTGTGCTCATGTGAGCTAAAAAGAAAAGTGACGAGTTACAGTTCCTGCCGAGTTAAGGTTCGCGTACGGTAACAGTGATTCTTTCGTACTAAGATTGTACGTATTTGGTCAAATAGTTTTTGTCATTATCTGTTCAATATTTCAATATTTGCACTTCACAATTATTACATTAATCTTGCAATAGAAAAAGACACTTAATAAGATAATTATAATTATTATTTCAAGTTTGTGCTCACATTGTACCTGAAAAGAACTTAGGAAGCAGTCAAAACATAATATTTTGTGTTTTTAATGAGCTTAAAAAATAGGGGGTCAGGTAATGTATACTGTTATTACTTGATATTTTTATGGTTAACCTATATAAAATTGTGCATTTTTATATTTGATATAGTATATGAAATTTTTTGAACAGCTTGTTCTGAGAAATTTGTATAAAAATACCTTCTTTACCAGGAATTGTAATGTTGCTATTTTATAATGGGGGAAATCATCAAACTTAAATATGAAGACTTCCTACATAAATTTATAAATATACATTTTATCAAGTTTTCTCTTATGTTTTTAATTTGTTTTCCATGCATTTGTTATATGCCTTAGGTATATGATAAATCAATTCATGAGAAAAAAAAATCGGGAAATTTGATGATTTTATGGCAGTTTTTATACGTATACCCCCACACAATTTGCGAAAGCATTTCAATTCAGGGTTACACAGACTAAACATCATTAAATTTTACAGTCTGTGGTTAGAAATTTCCTTTAGCGCACAAAATGCTTTAATTAAATGTATAGAATAAAAAAACACCAAAGAAACCAGATTTTCAAAATTCATGCATTAGGGTGCCACTACCTTAAATTCAAATAAAAGCATAGATGTAGTCGAAAGATTCTCGCTTTTGTGTACTATGTCCAAGAACAGTTCTCCAAGTTTGATTCAAACATAAAACCTCGAGCAACAAGACTCATAAACCTATAAAAGGGCTTCGGTGCTTGTGCGTCTTAGTTTTTCTCATATTTCCTGAAACCATATCAAGTACGTTAAGTTATCAAGGGTGGATTTAGAGGGGGGCGGAAGCGGATCAGTCCAGTTATACGCTGTCTCAGACAGTTTCGAGATGTTTATTTTTTTCGACAAGTTCTTTTGCTTTTGCTTTTAAATATTGTCACAATTTTGTATTTTCGTTTGCAAACTTAACACTGGTGAAATACCTGATTACCGGACGTGTCTAACGTAAACCGGATAAATTAGTTTTAACACATCATCGGTGCCGTCGGTTTTAATAAACGCCCCGATTTCGTTTTAGGCGGCGAAAGTGTTTATTAAACCAGTATTTGATGATTTTTTGTGTGGAACTATATAATAATATACATGTAGTAATTTCTACTTATACGTTTTAAAAAATATTTTAATAGCCATGTGAAAACAACAACAAAAAACTATTATGCCGATAACTGGTTTCTTCATTAAATCAATATAGGTGTGTATATATATCGTATTTAAACATGCATTGTATGGTATGTATTATTAATACAATGTAAGTACAAGGTTATTCGAAAAGTATCCGGAAAGACTGCCACAACTTGTTCATTATTATGGTTATTAAAAAGAAATCTCGTAAAATTATACTTTGATATATCTTGAACTTAATCCGAGAGCAAAGAATATACAGATAACACTGATGCAAATTCCACAGTCACTATGACAATGTCGGGTTACGTTGAGCGAGACATCTTACTCGTTAAATGAATATGACATCTGTAAAGACTATATGCCATCTAAAATTTTATCTTTTTGAAATAGTTTCCTTTGCACGATACACCCATCTCCACACCTGCAGATCTACTTGTTAAAGTATGACCTGAAACGCTTCGGTGGAATTTTACGGATTGTTTCAAAGACAACTCCATAATTGTGTCTCCTTTTCCTGACGTCGTATATGGACGTCCAGATCTTGGGCGGTCGGCAACATTGTGCGCAGAGTGGTCTTGAAAGCGGTGAACCACCCATGTATGTTTTGTTTTCCTAATTTAACCTTAGCCCTTAGTGCCCATGATCATGTAGAGCGTCTCTGATTTCGTTTTATAAATTAATATACAAAACCGAATGGGATAGCGCATTTTCTAGTGCCATATTTCGTTGTTTTGTTTTTTTTGCTAAACAAATGGTCACGCCTTCCGATATCAACGAAAATGATTTTAGTCCATGACATTATGTATAGGCCTTGAAAAAAGGGCTTGGAAGCGGTCCGTATATTTGGGCAGTTTTTGACGTTGGGAATGTGTCTATATGTGATTTTTAAAGACAGGTAAACAAGTGAAGTTTTGCAAAGTATGCCCCGCTCAATCAACGTTACCTGACGTTGCCATAGTGGTTGGAATTTGCATAAGTGCAATTGTTTCCTTTTCTCTTTTGGTTTAAGTACAACATATATCAAAGTATCACATTTGAAACTTTTATTCTGATAACCATACTAATAAATAAGGTATGGCACTATTCCGGATACTTTTCGAACACCCCTCTGAAGTACTGGATTTACATCCCCCCCAACTCCAAATCCTGGATCCGCGCCTGGTTATCCCATCCTAACAGCCATCAATTCTACCGAAACCTGTGAATATAGCTTAGCTATTTAAAGCTTAAAGATGTCAAACGTTGTAAAACCAAGATATTCTACAAATATAAAGTAACTGTTTTTTTACCCCCTATTAATTATCTAAAGTTTGGATTACTTTAATGCAATTTTAATTGTATTATTCCCATACGTTTCGATATTAAAATAGATATAGATTATCTCCCCTTAATCTAACACTTGGAAAAAATCGGTGAAACGTTTTATTTTTATGCAAAGAGCCATAAGAATAACAGATATGAAATGTGATAATTAGGATGGATGTACCTTAAATAATGAAAAAAGTATACAAGGGTAGTATAAGGATATGATGGCCCAGTGTCAGGATAGTGTCCCCGCTGAAGCAAAAGGTACCCGGTGCTTTGTCCGAAAAACTGCCCGATAAAAAATACTAATTAAATATAAAATTGTATCTTTTTTTTTCACCAATGACCTTATATATAATAAGTAGGACATTGATCTTTTAGCTCAATTGAGCACAACGTGCTCAAGGTGAGCTATTGTGACCAATGAATGTCTGGCGTCTCTGGTTTCCACGGCTACGGAAAGAAAAAAAATGAAAATTTTGAAAATCTTCTCCAAAACTACTGGCAAGATTTCAAAGTAATTTGGCACAGATGTTCCTTGGTCACTCTCTACAAGATTGTTCAAATTATTTTGATGCGTTGAAAAACATGGCTACCAGGGGGCGGAGCGCGTTTTCCATAAATGTATATAGTACAAATTTGAAAAATCTTCTTGGCCAAAAGTACTTGCTGGATTTCAAAGTTATTTGGCACAGATGTTCTTAGGTCACTCTTACCAAGGTTGTTCAACTTATTTTTTTCCGTTTAAAAACATGGCCGCTATGGGGCGGAGCCCGTTTTCCGTATATGTATATAGTAAAAACTTCAAAAATCTTCTCCTCCAAAAGTACTGGCTGGATTTCTATTATTTGGCACAGATGTTTCTTAGGTCACTCTCTACCAAGATTGTTCAAATCATTTTGATCCGTTGAAAAACATGGCCGCCAGGGGGCTAAGCTCATTTTACTTATATGTATATAGTACAAATTTGAAAAATTCTTCTTCTCCTAAAGTACTCACTCGACTTATAGCTTGGAAAGGGCAGAGCCCATTTTCCACAATATTATAAGATATTTTCTGTTTCTTTTCCTCCCACTAATACCTGGCTATCAAGTGAGCGACCCAGGGCCATCGTGGCCCTCTTGTTTTTTCAATTTATATATTTTAATGAGTGTCAAAGCACATTTAAAAAATGGACAGTTTTTCGGTCAAAGTAACTTTCGTGTAACTTTGCGCTGCAGCTGCTCTCTCGTGTAGACAAAGTCCACAAAATAACTGAAATACTGTTGTAGGGACGTTAAACCCAATCAAGTAAACATAAATAACACACGGGGTTGATGTGAAACGCATTTTGACACGATTTTCTTATATCGCCCTATGGTTGGTATCAATATGCGCAGACTGTACAAACATGACAAAACAAAGACAAGAAGTAGTCAAGGAGTGATATGACTATTTTATTTCGTTGTTTCAAGAGGTTTCAAAACATTTCCACGAAATTTGCAAGATAATGCATTTTACAAGGCAAATATTGTTACGTCTCAGTAGTAGGGGCCCTTTAAGATAAGATAAAGTCCTATTGTTTGTGCTGGGGGGGGGGGGGGGGGGGGGGGGGGGGAGAAACGGCTTCTTTTTGCTTTTAAATATTGTCACAATGTTGTATTTTCGTTTGCAAACTTAACACTGGTGAAATACCTGATTACCGGACGTGTCTAACGTAAACCGGATAAATTAGTTTTAACACATCATCGGTGCCGTCGGTTTTAATAAACGCCCCGATGTCGTTTTAGGCGGCGAGGAGTGATATGACTTTTGTTTGTGCTTGTGGGAGGGGGGGGGGGGGGGGCAGGTGATGACACGTGGACGATGTGTGCATTAATTAATTTAATTATACACAGAGTTCGGCACAAACTTTAAACTTATATATATATATATATATATATATATATATATATATATATACTATTGCTTATCACTAATTTTACATTGATATCCATTCATCCATCCTGTTTAATTATGTATTTGGTTAGTACTGAATACCGTCCAGACATGAAAATGACATGACATGAAAATATAGAGGTACATTTGGGTAATACTTATGAGAGGCTCATTTTAATTTATTATAAATCAGATATTGTATTAAAGAACACTATAAATCGAACAAATTTCTTTGTTATCTGATATCAGAATTCTGAGTATTTCAGTGGTGAAGGACCCAGGTTATCTAGGGGGATAACTGAATCACCGATACTATCTACAATCTACAAAATGTTGCCTGATAAAACGCTTGAGTTCAAGAAGATTGATTGCAATGGAGGCAAACGGTCCAAGGAAAGTTTGAATGTTCTCGTCTGTTCTAACATGTCATGCCATTGTACGTCATAGGCAAGAGTGCTAAGCCAAGGTGTTTGAAGGGCGTTCAGTCGACTTAATGTTGTTGTTTATGTTTGCTTGTCCTTACTTCATAACATGTTGAAACAAAAATAAAATATATACAACAGAAACAAAGCCTTTTATTTTTTTGTTGTTGTTGTTTTACCAGCATAGTGATTTATAATATTGTTTATAAAAAGTCAAGCAAATTGCAGAACAACGTATAAATTTAAATACATATGCATATACGGACAAAATTACATTGGCAATTACGCCAATAAAATTTAACGAAATTTGTACATTTGGTATACATGCAACGTATACGAAAACAATACAGAGACGATTTAAGACAATACCATTATTACGACATTACTTATTTACAGCATATTTTGACTATCATACGTTATATAAATACATGTTTACAAAGGAAATAGTATATGCGCTCAATGCGGTTAAGATGCGATGGAACGAAAGATGCGATAGAACGAAATATTTGCGTGATCCCGTGCCACTTCGTTCTATCGTGACGTTATCCTCACAGCTCTCTTCGTAAACGACTGACCAACGTTCGGAACCGGATGTCTCATTACGGTGGAATCGTGTTCGTTTACCATTATCGTATAAAAGGAGAAGTCTACAGAGAAAAATAGAACAATTTTTAGATTTCAATATTGGATCTGGACACTTTTACGTATAAAGGATAAAAAAATATAATATTTTAACTGAACAAAAAAGACTAAATTAGATTTACTAAATAGATTATCTAAATTGAACAACAAATAGCTTGGACTAGTCCTTAACAAACAATCGATCTGATAAAACATTAACAAAACATTATTAATCTAAAAGAACAAATAGTAATGAAATATTTAATTATAGAATATCTTCTAATGGAATTTCAAATAAAATATTTAACAGTCGCTCCTCTTTGTAGTTGTTACTTGCAATGCTTGGGCGCACAGCTTGGCTGACTAAAGGGTTTTGACAGACAGAGGCTTGAACGACGACTACTAGGGTTTTATGAAATTATCAAATTACTATTTAAACCTCCCATTCATGAACATAAATTGTGCTTACTCCTGTATCGCACACATACCAATAGTTTTTCACTGAGAATCGAAGTTTCGTATGTATGAGGGAAATGTTTATGTAGTCATGAATTCAAGCCCTTCAATTAGCCCATTTTTACCCTTCAATTTTGACATAAAAAGTATAATTACAAAGAAAATGTAAATTTATGCAAATACCCTGGTTTCGTTTTGATATGACAAAACGTCTAACCTGTTACGAGTATACCATCTATGAATGGTCCACATATATTTTGTAAATTCTTAAGAATGTGATGGAATATGGCATCATCATTTTCACAGTAACATACAGACTACATCCAAAATGCTTGGCATGATAAGAAAACTAAACTGAAAATTCAAGTAGATACAGAGAGTCTCTAAATCAAATTTACATTTCATTCATTCGCTCAATAATCGAATTACTTGGGATAATTGTACGGATTACAATAAAGAAAATTGAAGAAAAAATAAAAACAACTTTAAGCTGCAAGAATCGGGCACTAGACCTCCTTTTATTCTGTCTAATCTATTTATAGAAATAAGTTGATTATCTTTATATAATAGAACGGGATATTAATTTTAGCAAATAAAGTATATAATGGCCTTAGGCTTAATTTTCTTAGGATTCTCAAATATAAAGTTATATTCCAATTCGTATTGTATTATTTTCTAATCGTTGTTGATATTTTGAACAAATTCCTTACAATTGTCCAACTGAATCAAGTTCTTGAGAAAAAGTATACTGATTCTTTTTTTTCCATAGGCAGCAGTAGATTTTTTTTCAATTTCCAATCCTCTTAGTGTAAAAAAAAAAAAAAAAACAGCTGCTTTATGAAACTAAATCTAAATTTCTAAAAGATATCAAAGTTCGTTTCTGATCTGCTCAATCATTTATAGATGAAATAGGCCCTTCTTAAAATTAATACATACCAGGGATTGTTTTCTCAGAACGAGGTTTAGATGGGTCAATGTACACACCAGTATAGCTGATAACCACTCAGATAGTTATGATGTCCACTGGTGGAAGCACATCCACAAGTAAACTGTTGAAATAAATTTCTCATTATCATTGCGGTGTTCCAGTTTGTAATTCTAATAGAAGATATGATGCTCAACACATTCATATCTGGCTGTCCAGAGCACTGTAAATTGAGTTTAAGTCACTATGTTAGAGAACAAGGGTATTGGTTGATTGTATAGAAATAAAAACACAACAACCATCTTCTCTAGTCTTATGTTCATAAATATTTATATTTTAATAACAAAGTGTATGTACATTTACATTATCATTAGGCATTACTTCACATGCTTTGAGTTACATATATAAAGCTTTGTATACTGGGTGTATGTCAGATGTCTTACAAAATTCTCCAGTTCACACAATAAAAAAAACAAAAAACAGAATTATAGTCATATAAACGATGTGTGGAAACTATGCCCAACTTGCATTTTATAAAATTGCAAAAAAAAGGTATTGAATGAAAGTGTTTCTAATGAGAATAATTTTAGTAACAGTGTTAAGACTTGATGGAGTAGTATTTAGTGTTTCTTTATTTTAAAGTCTTCGTAGATAGTCCCAGGACACTTGAGAATTCAAGAAGTCCAAATGGTCGATTTCGTGATGGGTGATATATACCTGATGGCTTAAAACAATGTAGGGACACCAGAACTGCCAACAATTCCACAAGGATACATATGCAAAAAATTTCCTCTATTGAAGCATAAGCATTATGTTCAAAAACTAATCCCCGTTAATTGGCATCAGTTGTTACATGTCTTTTATTCTTTAGTTGCAGGTAGAGACAATCATAATCTTTTCCTTATTTTGCTACTTTACCTAGTTAGATGCTTTTAATTTGATCTGACTAAGTCCGAAATAAACTGACTTATATTTATGAATTATGTACAGTCAAAAATGATCGGTCAAGGGAATAAGAAAAAGTAGCCACTTAACAGAGGTGACCGCTATATTAAGTACAAATATATGACAAAATGCTACAGTTTAGTATTACAATGTATTGAAATTGACCACTTAATGTAGTTGGTCACTGAGTACAGGTGACCGCTAATACAGGTTCAACTGTAATTTCTTCTAGACAGGCCAGAAACACACACACACACACACCTTCTGCTTAAAATATTATTTGTATGCATTGGAGTCATTAAAAGCTGGTCCAGACTTGGTGGGAGCTAGTTAGTAGTGCCATTTGTGACTATGTTTTATGATACTGGCTCTGGTCTCTTACTGGCCGGGTTACTAGTATATAATGTGGAATGAATTGATCTGGATTCTATGGCTGGGTTACAGCTCGAATAACCACAAACTTCAAGGTCCTGAGGTTCCTTGCCTCTTAAATATGCAATGTCTAGTGTAAAGATGTGTAAATATCCTCTGGGTCCATTATTTCTAACCCAGAAATATATGTTAGAGTAAGCACAAGAAATGCTAGCAACATACACATTTGCCTAATTTGGCAGTCACATTTGCAATTAGTATTATGTGAAATGAAATGATGTATTTATTTACATTTGTACAGATTAGTTAAAATTTAAGTTGACTGAAGAGAACAAACTTTCAAACAACTGAGCTAAATATTTACGCTTTCCACTGAAAATATATCTTATAAAAGTTTATTTCACCCGTAATTTATTGTTATATAGTGTAAATGAACGTTGGTTTGGGGTTTCTATTCGAGTATCGAGAAAAAGAGGAAAACGTATGTCAAATCTTTAAATTAAATGTTATATTACAAAAAATATGTGATTTAATTCCATTCTTGATTAAAATGGATTAAACACTTATGTATGTGAGATTTCAAGAAGTTGGTAATTTATATGTTATTGTCTAAAAGGTTATCTTATCTCAATGGAATGTAACCTAAATGGCTTTATAGTAGGTGTTGAGAATTGGTTTAACCATGTATTTACATCTGGTCAGCAGGTTGTGTATTTGTGAAATATGCATGGCTGGGGTTATTGGGGATTCTGTGTTTCAAATAGTGGATAAACGGAAACTCTCTTAATGTAGATAGTCTTCACTGTAAAACTTGGATTTTTTATTCAAGGACTACTCCTCTGATGAAAATGTAAGTTATTTAATAATTTTCTAGGCCTCAACAAAGCTTAATGCCGTTATGCCAGTTATATTTTCAAATTAAATTGATATGGTATTGATACTGTAATTAAACGAAAGCGTGAAAGCTTATATAACCTTTGACGTCCTGGCACGAAACCGGCATATCAAAATAACGGATCGAAAATAGTTGACGAAGGCAGACGATATCCAGCAAGAAGGACGGAATTCGTTAACTTTTATAGTTACAGAAATATTTTAAATCGCAAAGATAAAATACTTTTAAATTCATTTAGCAATTTAACATCAAAATAAATGTGTGAAAAGGAAGTGTGAAAAAAAGGAAAACGTAATAAAACTTATCAGCAAAACCCATAGATATTCAATGCAATTGAGCGAGATCAACACAACCTTAGTAAAAATGATACAACCATAAGCCTGAAATTCTACCAATAAAACTATGAATACCGCCAGCTGAAGCAAGAGTGAAACCTATTTTTTTATTATACCGGACAACAAACAATGGCTCAACTATTATTGTAAACCCACAACACAGTCCACTCATTCAACTTTGGAGGATTTATACCTGTCACCGTCATCATTGGCTGTTTACCACGTTTCATTAATGTTGTAAATAATATTAATTGTAACAGCAGAGAATCTATTAATGATGTTGTTGATGAATTTACGGAACTAATAAGATCAATAGGGGATCCACTATTTTCAAGAGATTGTACTTTCTCACATAAACCACAGTTTAGTGTAAATACATGTTTAAAAAATAAAGAATGGTTTAATAATGAATGTATGGAGGCTAAGAATAAATACATCGAGGCACTCAATGTGTTCAATATAGACAAAAACGATACAAACAGATTAGAGTTTTTACAAAAGAAGAAATCATATAAAATGACAGTAAGAAAAGTAAAACTATCATTTCATAAACAAAGAATGCAAAAATAGAACAGCTTAGGAAAAGAAAGCCAAAAGATTTTTGGAAATATTTTAAAATTAAGTCAAACCCCAGTTAACGATAGTATATCCTTGGATGATTTTAAAGATTATTTTGCTAACCTAACTAGTAAGCAGTGGTATTTTTTATTGTTACCATGTGGAGGCTGAATCATTTAGCAGTAATAATGATTTTGATGTACCAAATGATGTTTACCCTGAACTTGATAAGCCTATTTCTATTACAGAGGTACATGATGCAATTAAATCATTAAAAAGAAACAAGGCCTCAGGTAGTGATTTTTTATTAAATGAGTATTTTATTGCATGTAGGCTCATACCGCAATAATAATAAAGCTACAATAGTTAAATTATACATGGTAAACAATATTATACATGCAAACTGACCATTTATATCCGTCTTTTGGATAATTTATTCCAATGTCACTATGCCCATACATAATTCCACGTGTATACAAATGGAAACGAGGCCAAACGGTTATTCGTATTATTTACACGCTCATGATAATATAATAGTGATTATAAGTTTGCACTTTACTTGTCCATTATGAATACCATGGTTCTTTTCTTTGAGTATAATATTGCAAGTTCATTCTCGATCTGCCATCCTATTTTTCGCAGGTCGTTATTAATATCAAATGATTTAAAAATGTCGTTGCTCTTGAGACCCACACACCTTTTTTTTTCCATTTGTTCTTTTTTACTTTATTCATTTTTCTACATAGAACCATTAGTAGTATTCATTATTACATATATTTTTTGTTACCTGCTAGATCACATGAACTGAATACTTCTATTATATATGTGAAAAAGATGATGTACTTTGTACAAGTCTTAATAAAATATCTGTTCTGTTCTGTTCATCATCATCTGAATCATCAACATCATCAGCATCTACAGTCCTCCTAGAAGAAAAGGACCCGATGGACAAAAAGGACATTATTATACATTGCATTTATGGAATTTTCCATTGACACTCAGTAACTCTTGCACTGTTTAACATGTATTTTTATTCTATTTATAGCTTATGGACCTTGTTTGGTCTTTTTCTTTTTTGTATTCAGGTATCTCTGACGAAGGTCTACTGATGACCAAACTAGTCGGACATTAAAATTTGATAAAAACTTACCTGTTGTTGGAGTTTGAGCCGTACAATTGTTATTGATGTCGGGTAATAAAAATTGTATAAAAAGCCAGCTGATTTGGGTTGAATGAATGTGTGCAACAAGCTTACTAACTTAGGTTACACGCGCGCGCGTGTGTGTTTGTGTGTTGAAGCGACACAGGAATCTTCTATTTCGCAAAATGTTATTTTGAAATTAAAAAAACAAAATGGACTTCGGTCTTTTATATTTCAACTTTTAGAATTAATGGAACTATTTCAAAAAGGGGACACTAATAAACAAATAATACAAGAGTGAATGAAACGACAGTTTTATTAATCAATACTTCTAAATGAATATTTTCCAAAATTTTGGTTATGAATTAATAGAATAATGTACAATCAATTGAACAGTCATAGCATTTATAATTTAACAATATAACGACCTAAATGGCTAATTAGCCTAAGTACATAAGGTCAAAAATAGTAGTAAAACATATAAAGTTTGCTGAAGTATACATGTATGTAATATTTTCCCAACTCAGGTTATGAAAAATGTATATCGAGATACAGTAATTATACAAATATAATACAGAATTAAAATCAAATTCAACTTTGCTAATAACTGTTATTTGAACAAAATCCCGTTAATTATGAAATTATGAAATACAAAAACTTCAATATACAAATGACACAGTTATGATCAAATAACAATATAAATCAACATTTCGTTGACGTTACAGAATATGTCTGAATAACCGCGTAACGTATTTGAGCAGTCTGAATAACTTTCTCATTTATACGTAAAATATGAAGACAACCATAACGATTTTTTGTTTTGGTTTTCCTAGCCGTTTGATTTGAAAAGAATGAAAGTATGAAAATGCATTAAATTAATTGTTGCTACAAAGGATCGATCCTTGATTAGATAATTATTGTTCAAATTAATATGGTAGTCAGGCTTGGTACAAAATACAAGTCAGTCCTCACTTTTAGTACATCTTTAATCACATGACTCACATCCAAACAATTATCTGAAAACCTTTCGTATTCTTCATACTACCACCTAGTCAGCAGATTTACTTAGATTAAACTTAACACCTTACCGGAGAACGCAATCATTTATATGTAAGAATCTGATGTACCAACACAGACAAAATTGTTTGATCATTACAATGACAACATCATACACTCCTGACAGTGGAGTCACCACCTCGCAAATTAATGTAGAAATGATTAATCAAAACCTCACATAAGTATACTAGACAAAACTTATAAGTACTCCGACTAAATTATTGTGTATATATCTAGTGTCATAATTCAAAGATTATGTTTTTTCGGTTTACAGGAGTTGTCCGCGAAAATTGATTTCGCATGATTGATTATGCATCAAAATCCTTTAAGACGACGACAAATTTAGCCAATACTAATTTCCTTTATTGAATGGGCATATGTTCCCCATAATGACGGCATAAATGCTTGTAAATTTTTCTTGCAACAAGATGGACACCACAACAAATTGTCGAGTGATGAAATTGCTCTTTATTGAAGCTTATACTTGAAAATAATTATTTTGAATTTGACAATGAATTTTACCTACAGAAGATGGGTACAGCAATGGGAAGCTCGATGGCGCCTACCTATGCGTCATTATTCATGGGAAAACTTGAACAGGATTTCATCAAGACATGTAAAATAAAACCCTCTGTATGGTTAAGATTTCTTGACGACATCTTTATTATATGGGATCATTCACTTGAAGAGTTAGAAACATTTATCGACAACTTAAATAATTTTCATCCGAATATTAATTTTACATGCACAATATCTGACCAGTCTGTCTCTTTTTTGGATGTAACGGTAATAAAAGAGAAACTCTTCAAATTGAAACACATTTTTCTGAAAGAAACAAATTACCACCAATATCTCGACTATACATCGTGTCATCCTAAGAAATGTAAAGACGGAATTCCATATAGCCAAGCAAAGCGATACAGGAGGATTATTTCTGACGATTCGAAATTCAACGCTTCTCTCCAGCAACTACGGATTTTTGTCCTTGACAGAAACTATCCCAAATCAGTGCTAGACAAAGCTTTTAGTAATGTGTCCCGTATGTCTCAAGTAGATGCATTAACCTCTGCGACTGGTGATAAGGAAAGTGTTATTCTTTTCATTGCTATGTATAATACAACCTTACCAAATATAGGCGGTATTCTACATAGATACTGGGACCTTCTGAAGTTATCGAAAAGGGAAAATCTGAAATTTGTTCACAACCATTTAAACCTATTGTTGCGTACCAGCGTCCCAAAAGTTTACGTGACTATTTAGCGAATTCAAACTTTACGCATAATGAATATAAAACTTTTCTCTCTAAAAGTTGTAACAGACCTAAAGTGTTCTCACTGTTACCGTATAAATACTGGCTCGTTTTTTTTTCTAGCCATGTTACAGGAGAAAAGTTTGATTTGCGTTGTAATACAGACTGTCAAACTAAGAATGTCATTTATCTTATTATATGTTCAAAATGCAATATGCAATATGTTGGTCAGACCAAGCAAAATGTCTCAAAACGTATGAACAGTCATAAGTTTGATATTCGTAATTTTATGGACCCTGCATTTTCCTCTACCGTTGCTTTACATTTTAATTTAGAAAATCATAATTTAAATGATTTCTCATTTATGCCTATTGATATTATCGATAGCAACATTGATCGCCTGTGCAAAGAAACCTTTTGGATACATAAACTTAGAACTCATGTTCCTGAAGGTTTAAATTCTAAACTACTTTATACAGTAGATTAATATGTGTCACCTATGTCTACTTGTATGGTAGGTACTGTTTTTCGTTTTTTCCTAATCATGTTTTTTATTGTAATAAGTTATAGGAAATGTTTGTATTTTATATCCGAAACAGTACCTATCTCATTTTGATGTTATAAATAGTACGCATAACGTCTGCACTTTCCCGCTTTTTTGACGTTACGTTATTCATGGTGACGTCGTTTCTGTTGTTTATGTTTGAAAGTTATTGTTATCCTGATGAAGGCGTTAGCCGAAACGTTGAAGTAATAACAATAATAATTTTTCCTACGTGTTGTCGTTGATTTTTTCCACACTCCAGCAAAACAGTTAGAAAGAATATCACATACAGTTATATATCACAGAAGTAATAAAATATTAAGAAACCACATCTTCACAAAAATATTGTGTAATCTGTTATTGTTTAATATGTCAGTGTACTCATTTGTGACTTAGGCTGAAACGAGTCACGGGAGGGTAAAATAATCGCCAGTACCCGGATACAAAATTATTACCCGTTACCAGATGTCAGCCTTTTCTATTATGCTAACTCCTGTACTTTTTTCTTTATAACATATATACACGTCTATAGCCAAATGATATCTTGCAACATAATTCTACAATCTGTCGAAGAATTATCTTCACATGCTTCAAGATGGACGTATTTTGGGTGTACAAAGACCGTATCGTATTGAAATGTGTTATAACAGGTGATAAAGTGTTTTTATATATGCAATGACTACATCTGTACGGGTATCCGGGTACCCGCGGGTAATAATATAACGGGTACCCGTGTAAAAATGGACTCGTCTCAGCCCTATTTGTGACATTAACACATGTAGGTTTCACAAGATAACCTATACAAATTTTCAGTTTATTTTCAATTGTGTCCGCATGATTGGCCTGGTCACAAAACGTTAGCTATTTAAGTGATTTTTTTATCTATTAAAGTGAGTTTTTTTATACTACATACACATATAAGAAAAATCTGACTAAGTTTCGGTTAGAATAAATGTTTGTAAATTCCCCCTCATCAAACAAGCTGACCGGTGAAATACCATGCAAGATAAAAACAACATTCGCACTTTTAAGAATGTTGATTTTCTGTCTAGAAGAGTGTTCCATTCCCGTATGTATTTTAGATATAACAAAGAGTCTTCAGAACAAGCAAGTTGTAAACACTGTCTCCAACTATAGGAATGCACGTTTGATACAAGAGTAAAATTTCTATATGAATATCAGGAACGAGTAGTACAATTTGATATGAATTGACATTTCATCTCTGGTTTCTTTTATCATATGACCTATACTGACAGTAAAACGCGATTATAACAAATAACAATCAAACAAATGAAGGAACGGACTGTGCACGAATTACTTCTGTAATCTAACACCAAGAAAATAGTTTCAAATAACAAATGAAAATAACGATTTAACGTGTGTATTTCTCACACATTTTCAACATCATATGAATAATGAATCAAACACATTTAATCCAGCTGTTCACACTCTACACACTATGCATACATACAGAATACACGCGCGTGACGCGGAGTGATGTTATTCGGTCTAAAGGTTATATTAACAGGTTAAATATAGAAAATATATAATGAGTAAACGACACCGGAAACAGCTGTTTGAGCACAATGTCATATGATAAATTTAAATATGGTTTCGTCTCGTCTCTATGTTGTTGCTTATGCCACCCATTATTACTGAAATCTCGTATTGTTATCAGTATTGTTCGCAAATCCAGGTTTATGTTTTTTATGCAGGCAAAAATTAAGATAGGAAGATGTAAATGAAACAATTTCTTTTTGACCATACTACTCTATAGTAACGCAGTGGTATCTCAAACCAATTAAGAAATTTTAGATTACAGGTCAACAGGATATTGAGGCCAGATTTATATCTATTGTTATTATCATACGAGTAACATAAACCTGTGATTTACGGTATTTTTTTAGGTCCAACATATCCACCTATGTATATGAGACTTTTAATATGATCCGATACGGCAGGATTGATTTGCATTATTACATCTAACTATTTGAAATTCGCACAACAAACCTTGTTTGGCAAGAAAAGAAAGGTGACTGGTCTTTCTAACTGGTTTGAAACCATACATATCGTGTACTGATATGTCTATACTTTACGGAAGATTGGAAGTGACATTGTCGATATTTTTTTTATTAACTTGTGGCCACAACTTGTTTTCCGTAGTTTATGTGGCCATAACGTAATAACTTGTTCTCTCAAGATAATTGTTTCCTCAAGAAAACGTGTTGCCACAACTTAACTAACTTGTTGAAAATATTCTCTAATCAAAAGATCTCGTTCAATATTTCCTATATTAATCTTTATCAATTAAGTATTTCTTATCAAGAACATTTCAGAGGTTAACAATTATGTGAAATTGCAGTGTTCTGAATTATAAAAGGCATAACATAAGCAAACGATAATCAGATAAATAGATGCATTGAAAGATTATAAAATAAATCATTCATTGTAATAACTAGACCCAGTGCAATGTACATTTGTACACCGAAATACGGTTTCATATAATACGAGCTACTATTACTAAGGGGGAAAGGAATTAAATGATAATATAAGTAATAAATAAACTATAAAATGTCAGTTTTCTGACCATGGTTACTTTAAAATAAAAAAGATAATTGTTTTAATTATAATGATAATAATAATAACGTAAACAAGAGATCAGTAGTGGTCCTAGATCGTTCACCTGAATAACATCAGCTTAAAACTGTTTTATAGATCATTTAAGAAGTGACCTTGCAATTTCCAACGTCAGCGACCCTAATCTCTAACATTCGGTTTGATAGCAGAAAATAATACTTTTTTTGCATAAAAAATTATAAAAGAAACCTACCCCACCCACTTGGAACCTCATTATTGTTTGCACAATAATGATAAAGGGCTATGCGGAAATCTTTTGTGCAAAATTAAATAAAAATCAGGTTTCAGATGAGATTTTTTGATAATGTTTAATTGTTTCGTTCGGTTGTCATGGTAACCAGGGTTCTACACGAATCAAGTTCATTTAGTAAAGGTTTTTGATCGGTTTTCGCCAAGTGTTTTTTACGACGGACGAACACGACGACGGACGGACGATCACGACGACGGACCGGACGGACGAACACGACGACGGACGTAGATAGGCCACAACAGCTCACCTTTGACACCTTCCGAGAAGGTAAAGTAAACAGATTTCAAACATAACAATAAGTAAGTAAGTAATTTATTTATTATAGTGACATGTGCATACAAATATACAATGTACAAATATACAATACAGATGGTAATAATAATGGCACCCGGCCCAATGGGCCTATATGTCAACTAAACAGACAGTGTCAAATTTTTTAACAGAACTACCGGTATATATACAAATATAATATCACGTTGTATAATAGGTAAACGATATCACAGAGTTGAACAACATCACTCAAATAACTATGATTAGCAACTATCAGTGCAATATAGTCCGAGATTTAAATGTTCAACATGCAAATGGACAGGTTAAACATATAGAAAATAAATAGATAAATCACTGTTTTGCATATAAGTAAATGTAGATCATCAGTATTTGTGAATATAAAGTTAACCAATGAAATACACAAAGGAACAATTTCACGTCATATTACTCTAAACATATTACAAAGTTGTGCAATATTAAAGAATAGCTATTTAATTTCGCGTACACATTTGTGTGTATACACATACATACATACATACACATACAATAATGGAAAGGACTACAATGAAACAGGTGGAACAGGGCTTGCGTCTTTGCAGTTTTTGGCTTATCTTGGTTATCTCACGTTCAGACATGGTGAAAGTGACCATATTCTGAAAAACAAAACATGACGGTTTACCCCGAACATATATTCCAGAAATAGATCTAAATAAAAACAAACCTGGATAAACATAAACATTTTGCATCGAGTAGACATTATTAATATTTACACTTTATCAAAAGTAGTATATTAGTATAAAGTTGAAATATATATAAATATGCTGTTTTATATAGCAAAATAGGACACAGAACAAGTGGTGTATACTTTTGTTGATTGAGTTATATGTTTATGAAATTATAAATAACATTTTTACTATTAATGGTGTATTTGAATGAACAGCTATATCAAATACCCTTACATTGACATAACTTAAAACGCTTTTTAAGACTAAACACCTTGTATTTTCAAACCTTTTCTCCTGCTTCCGTGTACTAAAAAAGATTATATCACATTCTGAATTTGAGAAAATAAAACCAATACCCATGTATTGTAACTTAATATTGATCTATTTTGATATCATGGGTTCGTCGAAATTGATCAATGAGTGTACCTACAGATAAAGAAATAATGTGGAAATTGTGTGGAATAGCTCCCGATATAGTATTTAATAACAGCAATTTGCGTTTCTCGTAATAATGATGGGGTATCTCATTAACATTATCTCGTTAAAACGACATTCACACGATTTACGCATCAGAGCAATCGAGAGTGATTAAGATAATTTGTGATAACTTGTTACGTAATCGATGCTTTTTAAAAGCCTATAAATTCGTGTTTAAATACGCACCCTGTAAAGCCAGATATCGAATAGACTGATAAGCCCCACCGCTTCATGTGTATTTAGGATATCTGACGTTAGCGTCGTTGTTATTTTTTCACGCTTTTGCAAACAAACTTTTGGATGGCAGCCTATAAAAGAAAACAAGACACGATTTCATATCTATAAATCTCAGAAATCATTGCAAAAATTCGTCTAATTGTTTGATTTAAACTTTCTACCGACATGAAATTAAATCATTTTCTCATTGTCTCAATAGTGGCACGTTATCGCTATATCCTGCTTAAGACCAAACCAGCAAACTCTTAACCACCTGTCAACAGCAACCAGTAATGCATATTATACATTAATATATTTCAATTTCATGAGAAATTTGAGTCATGTATTTTGGGTATGTAACAGCATTCGGAGAATTTCGATTTCATTGATGGCTAGATACTTTCATGTTACTTTTTACGATTACCGGTGTTCAAAACAGTTCCTCACACTCCTTTCTTTTAACATATTACAGGTTCCGATGACCGTTTCTCTAAACATGTATGAAGAACTTAATCTTTTATACAATTTTCACATATGTAAAATAATACTATTTGAGATATTTTGATCCACAAAAAGTGGCTGGTTTGTGAAATGCAATGAAACAGTTCAACTTTCTTCTATGTTTATTACTTACGTAATCTTTTATCGGCATATCGACATGTCTGTCTTTGGCCATTGCGCAAATAAGAAATTAGCAGTACAAAATATGAGTTACGACTTTGGAAGAATACGTTCATACGAAATTACTGTTCAATAACATAGAACATTATATAGTCATCAACACACATACCTGTCACAACGGAATCCTTAGTATTACATGTATCGAGTATGCTGAATCCAAATCTGAATTCGAATTCATCGAAGTCTTCAGTTTTCATCAGATCCTCCAGGACAGTAACGTATATCGCAGGAATCATGACAGTTAAAATAGTGCTGTTTGATTTTTGAATGCCAACTACATTCACATGCTTTGGCTCAATGCACAATATACCTGCTATCTTGTTTCGGATTTCATCAAGCTTATCTTGTGTCTTAATAGTTTCACGACAATGAAATTTCACGAACTTGAAGCCGGGCGCTGTAAGAAGAAATAATTATACAACATATCAAAAGCTGCAAATCATGTTACCACACATATTGAAAACGACAAGTCTTGATGTTACACATATTATCATTCAAGTTAAAGATTGTAACATCACACATATTGTGAGTTATGAATTGTACCATTACACATACTATAAATGAATGTTATTAATCAATTGACAGTCCTGAGAGACTAATAATTCAGGAACTCTTCACATAATTATATATATATGTGGTGAACAGCGTTAGAAACATAGCCTTTTTTCAAAGTGGACTATGTTCTTTTCAGTATGGAAGACATACACCTATATTTTATGTTTTATGTTGATATATCAAATACGCCGCCACTGGAACCATCGAGAGTGATTTAAATAAGTTGTGAGAACTTTATTCGTAATCGATGTAAAATAAATAAAATTTACAATTAAACTCATATATTAAATGCAGTTCATCAAAACACGAACGGATTATTGTTTTGCAGAACAATTAGCAGATCAGATATCAGTTTAGATTTGTGAGACTTTTTTCATCATGAGTTTCTATGGATAGATGCATATTACTGGCAGAGGTCTTAGTTGACAAGAAATCAGTAGATGGGTTATACAAATTTACAAAACTACTGTAAACTGTACAAATCAAGCATCCGATAGCAGTTTTCCATGTAAGAATTTCCGTCCATACTTAAAACAACACTAGGACAATATATTTAAAAAATTACAATGCTTAAAGCAGGTTGTTAGGAATGTCATAGGTTTCCTTCGTATTTGATTGTGTTCGATTGTATGATTACATTTCTAAATGTACGGCATGTGTTTGCTAGTAATAATTTCAATGTTGTCATGTTTATGTTCATATTTCAGCACGATTCATTTGTGAGGTCTTGCTACACAATTGTATACATTTATGCTTCCTTCGTAAAGAAGAATATGATACTGGATATCAATCAATTTTATCCTGTTTTTTTGTTGTTGTTTTTTTTTTTTTAATTTCTGCTGAAATTATTAAAATCAGTTTAAATGCATTGCCCATTGAGAACTGAACTTTTTCTTCACTGCAATATTGAAGACGGAAGTAGCTAGTTCCGGGAGCTGAAAAGCACGATTGAAACATTAAGAAGGGGGCCAAGATGACCATGTGCCGCTCACCTAAGATTGCTGTGTTAGGCATGATTACCAAATTTTTTTGCAATGTTTTTTCATACATTTGACTACGTGACCTAGAATATGACCCTACCTAAATTTGCACTCATATGGTATTTCATGCAGACAACATTCTTATCAAGTTTTATGAAGACTGTGACAAAAATGCAGCTCTTACAGTGTTCACTAGTTTTATTTTTATGATTTGACCTGGTGACCTAGTTTTAGGCCCCATGTGATTCAGTTTTGAACTCATTTGAGATATCATGTAGACAAACATCCTGACCAAATTTATGAAGATTGTCTAAAACTGTGGCCCGAAGAGAGTCCACAAGATTTTTCTAAGATATGACCTGGTGACCTAGTTTTTGACCCCACGTGACCCAATTTTCAAAATAATCCGAGATATTATATAGGCAAACATCCTATCCATATTTTATGAAGATCTGGCTAAAACCGTGGCCTCTATAGTGTTCACAAGGTTTTTTCTCAGATTTGACCTGGTGATCTAGTTTTTACCCCACATGACCCAATTTCTAACTTATCCGAGATATGATGTAGAAAAACATCTTTACCAAATGTTATGTCAATTGGGCTATAACTGTGGCCCCTATAGTGTTTACAAGGTTTTTCTAAGATTTCACCTGTCGACTTAGATTTTGACGCGACATGACTCAATTTCGAGCTCTTCCGAGATATCACGCAAAAAAAACAACATACTGACCAAATTTTATGACTTTATGGCTAAAACTGTAGCCTATTGTGTGTTCAAAAGTTTTTTCTATGATTTGATCTAGTGACCTAGTATTTTTTCCTTCATGACCCAATTTCTAACTCATCTGAGATATATAGACATACATCCTGACCAAATATTATGAATTTTGGGCTAAAACTGTGGCTTCTAGAGTTTTCACAAGTTTTTCTTTCTAAGATTTGAACTGGTGATCTAGTTTTGGGCCTCACGTGACCCAATTCAAACGCATCCGAGATATGATGCAGAGACATCCTGACCAAATTGTATGACAATTGGGCCTTAAACTGTGGCCTTTAGAATGTTCAGAAGGTTTTTCTGAAATTTTCTAAGATTTGACCTGGTGACCTAGATTTGACCCTACATGACCTAATTTCGAACCCATATAAGATACCATGTAGATAAATACCCTGACTAATTTTCTTGAAGATTGGCGCAAGACTGTGGACTCTGGAGTGTTCGCCAGCAATTGTTGACGACGGACGACGCACGAAAGGCGGTCATAAAAGCTCATCCTGAGCACAAGTGCTCAGGTAAGTTAAACACATTTTTTATAACTTATAAGAGAGAAAACAAAACAATAACAACATTGAGACTTTATTTTATTTCAAACGTAAATGAACCACATTACAATACGATATTACACGAAAATGCGATATTCAAAAAAAAAAAAAAAAAAAGGAAAACAGTGTCCAGTGTCTTCCCTTCCTTTATATACGATATGATTCGACCCATTCAACTTCGCACACCTGTGGTATTTGGCAGGTTGCAGAGGGTTTATCATGATGTGACAAGGAATTATACATGTGGAATTGTGGTGCAAACTAAAAAAGAAATATAGCCTTCTTCAGTTATCAATCAGTCTGAATGTCAGCTTTATTAAAACTTACCTGGGGGGTCGTTATATTCAGGTTCGCAGTATTCAATCACTTGATCTCTTGTCCGAAGGCAATATTCTATCACTATTTTAATAAGATTCGGATTTCCGAGCTTGAATAAGACGGCCTGGAGGTATATCACGTTGTACTCGGACAAATACTGTATCTCCATCATGAGCCGGAATATGTCAAATGGTTTTTCAGTGCATTCCATTTTTCTCTTTGGAATTATGCCTAAAGAAAAGTAGAAAAAAAACGCTGGTTGTCGCAAAATACGCCCGTCCTACTATTTTACCAGTTCAAAGGCTATTACTCTTGAGTGTCTTGGACCTTCTGGAAAGTTATCGAACTAAATCAAAATATTGTGACAGATTTTCAAAGATCGCGTTACGTTTGTCAAGTAAGCATGGATGCAATGTTTCATTAGTTCAAGGGACATTACTCTAGAGTAGCTGAGACATTCTGGCTGGTTATCCAACTTGGTCGAAATATTGTGCCAATACACATTGTGATAAAATTTTGATTAAGATTGGTTCCTTTTTTTTTTTTTTTTGAAGTTGGAGAGCAGACATTGTTTCCTATGCCAACTTTCTTCAATTCAATAGTCTGGGACATTATGGCTGGTTATCCAACTTGGCGCCCGTCCGGCGCACGTGTATCCAATATACGTCCCGCAATTCGGCAGGCATATAAAAGTGAAAAAAAAATGATCATTATTTTTATTGCTTACAGAAAATTAGCTGAGATTTCTATCATTTGTTTTTAATAGCATATGTCCACCTTCACTTTACATTAGATGGACAAGGGTATTCAAACAATTGATGAACGATATAAATTTTGCGCGCTATAAACACTGGAAATTTAGACATGTTTTGAACAAGTCAAATAATTGTATTTACAATATGTTACAAACAATAAAGATTTAAAAATTCAGTATGTTAATAAACATTGTTCAAAACATATGTTGAGCTTTGAGTATGTAAAAATAATTAACTAATCTTCTCAGCCCTATTTCTGTATCATATATAGAATTATTTAGCCAAACTGGTAAATAATTTTAACAATTCAAAAAAAAAAATCCAATTTAGGGGTTTTAGTCCTTTCTGTTTTTCAAAACCAAGCTGGACATAGCTGCAAAATTAAGTGACCATTAATTGGCCGTAGAATAAGATAGGAATGGCTTTTAGTTATTGGTGGCAGTTAATCACTTTTTTATGGTGATTAGTATGATGGACGCATTTGCATGGGACTCCAAGCTATCGATACCAAAAACTTCGATCCATTTCCTGCAACCTATCTGTTTCTACTTTGGCCCTTACCGTAACCATATATTCTGAAATGTCTGTGTAAAATTATATGTACCTGTGAACATATTCTTCAATTTCTTTGTATCCTCAGGCGTCATCTCATTATCAAGATCTTGCAAGAACGAATTCAGTTTCCATTTACATATACCTTCAGGACCAGCGCTTTTCCTTTGGTGATAACCGTTTTCTGTAGTTTCAGAGTCAGCCATTCTATCATCAGCAACATTGCCTCTTCTTGGAGAAAGGAAAAAAAGGAACTAGCTGATATTCTGATATTTATGTCTCCCCTATATTTTAAAACGGAAGATTAATGTTTTTGTCGGAGTTGTCTGTCTGTCCGTTTGTCTGTCACACTTTTCTTCCAGAGCATAACTCAGAAACTATCAAAGCTATTAACTTGAAACATCACAGGTAGATAGATCTAATGAAGGAGAAGTGCAGTACAAAAGAACCGTAACTCTGCACATCAAACGTTTGAGTTACTGCCCTTTGTTTAATTTCATACTTTATTGTTGTTTTTTTTCCAGGCATAACTTTAAAAGTATCATAGCTATTAATTTGAACCTTCACAGGTGTAAAGATGTTTTTGAGGAGAAGTGTCAGAACCGTAACTCTGCGAATCATATTTTGGAGTTATTGCCCTTAGTTAAATTTCAGGCTTATTTTTGTCTGGAACGTAACTCAAATATTATTAAAGCTATTATTTTGAATCTTCACACGAGGATAAACCTCATAATGTAAAAATGTCACGCATAAGAAGTAAAACATAACGCTGCGCATCATATTTTAGAGTGATTGCCCTTTTTTAAATTTCATACTTATTTTTGTCAAGGGCTTTTTTCGCGCTCTATAAGACATATAACATTGAATCATAATAGATTGATAGATCAAATGGAGCATAAGTGCAGTGCACAAGAACCGTTACTATGCACATAATATTTTGGAGTTCCTGCCCTTTGTTCAATTAACAAATAACCTTGAAACTACATAGGTGAATAGACCTCACAAAGGAGAATTGCAGTGTACAAGAACCTTAATTCTGCAAATCATATTTTGGAGTTATTGCCCGTTGTTTAATTTCATATTCAATTAAGTTTTGTCCGGAGCATAACTGATGCACTATGAAACATATAACCTTGAAGCTTTATAGGTGGGTAGACGTTATGGACAAGAATTGCAATACACTAGAGCATAATCCATTTCCAATGTTTCTTGTTGAAGTTATTCCGCTTTTATACAATTTCGTGTCCTTAAGATAACTCCCGTTCGACTCATGCTATTGAAATTAAATATGAATGGAAAGAAATTAATGAGAGAAAGTGTCATGCACAAGGTTCCTAACTCTGCCCTCTGTATGTTTTGGAGTTATTCCCCCTTTTCACAATTTCTTGACAGCAAGATAACTCTTGTTCTATTAATGCTATTTAAACAAGATTTCATTTATGGAAAAAAGTTGATGAGAGGAAGTGTCACACACAAGGTCAATAACTCTGTGCGGAACTTTATCAATATAGTTTAACTTTTTGCATATATCACTGTGTCCCTTAGTGTATATGTGTGTGAGGGGAAGGGGATGGGGAAGAAACCAGTTTTCTTTCTACGAAAACAAATCTCTAGTTGATATTTGAAATCGAACTGCATCTATCTCTGAAAGTCGCAATGGGACGCGGCAGACAAAAATGAATGTGCATGGGGTAAGTCCATAATTACACATACGAATATTTGATATCATTTATGATCCCTTTTAGTGTAACTATTTTGAAATAGTGTACTTATTCTGTGCTAAAAATTTGTATTGGTCGACTGGTTATAAATGCATGATAGAGAGTCGTACACACTTTCTTTTTCAGCTGGGTATTTACAAGCGCCGCTTCATTTTGTGAATCAGAATTATGATAAAAAATTTACTGATTGATTGATTGATTTTACCGTCGCTTCGACAGTATTTCAGTCATATAGCGGCGTCGAACTAATTACAGGTGGAGGACCACCGACCAACCGCAAGCCAGCTGGAAAGCTTCCTCACATGAAAATCCGAATAACCCTGCCGGGACTCGAACACACGCAGTGAGGAGTTTAGTTAGTGTTTAAGTTAGCGAATTTACCTTCTCTGCCACGGGGGCCCCCAAATATGCTATTGATTTTTTTAAATTCAATACAGGTTACATTTCGTGTCATAGAGATAAATCGGTTATGATATCTTATACTCGTGCATCATTGTGATATAGACTAGACTATTTGAGTTTACCGTCGCTTCGACAGTATTTCAGTCATATAGCGACGTCCAGCTAATTACAGGTGGAGGAAGACCCCGAATGGGGCATCCAGGTAGAACCACCGACCTACCGCAAGCCACGCGGTGTGGGCCTGAGTGAGTGTTTAAATCAGCGACTTTACCTTCTCGGCCACAGGGCCCCACTATGAAAAAGACCGAAACGTGTAAAAGGGTTCCTTTATTTACTTCCGTTCCGTTATCTATTGTCGTTTGTTTAAACAAAAGTCCAAATGTTGTCAGATCATGAAATATTGAACACAAAAGATAGGTATAGAATTAAAAGTTTCTCGTCCATATATATACCCATATTGTACAGAACAATGTTAAATTCCATTAATATTAAGATCTGTATCACATCGTCGTTTACATGTACACGAAAACAGCGGCAATAAGAAGACTAGTTACTCATTAAATCAAAACGACTTTAATTAAATCCGTTACTTTGCCAATTATCAATTCTATTTATTCAATGTAAAATAGGAATCTAAAAAATAATTATCTAATTACCATGGTAATTAAGATGACATAAATATAACTACTTGAAAGAAACATGTATGACTTACCGTATGTATTTGTAGCTTAGTATACTAATCACCAAGACAATAGCAACAGCTAGAACACTCTTGACAAGATCACCCACTGTAAGTAAACACATTGCAATTTTCATCTGAATATTAGAAATACTCTACATGGCAAGCGCTGTTTAAGTTTACACGAATTTTATTGCCTAGTGAAATTTCATTATTTTTACATATAAAAATACTGCAGTTCTTCCAAATTACAATTCAGAAAGTAATAGCTCACTGAACTTTGGATCTGAGGTTTATACGATTTTTTCTGATTTTCTTTTTAGATATGTACCCTATGAAGAAGATAGGCAGATGGTGTCGCAAATAAGTAATATCCGGTCGTATGACGCGTTAGTAAAGAATTGTCAAGAAGTTTTAGGGAAGATTATTTATGTAAATATTACAACACGCTTACTTTCGAATGCTTTATGAAAAATGACATGTGCATGCATGTATGTATACTTTTCCATGTTGCTCAATTGCATTTCTGTTAGACGGTTTCAAATGACAAGTGTGTAGTGCTAAATGTTATGTGCTTACTGGCTATTAAATGGCAGTATGTTAAGACCCAGGTGCTAACTACCAAATAATACATTACAAATGAGAAGAGCAAGCATATATGTATGTATATGCAAATAGCACTGTAGCATTTCTTTTGAGTAGTTCATAGTGCTACACGCTTCGTGCCTTCTACCAAATAAGAAGTGCAAGAATATACGTTTATAAAATTTGTATGTTCATTGCAATTGACTGCAGTTCTTTAAATGGCTCTTACGCAACGCAAAGATTTAAAACCATAATTTATTTACAAGTATACAAAACTTGTTGAAAAGCACAAAGCGTTTAGCATTAAACACAACTCAAAAGAAATGCAGCAAGACTTTTTGCAAATACATACATGAATGTAAATAGGTAATACAGCTTACATTTGATTTGTATCGTGAATTCTGGGTCGAACCAAAACACACCAAGAAGATGGTTCAACCTATAAAAAATAACAGCATTAATGTTATTATTGATTTCTTTATAAAAACGATTAGTTTCAGCTATGACATGGAACATGGAGGTGCCGTGGTCCAGTGGTATGGTACATCACTACGGACTTAGATGGTGCCTGGGTGGTTGGACCAGTACTTCTTCATCCGAATGTATTAGAAGTTTTTTCCCTCTTATCGAAAGGGGTTCAGTCCCACGACATCATGTACACGTATACTACCACTGGTCCACGGTGTTTGTTAAATGGATAACTAGACTAGGAAAGAAAAGGCAGGGACGGAGAAAAAAGAAAGAAATGGTGAAGTGCGGAAATGCATAAATGGACAACAATTTCTCATTACATATAATACATGTATTTTTAGAAATTTGCTCTAAGCAAAACACATTAAAAAGGATGAAGGAATGGATACCAACGTAAAATTAGTGATAAACTTTAAAATACAGAAATAATTAATAGTTTTTATCAAAAGTACTGATGATTATGATAATGGTGGTGGTGGTACTTACATTTTGTCTTAAAGAAGGTATCAGCTGTTTGTCTTTTAATCACTAGTTATAATAGTCACTGGAACCGATAATTCATCCAGCACACATTTCTTTTACAAACTACACTGCGCAAAAGCAGTATTCTGTTTTATTTTATTTTTATCTCCTCTTATGCGTGGTAGAAATTTGTTTGGTTAAGCATTTAGGATTGGCAATATGTTCAATACAATAAATGTAAACCTATTCATATTTTATAAATGATTATTGACCAGTCCAATGTAAAAATCGATAAGTAATCAATTTGTATTTACTGTACCTGCATGATTAGAAATAATTTGAAATTCAACAAAGAAGTATACTGATATTTGAATAGTTGCATACAACATTTAAACTTATATAATGCATTTCATTGAGCTGTAAAGGACGTCGTTTCATTTTGAATACAGGTTGAGGAAGCACACGTTACTCTTTCAAACTTGATTCAATCTTATACTAGTTTACCTGGTTATGCTATTTTGTATTTTTCAGCTGAAGTAGGAAGAGTTGTGTGTGTGTGGGGGGGGGGGGGTGTAAAGAATTTTTTTAAAAAAAAGTGATCCCCATTAAATAACAACCACGCTCGTTTTTTTTAAAGAATAGTGACTACATATCTTAATATTTCGTAATATTATGACCCCTCTATGTATAGTCATATGTCGATTCACGAAGAAGAAAATAACACCACCACCCCTAAAAAAATGAAGAAATGAATCACTGCAAGTATACAGTACGCATCTCATTAAATCATTTCATTTCACCATAAAGCTAACTGGATTAATTTGCCAAGGACCCCTCGTAACTATAGGTCGCACAATCATGGCTGTAGAATTGTTATAGGACTGAATCGCCCAGTGGTACGAGATACTAACTCGTGGGAACAAGATACTGACTCGGGGAACAAGATAGCTAATTCGTGGGAACGACATAGCTAACTCGTGGGAACGACATAGAGAACCAGTGGGAATGAAATAAAAGACATATTGCCACCCAAGTACGACCGTACGACAATGGTAATTGACTTTATATTTGGTGTGACCGAGTTGGCATTGTGTTTTACATATCTGAAATTATTTTTATAGGTTCTAATCCAACCGAGAAAATTTGTGTGAATGTGTGTGATTTTTTTGTCTTACAAAGTTCCTAGATTATTTTGTAACAAAAATAAGATAAAAGAATTATATCAATCACTAAATCATGTAGCAATTATACCACGGCGCTTCGAAAACTGACAATAAATGATATGTCTTATTTTATTAATTTGTTTTGGTATCATTTATCTTGTCTTAAAGAACTTTCGGTATAAATTATATATACTCGTCACGTATATATTAATTAATTGTATTATCGTTCCTGATTATGATTTTCAGCCGATTCCCAGCACTACTTTTGAACAGCATATTTCCTTGCTCTTTCCACATAAGCATGATTTCCATGCTTTAGTCTTGGCTTATTAGTAATCAGCATTCCCTAAGTCTTAACCAACCATCGTCGGAAATGCTTTTCGACGATGGTAGTATTTTCACTTCCATGCAAAATACTAAATGACCATTTCAGGGCGGAGAACTTTAAACAATATGTGACCTTTGAGTTGACAACACGTTCTCACATTTTTAAATTGCAATTCTATTATTATTATTATTATTATTTTAAATTTTTTTTTAAAAAATTAAAAATGTACAGCCTCCTATTTCTAAATACTAAAGTATTCATTATGTTTTCTTTCAATTTACTTTCATGTTGTAGTTATAAAAGCGATCAATAATGGACACCGATATTCAGGTTGGGCCATGCACATTTCACAATAACGAAAATCAATTAACTGATCTGTAAAACTTCATCATGCAGTCAAAAAAGGCATTTACACACGAGTATTGGGATTTGTATTTTTGAATAGTGCTGTCAAAGGAAACTGTAATCAATGATTTGCACACACACACACGCGCGCGGTTTGTTCTCGCTTTGCCCACTAGCTTATTCATCGCAGCCAGTTACCTGTACGCAGTGAAGCGTATCGGTGACACCATAAAATGTATCCAGGTAGGTAGTTAACAGCAGACTGCATGTTTTATATGGTATACATTTAGTACACACGGTATTTATGGCGATATTTCGTGAAAACAATTATGGTGAGTCAATGCGACATTTGCGCGCTTTAATCTCATGCGTCGTGTCGCGTTGTCGTGTGCCGTTTCACAATATCGTGTGGCGTTTACAATTGTCGTGCTCAATTTCAAATTGTCATGCATCGCCTTCATATTACGGCACCCGACATTCAAAATGACACTAACTGGATTCCGTACTTTATAGATGAAACTAAACGTTTTAACGTTTAATAACATATTACAATGTTAATATCATAGACCAGCCTCGATGTAAATTTTATATATTTATTTTAATAACATCAAATCACTTATTTAATGACACTTTTATTACATAACTATTTAGCCAATCAAATTGCAGGAAAAACAGTGCCAGTAAATAATATTACTTTTGGCCCCGGTCCGACAGTGATATTTTTTATTGGCCCGCTTATTGAGATCGTCAGTGTATTATTGAAAAGGCTTCTTTAAATGTTATAGGGCTCATAAATAATAGTTACGTAATAAATTTAATTATCTTAGTTGTGAGTTTGTTATATCTTCACGGTATATTGACATTGATGGCATAAATAAACGAGAGCGGGAAAGCTTAATATGTAGTCTTTGACGTCTCGACACCAAATCTGCCCACAAAAGTAACGGATTTGTCAGAAAAGTTGACGATGGCGGCCGGTATCCAGAAGAAATGGCGGAAACCGTCACCATTTTAGCCACAGAAATATTGTGAGATTAAATTTCCATGGTAAATCACATTCATCTCTTTATTGACATGACCTACTTTTAAATTCATTTAGAAACTTAATGATTGACATAATTTTACAGCAAAATGTAAGTTTTGAAGCCATATAATAAATATTGTACTGTTAGCCGGCTGAATTCATAGGATTAGGCTCTTGTTGAAATTCAAAACAAAATGGACTTCAGTCTTTTATCTAATAACGTTTAGAAACAATGTAACTCGTAAGGAAAGAGACAATAATAAGCATATCATACAAGAGTAAATTAAACGACAGGTTTATTAATCAAAACTTCTAAATAATTTTTTTTTTAAATTTTGGTTATAAATAAATAGAATAATATACAATCAATTTGTTAGAGCTTATAAAATAACCATATAACGACCTTAATGGTTAACAAGCCTAAGTACACAAAGAATCTACAAATAAAGTCATATCTTAAAATCAGTAAAATATATAATTTGCTGAAGTATTTAAATCTGAAGTAATTCCCAAATGCATATCGAGATACTGCAATTATACAAAAATGATACATAATTGAAAATAAATTTAACTTAGTGAATAAGTTATTTACTAGATATTATTTATGTATCATAACAGATGCTTGAGCAAAATTTCATCAATAATGAAATTATTTCAATATACAAAAGATACAGTTATGATCAAATTATAATCAAGTAACTATATCAATAAACATTTCGTTAATGTTATAGAAGACATCCGAATAACATGATCTGTGAGTAACGTGTCCAAGCGGGCGGAAGATCTTTCTGAGTTATTTGTAAAATATGAAGGCAACATCATGAATATTCGTTTTTGATTTCTAGGTGTTTGATAAAAAAGCGTTTAAAGCTTTAAAATGCATTGCTACAAATGATCGTTCCTTGGTGAGAGAATTATTTTTCAAATTAATATGGCAGTCAGACTTGGTAAACTGAATAAATATGACTTTCAAACTAGATACAGTTCTAAAGAAATAAAAATCAGTCCTTATTTCTAGTATATCTCAAAGTTCCAACTAAGAACAATAATCAAAACCTTATCAAACAAACGTCACATCACATCAGATAGCAATGCTTTCTGTTTTTGGTTGAAACTCAAAAGAAAAGTTTCATTGCTTCGTATTCTTCTTACTACCACCTAGTCAGCAGATTAACTAAGATAAAACTGACACCTTGCCGGAGAACGCAATGATTTATATGTAAGAATCGGATGTAACAACACCGACCACATTGTAGGTCATAACCATGACAAAACATCATATACTCCTGAAAGTGGAGTCACCACCTCGCAAATTAATGTAGAAGAGATTAACCAAAACCTCACATAAATATTATAGTTGAGAAATGTATCTTAAGGGAAATAATTAGGCGTGAACATTCATTGGATTCCGCTATCTGGTCGACTCTTAAGATTTTCAACAGTTTTGAAAAATAGAATCTGTTATATTTTGACTAAATCGATTTATTTTGTTATGAAAATGTTGACTGGATACTGAAAAAAAGTCGTGTGTTGACCCCAGAAATCTAATGTTACTAAGATTCACCAATGAAAAAAAAAACTTTTTTGACTTACCAACCCTAATTTTTCAGCAACTTTTGGCCTTATGTCATAGGGTGGAAAATAGTTATTAAACGATTCTTTTTACTTTCAGACACATTTATTAAATTAAATAATAAAACCATACAATACACTACATAAAATTCGTTATTTTCATTTATTTACTTCCCTAGTTATAATTCGTAGCTGGTTAGGCACTGTGTAGTTTTCGTTTATCGATATAACCGTTATGTACAGTGGATTTACTAACCTTTAACCCTTTTAACATCTGATTGGCACAAATCAATAACCAATCACATTTATTAGATGAGATCCGCCATTTTTGAAAACACATAAACAACGCCATCTTCATCTACGTTTTTCAAATAACCATATTTTGACTATGACTAAAACTATTTCTTTGTAAGATACATGTGCAACTATTTTAACACAAATAAAACAGGACCAACGTATAAAGTTCAAAAACTAAATCTTTTCAATATATAAATAAGAAATCAATCTGATTAGGTAATAAACCGCTGCTACAAGACTTGACTTGACTTGACTATTTGAGTTTACCGTCGCTTCGACAGTATTTCAGTCATATGGCGATGTCCAGCTAATTACAGGTGGAGAAAGACCCCGAATGCACGGAGGCATCTGGATAGAACCACCGACCTACCGCTTCTAAAAGAACAAGATTCCCTTCATTCTAAGAAGAAAAAAGTTACCATACGTTGATTTGTGCATGTTACACGTACAAAACATATCACGCACAGAATATAACAATCGTTGGAAACCCACGATGAACTCATTCTTGTATATGATATCATATGCAGCGAACCGGAACAGTCAGTCATGGGTATCCGACGATGGAATATCACATATATTATGAATATCACATACTATTAAATATCACATAAGTTACAAAATAATAGGAAATCATGAACTGATTTAATTTCTTTTCATAAAACAGGCTTCTGACGTTTAATCCGAGAAATTTCATGCAAATAAAAACAGCTTCAAACAAGTAAGATTAATAATAACTAAACAAATTTTACTGGATTACCTCAGAAACAGTTAGGTCTCGGTTAGAATAAAGCTATGAAATACATTTTCCAATTATCAAACAAACTAACCTGAGAAATACCATGCAAATTAAAAACAACATTCACTCTTTCATTCCATCTTTTTTTAACTTGCGTAGAAGAGTGTTCCATTCCCGTATGTAAAGACAGTATTTTGAATAAAACCAAGAGCCTTCGGAACAATAGAGTTGTTATACTTTCTCCAATTATAGGACTGCACGTTTAGAGTAAAATTGTCATATTATTATTATCATTAAAATGTATTTATATATGATTCGTTCTAGCCGTTTAATGCCATTTTCTAAATTACGACACCAAATACTGCTGAAATCTATGATAAAAACCATATACATGTATATAAATCTGATGGTTTGAGATAATACAGTACTATATTCAAAGACAATTTAGTGTCAACTAGCCGTTTGCCTCTATTATCAAGTTCTTTACTTAGTTCTTGTACATAATTTATGGAATAAGGATACTACATAACATCTTTGCATAGTATTGATTTACATATTTCACCAATGCTGATGCAAATGTCTTCGTAATAGCACAAACGTACACTATCGTCAGCCATCATAACTTCTAACCATCGGTTTGAAAATAGAATAATTCTGATTTTATTTTCTTATAGATTGTATAAGGCCCCTATCCCAACCACCTGAAACCTCATCATCTATCAAATCTGCCATGTGGCAATGGAGATAAAACTAATGGAAAATAAATTAAAAGAGATGATAAAGAGTTTGGTAACATGCAGTTTATAACGACGTATCTTTTCATTTCTTTCGTCCAGACATGGCAACTTTTTTCTCTTATATCCAAGAAATTGTCCGTATTCTGAAAAATCAAGTATGCTAATGACAGTTATATTTGAAGTAAATTTAAATGAATACAAACTTGAATAAAAATAAAACATTTTAAAATTGAATATAGAAGACATTATTGATATTAACACTTTTTAAAAGTAGTGCATATAGAATGTTTATCAATAATTTGTGTTATACTGTAAAATATTACAAGAACTACTTCAAATTACACAAGGTATATAATTTTCATGAGCGAGACTCAGTTACTATAAAAGTAACTAACATTTGTACCACTAAAGACGTATTTGAATGAACAGTTTTATCAAAACCATACTCGATATCGGAACTGAAAATTCATTTTTAGAGCAAATACATTGATTTTCATACTTATCTGATATGTTTTTACTCAACATTTATCTATTTTGTTATCATACATTCGTCGAAATCGACCAATAACCAACAGATAACGAAATAATGTGGAAATGGTTTGGAACAGCTCCCCGACATAGCATTTCGTTGCAACAACTTGCGTGTCTCGTATATTACGACTTTCATATTGCGTTATCTCGTTAAAACAATTTCACAAATCATATAGAACTATTTACGCATCTCGTTGTAACAATTCATGTTAATATTATCTCGTTATAACGACTTGCGCATCTCATTTTTTTACGAATTACGTATCTCATTATAACGACTTATATATCTCATAATAAAGACAGAATCTCCTTAAAACGAGATACTGGTTACATCATGCGTTCAAATTGATGAAAAAATGTATCTCTCAATATCAAGAGAATAGGCATGAAATAATCTATTGTTAAGTAACCCTTATGATATGTGTAAGCGGCCCTGTAACACAGTAAGTAGAGTACTTGCCCTGAATGTGAGTGTCCCCTGGTTCGAGTCCCGTTCTAACTGAACATTTTTCTCTACGGTTTACATTTGGCGTCCTTGGGTTCGACGAGAACATAGCAATTTGTTCTGTATCCTGTGATTTCAGGAACGAATTCCAAATTGGCGGGGAGTATTAATTGCCTACAAATAATCCTCATCGGTAAGATATTTATAAAAGTGGTTCGGTAGCTTTGTGGGTAGAGTACTCACCAGCCATTTAAAAGAGGTTCCCCGAGATCTTGTCCCGGTCTGGCTGCACAATTTTCTCACATGGTTACAAAACCTATATTATGATAAGCCACTTCATGGTTCAATACGCACCCGATCAAGCCAATTTTTAAGTCGACGGATTATATCCCTCTGGCTCATGTGTATTGATGGTATTGGTTGTCATTTTTCATACTTTTGTAAACTTACTTCTTTTGAGTGACATCCTATAAAAGAAATTAAGACAAGATTATTATTTATCATATATCTATAAATCTTGGAAACTTTACGATATCTCGTTTGACTGCTTGGTTTAAACGTCTACCGACATTAACCCTTTCCCTCATAGAGGACACCGTAAAAAGACCTATGCGAAGAGCATACAACCAGATCAGCCTGCGAGTAACTCGCAGGCTGATCAGGTTTTATGCTTTTCGCTGCTCCTCAGTGGTCTGCAAATGAGGACTTTATAATTAAATTTGTTAAGGTTTAACTGTAGTTTTCTGCAGGTCAGGCTTTATGTGGTACCTTTTGAGTGCGTCAAAATGAGTCAATAAGAGGGAAAGGGTTGATGTCGTCATTTTGGGACTCTCTCAAAAGTAGTATGTCATTACACCTTAATTCTATATCCTATTACGGAGTAAACCAAAGCCGACTCCTTAACCACATGTCAACAGCGACCAATAATTCCTTTATTATAAGAAATTTATTTTAATTTCATAAGAAATAAGAGACCTGTATTTTGGGTATGTAGCAGCATCTGCTGGTGCACATGTGCATATAGTAGCTGTTAACTCATTATTATTATGTTTATTATTACCATTATTATCATTTATCTATATAGTTCCTTTTTCTTTTTCCGCTTTTGTACTTTCACAAGGAATAAATTTTGATATACATTACCTGAGGTGCTATTTGTAATTACATATATCTATGATATAAATGAACGTCGTCAAATGTCCCCCCCCCCCCCCCCCCCCCCCCCTCAATCATGTACATGTACTTTTCTGTTTTGTATTATCTCCAAAACCGAAACCATTGTTTATTAATTATGTTATTTCTTCACACTTCACCATGTTGTATACTATACATTGTTCTGTAATATTATCTTTACGTACAATGTAAATGACCTTTGTCCATTTAATTAAGAATGATAAAAGTCAAACTATAAATTTCATTGATAGGCTTGAATATAAAAGATACGTTCTTTAATTTACTAGCATGCATTTGTTGCTTAAAGTTGTATTTACTACTTATATTTGTGAGTTTAACATATTATGAATGTTAATAAGGTTATATAAAGTGGTGAAATGCCACTTTAAATCCGTCACTTTCAATCAGCGTTGGTTCGATAATTATTCAAACATAGTGTTCCGCATTCGAAACTTCTCGCCCGTTTCTGTGTATTCGAGCAACGACGGATATGGCGGAGTAGCTACGACTGAGTCTCCCGTTTGACTTAACTTTCCAAATGTTATCTTGGTTGTAAAGATGCTGTTCTACACAGTGTCTACATGTTACTTTGCACAATAAACAGTAAAGTTAACTAGTTCCATTGCATTATAGGAACATTTTGTGGAGGAAAAAAGTGTATATTAAAATTATACTATATTGCATCAGTGAAATTTTGCAAAATAAAAATAAGTTTTTATAACTTCCGAAATTTAAGCTCAAAACTGGTACGATATTTTCGTTTGGCACTTGGTGAATTTCGATGTCAAAGTTTGCTTGATATCAAAACCGAGGTTTGCTTTCGGTGAATTTCAATTTCAAAGCTGGCTCGATATTCGCATTTAAAGCCGGAACACTATTTCCAATGTTAAGGCAAGCTTCATACACTCATTGTACTTAAGCATTTAACAGGTTGACTGAGGAGTCCTGAGAACCGTTTCTCTATACTGTGTGTAAAGAACTTACTATTTTATGTAAATTTCACAGATGTAAAATAATACTTATTGAGATGTTTTGTTCCACAAAATGTGATAAAGTTGTGTTATGCAATGAAACAGTACAACATTCTTTATGTCTTATTACATTTTTTATTAAGCATATCGACATGTCTTTCTTTGGCCATTGTGCGAAGTATATGATCATACGATGTAAAGTGAAATTGAACAGAACATTATAGTCATCAACAACATATACCTGTCACAGAAGGATGCACATAGTTACGAGATCTAGTCCAAATTTACTGAATTTTTCGAAGTCCCTATTTTTCATCAGATCCTACAGGACAGTAACGTATATCGCAGGCATCATGACAGTCAGAAAAGAACTGTTTGATTTTTGAAGGCCAACTACATTTACATGCTTTGGCTAAATGCACAATACACCTGCTATCTTGTTTCGAATTTCATCGAGCTGATAGTGTGTCTTAATAGTTTCACGACAATAAAATGTCACAAACTTGAAACCGGGCGCTGTAAGAAGAAATGATTATACATAATGTCATAAGTTTGAAATCGTGTTATCACACATATTGAAAATGGCAAGTTGTGAAATTACAAAAAAAAACTATGAAAAAATATAAACAGTGTTATCACAAAATGACCATTTGTGATATAACATAAAATATAATTAAATCACATATATAGGTAATCACATACACTTTATATTGAAAGTTATGAATTGCATCATTACACATACTCGAACCATTGGTTTAAACAATTTTCACTTAACTTTTAGAAGAAGAGTTGATACTTTTAAACAACCATGATTTAATAGGAAAATATCTACAGTGTCGTTCAATTTGAACATCAGCTTTAGTTACATTCACATTCAAACACTTACCTGGATTGTTATATTCGGGTTCGCAGTATTCAATCGCTTGGTCTCTTGTGCGACGGCAATATTCTATCACCATCTTAATAAGATTCGGATTTCCGAGCTTGAATAAGAGGGCCTGGAGGTATAACACGTTATATTCTGACAAATACTGCATTTCCATCATGAGCCGGAAAAAGTCAAATGGTTTTTCAACGGACTCCATTTTCCTTTTCCCAATTATGCCTTAAAGAAAGTAGAAAAAGAAAGCCACAATTGGTGGACAATGGTTCACAAATTAGATAAATTTGGTTACAATGTGTAAAATTACTTCGCACGGTATTAACATTGACAATATAGACATAACATTTTTTATTTGGTATAAAATTGTACAATACACATTCATAGCTAATACATAATACCTTTTACAATAAGGGATGTCAAAATTTTGTAAAAGTAAAAGTAACTGGATGTCTATTAGAAAATGTAGCGTATGATAATGTAGAGATGGTTAGCATCATAGTTAAATATTAATTATGAAGGTAATATATAACATAAATACTATGCGTAGTTATTTGTCAAAAAGAATACGAAAGTAAAAATACAGCAGTGTTGCAGAATGCTAAATATAAATATTTCGATAGGTTGAGACATGTCGTTGCCGTGACGTGATATTTGTAGAAAATCTTGTATTTTAAGCAGTGTTTGTATTCATTTCCTATGTACATTTATTTGTGTGTGTGTGTGTTTTACATGTTTGTACACATGGGTAAAACAGTGTTTATAAACGTGCAATATTTCATCGTTGATTAGAAAGAACTGTTAGAAATATTTTATACTATACAAATATACGTATGTATTAAATCCCATTTTATATAAATCAAAGCGCTCAAAGCACTAAGAGATTGATTGCCGGTGGGATTAATATGAAATAGCATTAAGCAACACTGACACCGTTTAAAGTGGAATCGAGTGGGGCCATAGTTGTAGATATATCTGCGAATACAATTACAGATGGCGACTAGCGTCATGAAAGCGTCACTTCAAAAATATAAAAAAGTCAGCCATTTTATCATCAGTATCATTGGCTCTATTTTTATCATAAGGCAGCCTCTCTTCTGCAATATCTGATGTGGCTGACGTTCTATGATATGGTAACAAGAACTATCTTTTAAAACGATATGCGGCGTTTATAGGAATTTAAGTTATGAAGAATGTAAAACGGTTATATGAAACACAAATTATTATCTTTTAAACTTTTCATTACTGTAAGTCAAAATAAGCATTGATGAAAAAAATTGGTAAA
>CM037787.1:61049047-61071408 GCA_021229015.1 Solen grandis | reverse complement strand
TCAAACTTTTGCTATCATAAAAGAATATTGAAATTTTCTATATAAAATATATAAGGAAACTAGCAGACCCTCTCGTGGTCTCATTTTTAAGGGATCAACTTTATTTTAACAATTATGGTCAACAGCCATAAGGTGAACTTAAAATTTTGTGCTGAATGAAATTACATTCTGACCATTAGCTTCATAGAAGAAGTTTGAAATTTTCTATATTGAGTATATAAGGAAATTAGCTGACCCCTAGGAGCCTCATTTTTAGACCCCTAGGGATCTCATTTTTTAAGGGATCAATTTTATTTTAGCAATTATGGTAGAGCACTATGAAGTGACCATTTGTGCCAAAGGAAATTAAATTCTGCTCATTGGTTTCAGGAGAAGATTTTTGAAGTAAAATCTGTTGCTTGCCATGGCAACCAGAGTTTCGCATGGATCAAGTTTATTTTAGCAACTTTTGTGGAGGGTCATTCATGCCAAGTTTCATCAAGTTCAACTCTGCAGTTTCAGAAGTGATGTTGCTTAAAGCAAACTGTTGACGACAGACCACGCACGACAAACAATGGCTGCAGGGTGATCCTAATATCCCACCTTGCTCATGTTGAGCTCTGGAGAGCTAATAAGGGCATAAAGGACATGTATTGCTTAATCATTCCTGTTGTCATGCTATTTTAACTTAACAAGAATAAAATTATCCAATTACAAAATCATCTTAAATGTTATACAATATGTACACCATACAGGTCACACAAATGTTTCAAGCACATGAAAAGTACAGAAATGTTCTCTTCATAATTAATTACCCTAAAAGCTGTTTAATCTGTCAACTAAAAGATTTTCCTGCATGCAAGATACAATATCAAAAATGTATCACAAGTCAGAACCTCATGTGGGAAATCACAAGTCAGAACCTCAAGTGGGAAATCACAAGTCAGAACTTCATGTGGGAAATCACAAGTCAGAACCTCAAGTGGGAAATCACAAGTCAGAACTTCAAGTGGGAAATCACAAGTCAGAACTTCAAGTGGGAAAATCACAAGTCAGAACCTGAAGTGGGAAATCAAAAGTCAGAACTTCAAGTGGGAAATCACAAGTCAGAACCTCAAATGGGAAATTACAAGTCAGAACCTCAAGTGGGAAATCACAAGTAAGAACCTCAAGTGGGAAATCCAAGTCAGAACTTCAAGTGGGAAATCACAAGTCAGAACCTCATGTGGGAAATCACAAGTCAGAACTTCAAGTGGGAAATCACAAGTCAGAACCTCAAGTGGGAAATCACAAGTCAGAACCTCAAGTGGGAAATCCAAGTCAGAACTTCAAGTGGGAAATCACAAGTCAGAACCTCATGTGGGAAATCACAAGTCAGAACTTCAAGTGGGAAATCACAAGTCAGAACCTCATGTGGGAAATCACAAGTCAGAACTTCAAGTGGGAAATCACAAGTCAGAACCTCAAGTGGGAAAACACAAGTCAGAACTTCATGTGGGAAATCACAAGTCAGAACCTCAAGTGGGAAATCACAAGTCAGAACTTCAAGTGGGAAATCACAAGTCAGAACTTCAAGTGGAAAATCACAAGTCAGAACCTCAAGTGGGAAATTACAAGTCAGAACCTGAAGTGGGAAATCAAAAGTCAGAACTTCAAGTGGGAAATCACAAGTCAGAACCTCAAGTGGGAAATTACAAGTCAGAACCTCAAGTGGGAAATCACAAGTAAGAACCTCAAGTGGGAATTACAAGTCAGAACTTCAAGTGGGAAATCACAAGTCAGAACCTCAAGTGGGAAATCACAAGTCAGAACTTCAAGTGGGAAATCACAAGTCAGAACCTCAAGTGGGAAATCACAAGTCAGAACTTCAAGTGGGAAATCACAAGTCAGAACTTCAAGTGGGAAATCACAAGTCAGAACCTCAAGTGGGAAATCACAAGTCAGAACTTCAAGTGGGAAATCATAAAACAGAACTTCAAGTGGGAAATCACAAGTCAGAACTTCAAGTGGGAAATCACAATTATAAGAAAATGTTTGTTGGGTTTAACACACTACCAAGAGTAATTCAATAACTTGGGGACTATGTAAAGAAAAAACAGTGCTGCTATTTCAAAATATATGTACTTGTCTGATACATGCTCCATTAACTGATTCTACCTCAATGTGGATAAAACCTTACAAAGAAGCACACAAATGCCATCCATGATTGCCCATCTTCCATCCTCTATTCATTTTTATTACACTTCTACTTATCAATGGCAGTGGAACCATGCGGGATATTCAAGCCATTGAAATTCAAGGTAAATTTTTGCTACCTCCTGGTAGCAGAGATGGATTGATATCAAGCTCCTATCTCAGTCTGCACTCCCGCAGGAAAAGCATATCTTGTACAAAGTGTATATACCATGATTAAATCTCAACACACAAAAATGGGCTAACTACACTGCAAAACACATTAGCTTGAAGAGACCACGCATGTTTTTCTTCTATAGTTAGTAAAGTGCTACTGGTTGTATTAGCATGTCATTTCTATTAAAGACGTTTCAGCGGGTTACCACTGATTTTAATTTTGGCAATTTTTTTTTTTTTAATTTTCATTTATATTCAATAAAGGAAACCCGAAATTTTAAGATTCATGTATTAAAAACATGATTAAATGTATATTTGCCAAATGCAGTTTTAGTGAAACTAGAAATGTGTCCAGAGATACACAGATGCCCCCACCCGTTGCATTTTCCACAATAAAGGTCAACACCCAGGAGCACAAATCATGTCCTAAGTAATATATCCATGAAGTTTAAAGTCTGTAGCACAAATACCTTCAGAGTTACCTGTGTCACAATTTTGGAATGGACGGCCAGACAAAGGCATATCTATCTATATGCCTCACTTTTCTTTTTAGTGTGGGTGTGTGTGGGGGGAGGGGGGCAATAAAAATACTCAGGAGCACAAGTCCATGTCCGGAAAAGTATATTTTCCAAGTTTCAAGTCTGTAGTACAAATACTTTTAAAGTTACATGCATCACAAGCATAAAATTCCATATTTTTCAAAAACAAGGGCCCATAACACTGTCAACTTTACCGAAGGTTCAATAAAAATACTGTATAGCGGGTTATTTCTGCGGTGCAAAAATTTCGCATAAACAAGAGGGTTTTGTATTGGCGATGCTAAATATTGGCGGAAATTACACTGAGCGCCAAATTTTAACCTCCAGGTAAAAGATGGTCAAAGGTACATATCTCTGTCTGTCTGAGTCGTATACGGTACGCTACCTGTATGATAATTGACGATTATCGGATTATATAAATAATGTGAAATCCCGTGTGAAGGGAATCGTCGATACTCACGACATTCCGGAGTCCCTTATAATAAATTGGGACCAGACAGGAGTCAATCTTGTACCATGTGGCAACTGGACCATGGAAGAGAAAGGTAAAACTGTTTACTATCTATCGTATTTATTGTGACCATTGTTTTTACGCCATTCACGGTACGCTGTCTTTAAAGGTGTAATAAACTGTTTTATAAAACTGCGAAACCTATTACGACACTAAACAAATACTAGTACTGGTATAGACACTTACTTACCTTATGTAAGCCTTTATAAATTAGCGGCTGAGATGTTTCCCGTTAAAATCGTCTAGATGTTGCCCAAATACGCCGTTAATTTAATATAATTATCATACATCGTTTAATAACATTTATCTTACCTTATCTTTTATATATATGGTAATTTGAAAAAAAGATAAGTGTCATCCGAAGTTAGATTTCCCTAAAGACTGGGATATATGCCACACTCAGTCACACTGGAGCACAGATGAGACCATGATCCAATATGTTCAGAACGTGATAATACCCTACGTGGACTATGTCCGCGAAGAAGAGAATTTGCCCCTTCGCCAGAAGGCACTTTGTATTTTTGACGTGTTTGCAGCACACAGGTTCAAGGAAATGTTACATTTGTTGGACAGAAATGGTATTAAGGTGGTCTATGTTCCTGGGGCTTGCACTGATCGACTGCAGCCTCTTGACCTCATACTAAACAACATTTTCAAAACTTATCTTAAAGCCGAATTCCAGTCATTCTATGCTGCCGAAATTGAAAAGCAACTGAGTAGCGGTGTGGAGATCGAAAATGTAAACATTGATCTGCGTACATCATATATAAAAGCAATACATGCAAAGTGGCTAGTCACGTTTGCAAACAAGCTGAAAGAGAGGCCAGATGTGATTGCAGAGGCGTTCTCGAAGGCTGGTATTTGAACCAAGTGCTGGTATTCATACTAAGCATTAATCACCTGACTGTGTTGTCTGTCTGTATTTTCGTTTGCTACATAATTATATAACTTGTATCAATTACTTTGTGTTATTCAAAATACTTAATGTTGTTCATTTACATAACAAATCGTACCTAATTCACAACATAATTCTTGTTTTTTAAGGGAGTTAATACATACATATTTTAATGAACACAAAATTTAATAAGAGTAATGTCCCTTAGTAAACAATATGGCGGCGACTTACGGAGGTTTGTATTAGCGGTGTTTATATTTGGCGCATTTTCATTTTCCGCCAATAAAGCCAAAATAAAACCCCCGCAGATAATACCCGCTATACAGTACCCAGATGCACAGTTCATGTCCTGAATAATATATTCATGAAGTTTTAAGTCTGTATAAGTACAAATACTTTTAGTGTTACGTGAGTCTCAAGCATAAAATTCCATATTTTTCAAAAACAATGGCCCATAACTCTGGCAACTTCAACGTTGGTTCAATGAAAATACCCAGGTGTGTAAGTTCATGTGCTGAATAATATATCAATGAAGTATCAAGTCTGTAGTACAGATACTTTCAGAGTTATGTACGTCACAAGCATAAAATTCCATATTTTTCAAAAACAAAGACCCATAACTCTGTCAAATTCAACAGCGTTTCAATAAGAAAAAACCAGGTTGGCAAATTCATGTCCTGAATAATATATCCATGAAGTATCAAGTCTGTAGTATAAATACTTTCAGAGTTATTCTTGTCATAAAGTTTCAGGACAGACAGATGGATGCACGTATGTACAGACAAAGGCAAGTCTATATCCTCCCCCTTCCCCCATTTTTGGTGGGGGCACAAAAAACAAACATGATGCATCCTTTTACATTTTCAGAAAGCATTTACTTATAAATATCAGGGGATAGAAGGAAATCTGTCCGTTGAAATTGTTTTTGCATTCATTTTGGTCCTGACACAATGATGATTTTTGTCCTATTAATATTTTCCATGCATGTTTGACAGTATTTTCACCTGTAACTTATAAAACACATAATTAGTTACAAATATATTCTGAAAATATTATTTTAATATGTTATTATTATATTATAGTATTTTGAATGCAATGTTTTTAATGGGTTGATTATTTCAACAAATTTTTTTTAAACACATAATTATTTTAAATAAATCTCTAAAACGAGCATTGTGATTCCCTATTTTTAATTCAAATATCTTTTAATAATAGGTCAAAATACTTATGTGCAAAATTTTAGAAAAATTTATGTTTGGAAAAAAAAAAATGCTTAAACACCTTTAAGAGGCAAATAGAAACTCTGATCCAGAATGTCTTCCTCCATTTTTTGCTGTGATGCATGGTATAATGATAAGTTCCCACTCAACTGGAACTTTGCCAAACAATACAGTATAAACAGGCCAAGCTGCATTATTATGGCTGAATTTAAATATTTATTGTGTAACATTTGATTATAAATTTCCAAGAAACAGTAGATTTAAGAAGTGGAACCCTAATGCAAGAATTTTTCTCAGAACAAGCTATGCAACAATCATTCATTCATATACTGAATCGAACATAAAAATGCAAAATGCAAAATGCTATATAGGTTAGCAATAAAAATATCATGTAATAACTGTATTTTCATGTATAACCTGACCCAATAATTTTTAACCTCAGTTAAAAAAAACACTGATTATTAGGTATTGAAGTTCTTTTCAGGAAAAATGTGACTACAATCTTAAAATAATAAGCTTTTCTTTTTTTTTTTGTTTATCTCAAAGGGATTGAATGTGTCATTCAATAAAAATATGGAATACTGATGCCTGATCATTGAAGCATTGATACTTACAGAATTTCAACAAACTTTTTTAAATCAAAATGATCTTGACCTAATAAAACAAGACCTATTAGTATTATGGATGTTTTTTTCAGGCTTTTTTCATCAAAAGTAGGTCAAAGGTCAACATCAGCATCCACTTAAGCAACTGTCCAAATATTGAAGCAAACGAATGAAGCACATAGATATTATTACAGATTGACCAAAAAGTAAACCTGCCCTGATGCCACTTTTTAATCAATGGTAGGTCAAAGGTCAAAATCAAGATCACAAGGTCAACTACATGATGTAAAGCTCCATACACTCAAGCAACTGCCTAAATATGAAGCAATCCAATGAAGGACACAGAAAAGAAGTTAAAAGTTTAAAGGAAAAAATCCATCCAGAAATGAAGTGAAAGCTAAAAAAAACTAACAAAATAGAAAAAAAATCACACACACATAAACTATATTTAAAATATGTTAAAAAACAACCTTAAGAGCTGTTAAAAGAAGATATTCATGAATACATAAATACTCGCCATATTTGATGATTTACTATCTGAAGATAAAACTATCCTCAAGATTCATTCTTATGTAAATGTATCCATTTTCCGAAATTTAATTCTCAGTTTAATATCTTTTACACCATACTCAAGACTGAACAAATATTCCTTGCAGTATGCACCACTCCTGAAAAAAAAAATTTGAAAAAGTCATTATGATTACTTTAAAAGCCATGAAAATCAACCTTATAATTGATTGATTTTTACATTTGCAACAATAAACGGAGAGAAAGGCAAAGATGTAAGCAAAAATATGGAAATAATTTCTTATTTTTATATAACTTTCTCAGAGATCATTTTGGGTCAGACTTTAGATAGGATATTTTGCCCAATTGTTTAAATTTTGATGAAATTTTCAATTTTTGGTGAATATGCTGGAGTGGGCAGGGACAAGTGAATTTGGTAAGTATATTCAATACTATGACTTATACGGTACTGTCTTACATGACAGTATCCTTTTACTATAATATTGCTCTAGCCTTGGCATTTTTCCACAGAAAGAAGGCAGATTTACATTTATAGTCAACAAGATTAATATCTTATTTATGTCTTTCTCAATTGCATCCGAGATTATAAATATAAGAACACAAGCTGTGGTAAGCGGTATAACTCACCCTATCATTAACAATCAAAGCCTTCATATTCGGTGTTCAAGTGTCTAAGAGAGTCATTAAACGTGTATATACCTTAAGTGGAATACTTTCCTTTGCTAAACAGTACACAAATTTCATGCAAACTGATATTGAGGCATACTCTTTACTGTCAGCATTTGCGATAGACTTCTCAAAATTAGCCCATTCCTGTTTATTAGATAAAGCAGAATCATGATCTGAAGATTCTAAATGCCTGGTCAGTTTGCAGTCTTCAAATTTGAAGTTCCAATGGCCATAGTGTTGGTATACTTTAGTCTCTGCACAAGATACAGAACATTTAATCTTTTTCATCATCATATCAAAGCCTGTCTACAAAGTATGTTTAGATTAGCTAGCTTATCCAACCAGTGTAACTGTGAAGCACATGGTGAACTACTGACCTACTTTACACAAAAGAACATGTGCTTTTTGTTTGTGATACTTGACCTAGGTATGAATAGAAACTGCCAAATTATCAATAGGGGGAGGAGTTACATGCAAATTGCGGAACTGTCCATACTTTTGGAGTTGTGGGCTCTATAAAATTAAAATTCCGTATTTTTCCTAAACAAAGGCCCATAGTTCTGTCAATGTCAATGGTGATCCTATAAAAATTAACCCAGGTGCACAAGTTCATGTCCTGAATAATACATTTGTGAAGTTTCATACCTGCAGTACACATACTTCCAGAGTTTCATGCATCACAAGCATATTTTACAAAAAACAAAGGCCCATAATTCTGTCAACTTCAACAGTGGTTCAATGAAAATACCCAGGTGTGCAAGTTCATGTCCTGAATAACATATCCATTAAGTTTCAGGTCTGTAGTACAAATACTTTCCGAGTTATGCATGTCACAAAGTTTCGGGACAGATGGACGTACGGACAGACGGACAAAGGAAAGTCTATATGCCCCCCATTTTTGGTCGGGGCATAAAAACATAACAAACCCTATACATTTTCTGCAGCTTTGCAGAAAGCTGTAATTATCATATTAAGGTGTGTTTTTTTTTTCATTACCTGCTTGATGTGAAATCATTGTTCAGTGAAATAATGAACAAATAAAGATATTTTTCAAAGGAAACAAACCCCAAAATATATACATGAAATTTCCTGAAGACAAAATTCACCCTTTTGTACTTTACATATACAAATATTTAAATACAGAATAATTCTTTTTAATAAAGCATTTATTTTTAACAAATTGTTACTTGTTTTTAAGAATCAAAAGTCTAAACCTTCAATAAAAAGTTATCAAAAGAGTTTTATACTGAAAAATATGCCCAGTATGTATGATCTTAGTAGAAACAAGATGTGTTTTAAAACACAATTACCATATCTGAGCAGGTCAGATGTCAAAAAATTGATGTCAACTGAAAGCCATTCAAGAGTAAATAAGTATAATCAAACACGTAGCTTTACTCTATAAGTAATAGAGTAAATACTCAAGACAAAAATTCATTAAAAAAATCAGGAGCTAATTTTTAAAAAAAATATAGAGCCCGACAGATTCTGTTTGATAATCATACACTTTTGCTATATTTTAAGTTTTAAATCAATACCTCGAATAATTCCAGAGCTATGTTCTTGACAAAAATTGATATAAAATAAAGGGAGAAAATCAGACCCGGCAGAGTTATGGTTCTTGGTTACTGCATTGCTTCTACTTGTTATCATATTATATTTAAATTTCAAGTCCCCCAGTCTTTTGTTTTTGAGATTTGCTCCCAAAAAAAATATAAAAAATATAAGGAGATTATCAAAAACCAGACTTGTAGAGTTATGGCTGACTCAGTTGCTGCACTATTCCTGCTTTCCATTCAAATATATAAAGTTTCAAGCTAATTCCTTATATAGTTTTCAAGATATTGTAAATAAGTTATTCTCTGGACAGAAATTCATTGTTAAATAAAGGTAGATAATTTAAAAACTGGTCCATGCTGAGTTACGGTTCTTGGTTACTGCACTTTCAAATCAGACCATCTATTTATATTTTGAGTTTCAAGTCAATATCTTGAATAGTTAAGGAGTTATGCTCCCCGACAAAAAATTAAAAAAATTAAAAGGCGAGATAGTCCAAACCTGGGCCAGACAGAGCTGTGGTTCTTAGTCGATGCACTTTGAGTCACATTCTATTTATATATGAAGTTTCAAGTCAATACCTTGAATAGTTTTCAAGTAATAGCAATATTAAAGTTGCTGACAAACAAACCAACAAACAGACAGGGCAAAAACAATATGCCCACGATCACAGATCTCGTGGGCATGAGAGTCACTGTTACACATATCCACTTTACATGAATTTCCAATACACAAGTTCCTGTAGTTATGGTTGATTAACATTCCCTTTGATTTTTTTAATAAGCTATTCTTTTTAGTACTATTTAAAATACCCCTTAATTACTGCATTTTGATGGATCTAGGAATTCCAAAAATTACCAAAGACAGGCAGGTGTTTTTCTTCTCTTTTTTTGTAAAGCAACTATATTTTTTGCGTTTAAATAGATGAATATCAATTAAAATAGTTACATTTCATTTTGATTAACAATACTGAAATGTACCATAAATGAAACTTCCTCATTAAAGGAATACACTCGGCTGATAACAACTAGGTTTTGATTGAAAGATATTGATGTAAATAAACCAATTTAATTACTCATTTCATTGAATCAATCGTAATAAGAAAGATATTGTAATTAAAGACTCTATTACACCAATTTGCTACGAGACATGGGCCAGACATTGTTTACGTCTCGTGGTCTCGCGAGACTTTTTTTCAACAATCGTGACGTCACAGACACACTTCCGGTTGCGTACATACATTGAAATAATAGAAGGGAATTACGTGTGTTGTGGAGAAATTGTTGAAAAATGTTTATTATTTGAATATGATGAAAATATATTATTAAAAGATTAAACTATGATCATTTTATTGTTTTCTTACTCGTGATGAGAGAGTCTGGAGCCCTCGTCCTATGACCTTTGTATGCCAAATGGTAATAATCAACTTCTAAAACAGAATCATTCAGAACTAAGGGTGAAAGTCCGTATGTTCGTAATGCACGTAATGTCATCTAAATTTCCAACAACCAAGTCACTCGATTTGCAACATACATTTTCCATATTGATGGCATCATAACACAGTTATCACACAGACAAAAGTCCTCAGCACATAAATATTCCTCCTCCCGTACGTCATTGTCTTAAGCAGTTGCAGCTCTTCCTCATTGTATATTCGGTCCAAGGTCGGTAAGGAACTATACACTCCATTTTTAAGAAATATCTCAAAAACTTTATCAAACTTCCTGCTATAGAGATCGAACCATAACTAAAGTCAATACCCCTTGTCACGCAATCATTTATGCACATTCTCACAAACTCGCTATTTTAATTGCGCAAAATCATTACAATTTTTAAACATTTTTTAATCAAACATATAAATAATAAAAGGGGCGGAATCATGTAAGTAAAATCTAATTGCAATGACGGTGAAATACTATAGAGCGAATCAAAGGGACACCGTGTTGTAATATGATTAACACACCTAATTGCTCGCAATTTAGCAAAATAATGTAAATTTGCTACTTTCTGTATATCACAATAACATGAGCTCATTGCGATACGATACTTATATATATTTATTTAAACAGACTTTTTCCGTAAAATATCATAATATAGATTATTATAATATAAAACGTGGATTCAACACTTTTCTTTCATATTTATATAATGCATTTAGTATGTTTGTGGTGATGATTATACTCTACATGTCCGTTTCAGTAAAACGTGCACATCAATTGTCTGTTTAACATGGTGACTCGGTCGCACGCTTCGTTTTATGCCGTGTTTTATGCCCTGAGGTGCGATTTTATATGACGCTTATTCTTTACAAAGGCTTCCAGTGATTTCTTATCCAATCATTTTACACCACACAACTTTTCAATAACCGCAGTTGCAAGCATTTCACGTAAAAATGACAAAGATGTATTATAGAAATAAAAAATATCGCGGAGCAAATTGGTTTAAATAGACGTTTTTTAACTTACAATTTCTTTCTTATTACGATTGATTCAATGAAATGAGAAATTTAATTGGTTTATTTACATCAATATCTTTCAATTGAAACCTAGTTGTAATCAGCCGAGCGTATTCCTTTAATGCTTTTATCACAACCCCTATTAATCGCACTCATCGATCGGGATATGGTTCAATGGGTATTTGTGACGTCACAGAAAGGTAAACATGAACAAAGATGGCGGCGGCCATAGCCGATCGAAATCACAAACTTTAAACAGCTGTATCTTCACAAATATAGCGTGTATAAAAATGAAAGTCATGTCAAAGTGATCTACACTAAAAGTTTGTTGATGGTTAAATTTTCATTTCAGCCGAGCGTATTCCTTTAACAAGACCTGTCACAGTCACTTTGACAAATGCCCCAAAAGGAACCGTCGACATTAAAACCTGGGTCATGTGTATGACAGGACCATCTTTCTTTTTTTGCTAATTGGCCATGGCATTTTAAGCTACAGACTTGCTGATAAAAAGTTTTCATTACAAATCTGCCAGATTTTGTCGAAAAAACTAACGCTTGACACTTTTTGGACGGCTCACGCACATGGTAATTGAACCGAAAACGTACGCAAAACCCTACGATATGCCCGTCTGAACAGCCCAAAAAAAAGGAATCTATCCTCGATTTTTTCAAATCAGAAAAGTAAGCTAAATTCAAACAGACCAAAACAACAAACTAAAACCTATTTACATCCAGGTTAATTCATCTTTTTGGAAACATTATGAATTGTAAAAAAGACGGTTTTCCGCGTCTATGTAAATGACATGGAATTGGGATATTGCTAATGTTCGGATACGGAATTTCTTAGTTGTTTTATGTTTACGTTCGACGTTGTTTGAATTATTACTAATGTTTTTAAAGAAAAAAAGTAAGGTACAACGCTTTGAAAATAAATAACGTGTTCTTTCCAATAATTTCATTATATTGTTAAAATTATCCAATTTCTATTGCAGAATCTCTACCAAGGGAGCGGTTGATTTTTCGGCAAAATCCTCTATGTTAAGAAGGATGGTCGTGAACAAGAAAACGAGAATCATGTAATTCATCAAAATAAAAAAGATAATAGCATAACTTTTTAAAGACAAAAAATATTTTCAAGGGTATTCTATTAAAGTTTAACTTTTTCTGAAACAATCATAATTTAAGAAGCCTTCTGCAAATGAAACTTTAATTATTACAAAAATAACTTTTGTAACATCAATAGATCATACATATGTGAAAAAAATAAAAGTTTATGAAAAGTATATTTTGTACCCTAATTTTTTGTCTGTACCCCAATTTTTTCAAAACCAGTGGGTACATGTACCCCAATTATTGAAAGGGAGTGGGGATGCTGCAAGTTATTTCAAAATCCACCAATGCATGATGGAGTTACAGCCCAAACACAACAAATGATCCCTTTTCTTTACTTTTTACCCAAGACTGTGACCTGACCTTTGAATTCAGACTTAGATCTTGCACACGACACATGTTTTCTCTAGGAGAATATTTGTGCCAAATTATTTCAAAATCCATGACCTTGAAATACGAATCCAGGTGTTAATTGCAACACATGTCCCCAAAGTGGTGAACATTTCTACCAGGTTACTTCAGACATTGTGATTACTACATGCCTCTTTTAGGGGGATATAAATCATATTCTAAATCATAGTGAGTTAAGGCAAAAATATCAAGAGTTTGTTAGTCTTTTCTGACATTGGGCCCTAATTTGCCGAGCCCGTTAGTTCCTCTGCCTTAAATGTCACTGATAAGTGTAACATTTAATCACAAAACTGAAAGATCTCAGTGCATAATAATATACATGCAAGCATATTGATTTGGTAGGAATTACATTGTATTTAACTATCAATCTGAACAAACCTTCTCTCCTTGTTACACCTAGCTCTGTTCAAATATAAACTTGATGAAGAAAAATACTGCAGTCAAAAAATTTGAGACTTAAGGCTAAGCAAACTATGGGTTTCATGAACAAAATGTCAGTCAATTTTTGTCAATGATTAAAACATTTTGCCCTAAAGACATAACATTAGCAACCATTATGAACCTAGAAATTTAAACTGATCTTTTCATCAGAATCTAGCCCAATGGACAAGAGTTAGCATGTATAACAGATGAATAATCATTTCTTCCCCCAAGGCTGTTAGATGTATTTGTGATAGTAGGTCTAGTACAAACTTCCCCAAAAAACTGGGAGAAATAGCTTGACTTTTCTACCAAAACTCCCACAGGATGTTTGTTGCAGATTTTTGCAGATCACAAATGTTTATGCTTGGCAGTCAAAAATGACTGACTGTCATACACGAAAATACATATGTTACCTTTTAACTCATTAAAATCTTAGTTTTAGTTACTCTGTTACTGGAGAGACATGCTCTTATAAAAAAGCTTTCCTTTTTAACCAAAACTTAAGGGGCCCTATGTGACCCCTTAATTTGGACAAAGGCCGGATATAATTTAGAGTTTTAAGGCCATCTGCCAAAGGGGGGCCATTTATAATTGGGCCATTTGTCCAAATTTAAAAGGGGCCCCATTGGGCCCCTTATAAACCAACGGCTAACAACTGGAATGGCCCTCTAAATGTCCATACCCAAAGTTTGGACAATGTTGATAAAGGGCCATTTTTGGAAAACTACTTGATTACCTCCCTTGAGGCCCCCTAATCCATTTCAATGGCTAATCACTATCCAGGGATCTAAAAATAATTTTTAGAACCACTCGTCCTGCAGGTTGATGGCCACTAAATTCTACTTGTCCGCATGTTATGCTACTTCGTCCTGCAGGTTGAGTGGCCACTAAATCTACTTGTCCTGCATGTTATCTACTCGTCCTGCAGGTTGAGTGGCCACTAAATTCTACTTTCCTGCATGTTATGCTACTCGTCCTGCAGGTGAGTGACCACTAAATTCACTTGTCCTGCATGTTATGCTACTCGTCCTGCAGGTTGAGTGGCCACTAAATTCTACTTGTCCTGCATGTTATGCTACTCGTCCTGCAGGTTGAGTGGCCACTAAATTCTACTTGTCCTGCATTTTATGCTACTCGTCCTGCAGGTTGAGTGACCACTAAATTCTACTTGTCCTCATGTTATGCTACTCGTCCTCAGGTTGAGGGCCACTAAATTCTACTTGTCCTGCATGTTATGCTACTCTCCTGCGGGTTGAGTGACCACTAAATTCTACTTGTCCTGCATGTTATGCTACTCGTCCTCATTTCAGCATGATTTTCAAGATTTAAACTTGCAGTTTAAATTTACTTAAAAATGTAATAAATTTTTAACAAAGAATAAGTACTTGTAAAAAAAAATAATGCAATAACATTAACCAGTTTTCAACATAAGATGATCTACTTTTGAAACTTGTAAAAAAATCGCACTCTAGGCCTGGCAAAACCATTTTGTTTGCCATAATTTTGACATGAATTTGTGGAACAATGGAATGCCTTAGCTTTTTGCATTCTTTTTTTTTCTTTATCTAGGTGCTTTTCTTTTTCTTTACTCTAGGAATCCTTGCCCCCCTTCAGATATTTAAACATGGCACCCTTCTCTATTTTCGAAATTCAACAGACGACAATGGTTGGGTTTGATTTAAACTTGGGAAAAGATGTTCAGATGTTTTTATTTTCAATATTAAAGTTTATTTTCCATCATTTAAAAAGCATTTTGATTCAAAATATTAAAATTGGATAATTATGATATTAAAAAAATAAGCACACATAAAATCGCAGCAATAAGCTTGGACGCATATAAGCAAGTCCTTTTTTTACAAACCCAAAACACCGCTTCGTTCCCTTTTTCCCTTCAATAAAATGTAAACTCATTGACTATGATCATTCTAGTGGGCTTCTACTTGTTCTGTCTGACGAGTAGACTACATTTTTCTACTCGCCCACCGCATTTTCTACTCGTAAATAAAGAGCGAACAAGTGGAAATTTTTTGATCCCCGCTATGGCCCGTTTTTTCATTTTCAAACAACTAAAATGGCCCCATACATCAATTTTTCCTGCACGACGGGCAAAGGGCATTTTATATGCTCTCCTTTCGAGGAGCATATAATTAATTGAGGAAAATTTACCACACAAAAGAAGAATCAAGCCTGCTACTATATACTTTATACACACTACCTTTCACTAAAATTTTTCCCGTAAACCATAAGGAATGTATCGAGAAATGAGCAAAGACAAATATATGCTTAGCAGTGATCACGAAATGTAATTGCTTTTGACAGTTAAATCAAAGCGCTGAAGGGCCCGATGTTGTGTGGTCTCAAAAGGAAGAGAGTTTTACGAGCTGCAGTTATGCAGGTAACTTAGTTTTCCGCCAGATACCAAATTGATATTAAATAATGAATACTTGTTGTTTTAGATTTGTTTTATTTCGATTTGATATGCATATTTGATATAAATCTTATAAACTGTGGCTATAGAAATAGGGAGAGTAACATTGGCAATGTGCTAATTTTTAACAGTCCGTTAAAACAAATGGTGTGTTCATCTTTAATTTCTTGTAATGACCTTGTTAACACAAAGTTAAAGCGGTTTTTTTGGGCAACTGCTTGAAAATTTGACCCCAGTTTTTTAAATATACTTTGATAATCAAAAATGCACAAAACTGTTCTCTCAGGACTATCATGCTTTGATTTGAACTCTCGGTATTTAATATAACTAAGCATGACTCTGTCTCTATTAGTGGCTCACTCCTATAAAGCAACTTCGGATAGAAGATACTAGTATACAGGTTCGGAAAATTCTATTATATAGTGCATAAAATAACCCCTTGGGGATCTGAGGTCGTTAGCTAGATGTGATTATTAGTAAATTACACGAATTTGTATCAGAATTTAGGCTTTCTATATGGATTTTTGTGACACCACTAAAATGACTGAAACCTACACATCTACAATCCAATTCACCATCGAGCCAACTTTGCATTCAAAATTATACTCCTCCGCATGTTAAAGTTCAGTTACGCAACATCATATAAAATTAGTTCTGCTCTGCTTTTATCAACACACAATTATTTGTGTCCCTTCGATATATATTTTTAACTCAAAATTGAGTTTCAACACTTTAGATGAATTTCAGCATTCCTGTTTTTGAGAATTTGTTTAATTGTTCGATCATTCATAAAAAATTGAGAGGTTATTCGGTTTTCAATGATATGAAATGGATGCTCAGAATGTAGGTACTATATTTTGTGAGTGACTATGTCACACACAACTAAAAATCAGACAATACAGTTCATTTAATATAATTATTTATCTCCACATCTAATATTACAAACTCAGTTTAGAATTCTGTTAGCAATCATATTCAATTAAAAAAAAAAAAATTAACTCCTTTTACGATAACATAGCAAACAACTTGAACTATTCTCTGCATAGTATAAGGAAGGAATTTTTTGGTAAAAAAGTTGTCTGATGTAAAAACATATACTTCCACACAACTGAAGTATAAGCAACCCTGAAACGATTTTCCTACATTGAAGAAGCAAAGGCTTTATTTCTTGATTCAAGCATTTTCAATGCTACACAAAATTATCCTTAAATAATGCACCCCTTCTGAGCTTGAAGTTACAAATGAACAACAGAAAATGCTCAAGATACATTAACACAGCATCCTTTAAATTTTTCAAGCCAACTCTTCACATGTCTTACATGCATACCTTTGCAACTTTTTTACTAATTATATTAAATAACTAATAAAATTACAATTCCACAAAAAAATTGTCTTGTTTACAGGAAATTTAAATTGATGATTTCCATGTAAGGCCTCTAAAGGGTTCCAAACCTAGATCTTATAAAAAATAACAGAGAAAATACACTGCAGCAATGAAAGAAGTCTTGCCTCGTTTAACAATTCCAGTTTAACTGATTTACTTCACACATACAGCTTCAAAAGTTGACGTACTTAACGACGTATATGTACTCGGGAAACTTAGTATGTGAAATAATAAATTGAAGAATAATTGGGACCATATTTATGGCCATTATTTAATTATGATCCCAATACTCTGATAAATATTACAAATCTGAGATTTCTAAGAAAAAAACTTCAAACACATGAAAAAACTAAAGTCGTTTGTTTAAATACAAACGAAGCGGCTTTCCGTTTGCTTATTTCAAAGGTGTTGAATATATCAGTTAAAACAAAGAAATGAATTAATTTTGGGCTAATAATTTTAATTCAATACGTAAATCACATTATCATAAATACATACTTATGTTCAAAATTAAGCTTTATTTTTTATTATTTTTTTTTCTTTTTCATCTTCTTAAAATATTGAGAAAGATATATATGGACCTTTATTTGATTACGCAACAGTTTACTATCATGCAAAAAAAAAATACTAATACAATCCTAACTTTTTTTTCTTACGTAAGCCAATAAAATTTTAAAAGTTTTTTTATTCTTTATTTAATATCTTTTTCCTTCGTAAGCATATTACTTAACAAATATTCATTGCAATTTGACCCAATTGAAATTTTAAAAAAGAAAAAAAAAATACTTTGAAAAACCATGACTTTCAACTTTAAATTGATTGATTTTACATTTGCAAAATTAGATAAAAACAAAGGGAGAGGTGTTAGCAAAATTATGAAAAAACTTTCTTATTTCTATGTAATAACGTTATAAACGTTTGAAACTTTCAACTATTCATTTGCTTTATATATTTGCTTATTTTTTACAGATTAATAAAAAAAAACCGTTAAACATTTAGAAAACATAAAAAATTAATAGGTTTGATCTACATGTATTTGTCATTTCTTAAAGGGTTTTCAGAAAGCCGTCAAAGCAAATGCAATAAGTTATCCAATGGTTTTCTGGGTCTAGATAATTTTACTAATTCTCGTAAATGCGACTCTATTAGAAAAAAATGTACCCAAATTCATATTCAACGCAGCACTCTTTCCTGCAAAAGAACAATCGGGTCTTGCTCACCCAAACCAATGACCGCTTTCATTTCTTTCTTCAAATTAATATATTTTTAAATTAGCCCTATAAAAAAAACATGAATAGGTCATGTTTGATAACGTACTCACTTGAACTTTTCTGCGCATTTTCAAGGCCGGCAATTTACTTATTTAAAGTTAAATGTCCACTCTTATGGTTTCTTTTAAATGTATTTTTTTACAAATCAATGTTGTCATAAACAAGGAAAACATTTAATTCCTGAAGGTATGCTTTAGATTGCCACAATACTCATGACGCTGAAGCGCGAATACGTATTTAAATGAATGATTTTAATATTTTAACCACCGGGAAAATCAAGTGACTAAAGAAAAGTATCTGTTTGGAAGGACATGAAATTTGCTAACATTCTATTAATCCAGAAAAAAAATATATTCAGAATTGAACAGGTTTGTTTTCACATTTTCAAGTAAGCGTTCCATCAAACAGAATATCTGCCAGTTTAATGACTTTAAAAACTTTAAATTTTAAACCCTTATGAACGTACTAATTTTCGACATTTTTTAAAATTAAAGTTCATTGATCTAATTGGCGATTTTATATGAATTTTTAAAATAATTCTTGTTTTAGTATTCATGACGTCATAACCACGTGACAAATCAAACATCAGTATGCATCACTTCAATTTTAACTCTATCAATTCTCAAGATTTCAATTAAGACTGATTCAAAATTCATGATACCAAGCAAAGAAATTTTAGAAAATGCCTTTTTGTCTTTTTTAATGACGTCATAACCACGTAAAGTAAAAGAAAATCATTCAGAAAAAAGAAGTAAACCTCCATGCCGATATGCTATCCATGTTCATGCTTCTAACCATCAGGGGCTTTGTAACTTTAAAAAATGTAATTTAAGGACCAAAGTTCGAATCTCAGTTTTGCCTAAATCTTTATATTTTCAAATTTTGGGAAAATTTGAAGCACGGTAAAAATCTACATCCTAAAATCATCTTTGTGAAAATATCAATTAATCGACCGAAATTGAAGGCTCTAGAGCGCGAACAAAATTTTTGAAAGGTGAGTCAAATTGACGTCATTTAAGTCATTGAAAATTAAAAATAATGAATTTATAAATTTAAAGATTTTAATCGCTACAATACAATTTTAAAAAGATTGATCAAAAGTCTTGATACCAGAGGAAATAAATTTTTTAAAAAGTTCTTTTTGTCGTTTTTATGAGTCATAAACCGTGACTTAAGAAAAATCCTTTCAGAAATAGAAAGAAGCCCTCTAGCCGATATGCTGTCCAATTTTTATGCTTCTAACGCATCAGGGCTTTTAACATTAAAATCTAATTTTAGGACCTAATTCGAATCTTTTTTTTGCCTGGTATCTTTATATTTTCGAATTTGGAAATTTAATGCCACTGTGCAAATCAAACATCCTAAAATACATCATCTTGAAAATATCATAAAAATCGGACCAAATTTAAGCTTTAGAGCGCGAACAAACTTTTAAAAGCTGACGTCAAATCTGACGTCATTTGACGTCATTGAAAATTAAAAATAAAGAATTTAAAAATTTAAAGATTTTATCGCTACAATACAATTTTCAAAAGATTGAGTAAAAGCCCATGATATAAGAGCGAATAATTTTTAAAAAAGTTGTATTTTCTTTTTTTATGACGCATAATCACGTGACTTAAGAAAAAATCCTTTAAGAAATAAAAGAAGACCTCTATGCCGAAAGCTGTCCAATTTTCATTCTTCAAATACATTAGGTTCCCTTTGTAACATTAAAATATAAATTTAGGACCTAATTCAATCTTGGTTTGCCATAAAATCTAAATTTTTTTTCAAATTTTGAAATTTGAATGCCAGTGGCACATCCACCTTCTAAAAACATCTACTGTGAAAATATCAAGAAAATCAAACCAGAATTGAAGGCTTTAGAGCGCGAACAAACTTTTAAAGCTGACGTCAAATCTGACGTCAATTGACGTCATTGAAAATTAAAAATTAATTGAATTTAAAAAATTTGTACTTTTTTGTCAAAGCATTTTAATTTTCATGTTGCTTGACCATTGGCAACATATATAAATTAACTCTTGAATTGGGTTGGGAAGAAGAAGAATAATAATAATAATAATAAGAAAAATAAACATAAAAAACCCTATACGTTTTCCGCAATTTTGCGGAAAGCCGAAAAAAAACAGACTTGGCTTGTTGGCAACTAAGTTATTAAGTTTTACGTGCAATGTGCAGGAAAAATAAATCTCCAAACTCTTTTTTTTAAAATATATCTTTCAAGGAACAGATAAGAATTTTTCAATTGAGTGATCACTCCCTGTTTTTGCACTATTTGAGTGAAACCCATTTCTTATAGTACTTGTTACTACAAATATTAACTTTTTTTAGTGAAAACCCTTTTCTTACCTTAAAAAGGTGGCTTATTCTACAATACCTGAGACTGGTATTTTGGTTACTCAATGTAAGGGATGGTTTCCTAGAACTTTATTTTCTACCTCAAGTGACATTTTGTTTTTCTTGCTAGATGGGAAAGATGACAGGTCTAATTCACAAGACAAATGTGGCATAATTGAAAATTCAGCAATAAATCTTTTTTATGAAAAAATCTAAATATTCGCATGTTATTATTTATTCTTGTGTTGCATATAATTAATTTCTAAGTGCATAAACGTCTTAACGTTAAAAAAGATAACCCCAACAAAGATGATATTGTCATTTTAGCCCATCCACTATTGATGGGGGGGGTTAAATATTTACGACTCTGTTAAGTCATCAAGGTGCGCCATATGCTCTTGAAATTTTGAATGTACAAACGTTTAAATGATCATTGGTTCTTGAAGGCAATACACTTTAAACAGAAAGTGACAATCAGCTGTTTGTTTAAACATTGGCAGCAATGGGAATTCGATACACAAGGAATTAAAAAATTGAGTAAAGCCGTTTTTCATGTGTAAATCAGGGACGCACAGAATTGAAAAAATTTTGCGTATTGGTCCATTTTTTTTTGCGTAAAATACGCAATACGCAGCTTTTCTGTTTCTCTGTATCTAAATGATTATTTATAAAACAAAAGCCCAATTTTACCCCCAAAAATGCGGAAATTCCCAAATTTCAAGGTAAGTGTCATATTCCTAAAATACTGAAAAAAATTTTTAAATTTTTTTCTTTGTTATAGAATTTAAGCTACATTATTTTATGAGCCTGAAAACTTATCCTGACAAGAGCTGTCTGATCAGGTCTCCTCTGTTTGCCAAGGTGTTCAACAAGGTTTACATGAGTCTTTGTTTAAAACTGAACTGTGTGGAAGGATCCATATGAAAAATTGAAACTTTAAAACTTTTACACATATTGCTAAAAAGCTAACCTTCAGTTTAGTTTATATATTGCATCTTACCTTACAGAAGTTAAGATTTTCAATATGGATATTTGAGGTAAGGGAATAAAATATCTTAAATGTGCACAGTATGACATGTTTTAGTTGTAAAACACAGCAGGTTCAAGTTTTCTAAAACCTGTTCTAGTGGGTCAAATTGCCCTTTTTTTTAGTGGGTGACATAATAGCTTACGATATGTAAGAGTAGGTGGGCCCTAATAGAAGAACAAGCAATGTTATATACCCCAATGTTTGTCAATGTCGGGAGTCAATGTCTTATACATGTATATGATACTGCCAGTATCAATTGCCTGGTGCAGACCCGGGAAAACCAAGATGGGGTCCAAGATGGCCACCATAAATCATAAGATCATGAAAATACAGATTTACTATCAGTGATAGTTAAAACTGGACTGTTTTTACTAAAAGAAGTTGCTGACATTGGTAGGAATGTATAATTATAAGATACAAATAAATCTTAATATTTCCTCAAGATATTAACAGAATTTAATCATCTCCAAAAAGAAAGAAATGACCTAGAACTAAAATGGAGACTCGTTTCAATATTTCGGCTTTAAAGCCTTTATCTAGAGGAACACTTTTCTTTTGAAAAACTACATCCTGCCGGTTGCCATATTTTAAACAAAAAACAGAGTTATTTAATAAATATTGTGTTTTAATTCCCTTAGGAATATGTATTGCTTTTTT